>CM055278.1:44897745-44946085 GCA_029237695.1 Conchocele bisecta | reverse complement strand
TTGAAAAAATCTGTGACTAATTCTGTAGAATGGCCTGAATTTGGTTAGAATTTGGATAGGCCTATATGGCTGCACATGTCAATGACTTCAGCACCCGATGGTGTATATATGGTAGTCAGACAGCCCCGGGGGGTTTTAAACAAATTAAAAATCGACCGTCCATACCCGACTCTCGGAATTAAATTTACATCTCAGAAAGCGGTAGCCAATATGACTGTCGGACGGTCTTGTGTACATGTACCTCGTACTAGCAGGTAGGAGGTGTATAGGAAAATCCTGCGCTGACCCCCACTCCCTCGGCTGCCCACTGCCGCGCCACTGCCCCCACACCGAGAGGGCAGATATTGTTATATTAGGCGTGTCCGCTTAAAACAGTTATTGTGTGGGCTACCCGTCTCGATCCTGTCTATGAATTTACTGCCGGTACTGATTTTTTATATAAGTTTCTTCAAATTTCAAAAATGTACGCATTTATCAACCGTACTTTGTAGATTCCTTCATATGTTTGTTATTTGCGTGACTGATGCCCACGCGACAGCATGCGTATTTATTTAGTAAGTGGAATGTATAGTTGTTAAAATAAAAAGTGGCCAACAGAACATTCAGGGCAAAATTATCCATTACTGTGTATTTTTAAATGTGTGTCGGTTTGAATTTTTGATAATGGGTTTACCATTTGAAAACAAATATATATACATAAACCTATCAATGTCGGGCAAATGTGTCGATGTGACATACATGATTGTATAATTGCTTAAAATGTTCTGATAAAAATACCAGCAGTAAGCATAATAGTACTGGTGCATGTATATGTACATGTATACACTGTATCCTCTCATCGGGAATAATTAATTTGAAAACGAAATTTGCAATTTAATTGTGTTGCGTTTCAGAAAAAGTACATTCAACGCCTTAAGCTTTGTAAACAAAGAAATGAGTGGCCAACCAAGCCATGCTAAAAAGCACCGTGGCGTATGTATATGTATTTTGAAGTCATGTCTGCACACTATATAATCAAGTCAGTTATTTTCACACTAAGTTTGTACCGACCACACAATTGTGACATTTTTTTGAAGCGTCTCGTTTGAATTTAGACGCGTTGAATCTGCAAATATAGAAGTTGTGTATTCGAGGGCGGATTCACGTAGGCGAAAACCCGGCGCGCGTCCCCCTAAACGTTTGCGAGTAAAGATATGTTTGCTCTAAAATGCGTTATAACGCAGCAAAATGGGGTGTAGATATCAAAAATATTCAGGAGGGCATACCGCCGGACCCACCTAGCAGTCTCCCGAGCTCCGCTTGGTCGACGAACAAACGGTGCTAGTTCGAAAATATAGTAAACTGTTTCAATTAAGAAGTCCCGCCCCGCCCGCCCCCCCCCCGGACCTGAAATCCTGATTCCGCTCCTGGTATTTGCTTTATATTATGTACACGCCTCCGACTAGAACGTCCCTTTGATAAAAAACAATAAAGCACGCAGACATCCAGTGTTTAGTAGTAAGTAAATTAACAACGATATAAAGTAGGACTTCTTAAATTTGTAAATGTTGGCGGCCTGTGCATCTGCGCAGCCTGATCAGGGTCTGCACTGATTGCACAAATACTAGTAAAATATATGCCATACATTCATATAACCATATTTACAAGTGGTCAATTAAAATAATATTTAACAGTCATCAAACGGCAATCGTACGGCTGATGTAATGTGATATTTTTGAAAGTCGCTAAAAATTACGTGACATTAGAAGGTACATGTAAGTGGTTGCAGATACAGATACAAATCATTAGGCTACGTCCCTGCGGCCCGTTTCACTAAACTTCGTAAGACTAAAATGTTCGTAAGTACAAAATTAAGATAGTCTGTAAATTCCACATTAACAACGTTTTCCTGTAAACAATTATTGGATTTACATTTATTGAGCAGCCTATGCTCAATAAATGTAAATCAATCAGTTGAAATTTCCAGACGATCCTAGATTTGCACTTATGAACATTTTAGTCGTACATTTTTGTGAAACGGGCCCCGGTGGCTACAATTATGTTCGCACTAAATATGCCTGTGACACAATACCAACACACGAAATACTAAATAATAAAACATGTTTGGCCCAGTGTCAACATGATGCGATATGTCATGAGCCGCGTAATTAGCACTACCATATTTTTTATCTGTGTTACGACTATTTTTTCTGACAATTTCCCAATTTTATTTTATGTTGATTTTCGAAACATTCGACGGTGAACCAGTAAATCAAATGAATTAAGACATAGGCCCAGTTCTATCCGCGGCAAATTTTATCCAGAATACGTGTCACAGTTAATGAGTCAACTGTTTACATTTTCTTTAATAAAAGTAACGGTTGTGGGCACACTTGCACGTAGAGCGGGGCCGGGTCCGACCGGCCGTCGGCACTAACTGCCCCCCCCCCATCAGTAAACACGTTTAAACCTAAGTTGATATCTTATATTGCGCATGTTCATTTCCCCGTGAGTTTTAAAGTTGCGACAAACAGTGCAGAAAGTATTGCCATTACGATTAAATCGTTTTCCATAGAACGATATCTGTAAACCAAGACCGTTTCATAAATATGACCATGCAATATGTAGATCTACGTAGACACATACTTAAGTCATGACTACTTGAATGCAGTGTTACCCGAGTGTGTCTACATGTTTCGAAAATCGGTTGTCACGTTCAATGAAGGTTAGCGTTACTCATCAAAATGCGTAATGCAGTGTAATCTATAAATAAATCCCAAAATTGGAACTGGGTTTGTACCGCGTGTACGGTTCCGTCTTAGACGGCCGAAAATACCGACCCGCTCTAATATGAACGGTACCGTAGAGCATAATTAGTAAAGAGCGCACACATGCGCCCCGGTGTCGATATCAAAGTTGTAAGTACATGTATAGCTGATGGTGGTCGCCAGACAGGATAAGTTTGTTTTCTGTGAGTATTCCGGTTTCAACCCAAATTAAGAAACATGCAGACGCCTCCATCTACGCCGAGTACAATTGTTCTCGCGTTTGTTTGTAATTGTTATATACATATATAAATAAAGTTTAAAAGAAATATTAGCATTATGATTACATAATACTGATATTTTTATGTGTTATCTAACAATACCGGTCGTATGGTTATTTAGTTTCAAATGTCATTTCACAAGTCGTCCATATAATATATTATACAAATCATAAATGCAATATGCCCATTTGTATAAAAATAATCGACAAAATTACTACGTATTTCCTCGAAGGAAACCGAAGAAAAAAAAGACAACTATCTGAACCACTATGAAAACAACTGTACAATTCTTCCACGCATATCCAACATTAAAATATTTGTGAGCCGTAAAGAGTACGGCGATAAATAGGACAACTTATTGCAATGACGCAACAATTCCAAGTGTCAAAATCCGACGTGACGTTGGTAAATGTATGCGTAGCTTTGCGACGTCATTTTCAGCCTTTCATGACGTTGTCATTAATGCTGGTTTTCACAGAGCGCGGCCCATATAAACTAATTTGTACGAATGCAATTGTTCTTATATGTGCAATATAAGGAATTGTCGCCGCTCGATTATCGTTGTACGTTTGAACTATTGAATGTGTTAAAACAACTTTGCTCTAGCGTATAATATGAAATAATAAAAAAATTATAATGCATAATTACGATTTTCTCTTCTCTGAAACTTCAGAACGTACTCATCGTGCTGTAAAGAGGTGCGCCCCAAAGAAGAGACCTTGGTCAACGCAGGAAAAGAAAGCCGTTCTCAAACATATTGAGAGACATATCATTATGGGAAATATTCTGGGTAAACAGCATATAGCGCAATGCATCGATGCAGAACAGGTATCGTTGAATCGAATTTGGAAGAATGTGAAGGATTTTTGTATAAACTTGATCGAAATTAGAAAGAAAAAAGATCAGTTGTAAATGAACGGTATTATTTCAGAATCGGATCATTTTGGTAACGATGCCCCCTTTACTGGTTGAACGGCGTAGTCCCTGACCAGACTGAGTAATAGCCCAGAATGACCGCATGTGTTGTATGGACATTTCTTTTTCCACCGTGAGCGCAAATAATTTCTCAATATCTTATTATCTAAAGATTACACCAATGCAATTATATTATCATTCACTGCTTACATAATCCAATAGTTTAATCACTTCCGAAATAATCCAATTATACTTCCAACGCATGTATGTTTTCATTCACTTTCAAAATTACTATTCGTGATGGGAAGTTGCGGCTGTGTGTGTCACGACATTCCAGGGTGTCTTATTGCATTTATAGCCATGTAGAGCCGATGCAGTAAACGTAATTTTAGACGAATCAGGGTCTACACTGCTGTCTTCTGTAAAACAAGATAATTCCGTGTGTACTTAAGTGTTAAAGATTTTGTGCTGATTTGCATTGGGATAGCATAACATAAAGCCGCTTTGTAATGCGATTCAACCAACCCTGACATGACGGGTCACATGTCCCAACAACTGACCAATCACCTACATGTAGTATGTTTAATCAATTATTGACCATTCACCTATATGACAGTCGCTGTGAATATCCGTGCATATTGGTAGCTGGCAAAAGAGACCTAGTGGCAACCTCGCGACAACAAGGACAACAATCTACTGTCTGCACTGTATTATGGACACATATAAACACACATGGCGGCAGTTTGCCATGTGGTGTACAACCAACCATACTGCTCAGTTTTGCCAGAGATATATAATTTATATATATACTATATGTCTCTGGTTTTGCGTAATTTGTCTATATTATAAGTGATGTGCCACCGGGTCCCCTTTGCCAGACGTCATCATGTCGTAGTAAGTAATACAACTATTAAGAATGGAGCACATGCGTTTCCCGTGCACACCAGCAATATACAGTACTCGTAAATAGAGTGAATTATAGCGTGGGACGAGTCATGACAAAACAGCATTAAATGTGATTTTATACCATGACACAGACTATAAAACGCTTACTGGTTTAGCCGCTGACAGAGCTGCCTGTTTGAACTGCCGTGCCCGCGTCTGCTCTTATGTTGCGAATAAACTATCAGCGTTACATAGACCAATTCACCGACATTGGCGATTATTCCACTTGTTGTAATACGTTTTCAAACTAGCATATTGTCCCCCATGTCACGTGTTCAATACTGTGCACTTATTTTCAGCGACTGTCAACCATGCCTACCTACCCACTGATATAGATAGCTATTGTATTCAGTCATGTTGTTACATGCCCTTGTAACCTATTACAATAAAAATATTTTCAGGTCAGTTCGGTATTGTAACGAGTCCTTTTTCATTCTCGATAACGACTTCGTTTTGCAAATATGTTATATTAGGAATGAATCCCACTTCTGACATTGCTTTTCCCCAAATATTAGATAATAATAAATATAATATAAGGGTGAACACAATTGTTTGTTGGTGAAGAAAGGAGGGGGGGGGGGGGGGGTGGGGGGGCGTTCAAATTGTTTTTATCCAAAACTATTAGATTATTGGGGGGGGGGGCGTTCAAATTGTGTTTATCCAAAACTATTAGATTATTGTGTTCACCCTAATATTATCTTTAATTATTGTCTTTGTCTTTCATTTATTGTGACACACACCACGCCGTATACCTTTGCAACAAACAAGAATACCGCCTACATCGTGTATCCCCTCGCACAGAGCACTTAGCCTTATATGCTTAGGTCACTTAAATACTGGTGTTGTGAAAAACAATGGAATCTGGAGCTAATCTCGTGGGTAAATGTGACCACAGTGATCATCACATACAGGATATCATTCAGAAAACCATCATAAACGTCATAGCCAACTTGGAGAATGATAATGAAGAATTTTATTGTACTTCACATCTTGCACTCGGTGCTTTCTAACTCGACGGCCATTTAAAACACGGAAATATAACTTCAGATATGTGCACTCCAAGTGCCATTGCAACGCGGGTTCGCATCACACGCAGGCAGACAGACAGACTGGTTGATAGTAATGGTCCACTGGCATTAAATTAAATACACAAATATTATCCAGTAGTATTGCCGTATAATAATACAAATGTGTCTGGACTTATGACCTTATGACCTTTGTGACCAGTATTTGTGCTATGCCGGATTTGTACTTTCGCATTTAGTAAAACGAAACACCGACCATATGTCTAAGAGACAGTATACTATATACATTTGTATAGCCTTATTGTATACTTTCATATTCTTCCCAGTCAATTGACATTGCTACGTATAAATATTTTGCCGTATTTTGTACGCAGTCAAGGAATTATATTGCTGCGAACTGATTCGCGCGCTTGTGATTTGTCAGTGGTGACAAAGTGATGGGAATT
This sequence comes from Conchocele bisecta, assembly GCA_029237695.1. Classification (NCBI taxonomy): domain Eukaryota; kingdom Metazoa; phylum Mollusca; class Bivalvia; order Lucinida; family Thyasiridae; genus Conchocele; species Conchocele bisecta. Next base: position 44,939,729 of record CM055278.1, on the reverse strand, counting down.
CCCCGTTACGCATACACAAATTCCCGGTTTGCATACACAAATTCCCCGGTTAGCATACACACATTCCCCGGTTAGCATACACAAATTCCCCGGTTAGCATACACACTTTGGGTCCCCATTTGGCTTTTAAAAATCTGGCATGCAAAATACTTGAAATACGAAGTACACAATATCAGAAACATTGTCGAACAATCAGGAAAGGCTGTCGTTGTTCATTTGGAGGGCGTACCATGAAAGGAAATACTGGCACCCGATTGGTAGGTTCACAGCTTAGGTCCCCGTTTGACGGATTCTACAAGTATGTGTGTGTATGTATGTGTGTATGTATATGTGTATATATATGTATATATATGTATGTATATGTATGAGTGTGTGTGTGTGTGGGTGTGTGTATGTATATATGTATGTGTGTATATGTGTGTATGGGTATATATGTGTGTGTACATATTTATATGTGTATGTACATCTGTGTGTGCCTGCCTGCGTGAGTGTGCGTGAGTGCGTGCGTGCGTGCGTGCGTGCGTGCGTGTGTGTGATTGATTGATTGAATGGGGTCTGGGCTAAGTGATGTGGTGTGTGGTTGGCGTGTGTATGGATGGGTTGATGTGGTCCACTAATTCAATGAAATTGTGCTAAGTGATTGAGTGAGCCAGTGGGGTGAGGTAGTCAGCTGGTTGAGAGTAGTTGTGCAAAATCGCCTCCTTTTTAGTTTTTTTTTTTTAGCTTTACTACAGGGACTCCGGAGCTACTGGATGAACTGGAGGTTTCCTCCACCAGGAGTAATTGCTTTTTATGTCGAAATTGACAATCTGCATTACTCCAATATAGACAAAAATCAAACGATTTAATGTGTATTAGTCTATTTCGGTCAAAATCTGACGGTGTGGTAGGTGACTCAAAACTAAACTAAAATTAAATAAATGCTAGTAAATAACAAAAACAAATATATATATAAAACCCAATTAACAACACAAAATCAGCAACCACGGTTGTCATGATAGGTTAATATAGCATTCTGATACAGCACACTAACATAGGGTGAGGGTGGCACGTCAAATACCATACCGTCAGAAATCACTTTCTTCTTCTCTTCTCTTCTCTTCTCGATGGTGATTAGGTAGGATTGGGACTAAATGTGACTATTAGTTAATTACGTAGAGCACACTTGCTAGACATTAGTGACTCGGATAGTACACTCGCCACTTCATTTCATTTGACCAGTCCGTATGCCACTCAAAGCGCACAAATCACTTAAGCTAGTATGGGTTCCCCTCAATCATCTATAATCGATACCCAGCCATACTATATTAGAACAAATCGTTTATTTTTGCAATAGAGTTTCAGTCCACACGCAGGTGGAATAAGAAACAAACAAGGCATGTATGAAAAGTACTAAGCATGGTGACGTCTATAAAGCTCATGTAGGCAGGCGATGCGCCACAACGAGATGGGGTCCACAGACTACTAAAATGAATTAACATTAATAATTGATAATCAATGAGAAATGTTCAAACAATGATCAATTTACTCAGCCTGGCATATGTGAATGCGGGTTATTACTATTATTATAATAACAATAATCCGACCCAAAACACCTGTCGTGCACGTGATCAGTGGTGATACAGTCCGGGCTGCACAGATGTCAGTCAGCGCTGGATCAGCACAGGCCACGAATGCACGTAAACGTTTTTTCTTTCTTTTAAATGAACAAATTCCAAGCGTCAGCTCCATTTAATAGAATTCATGGTATAATAATCACGGCCCCCATGTCCTCGTGGTACACCATACCTGCCCCGAGAAAGCTTTAATTGTCACATACATGTAGGTGAAAATGTGGCAAGTGAACCAGCATGTAGATATCTATTTACTATAAATAGCATGTGTCTACCAAATACAGCTTACAGTTTAGAGATACATAATAAGTAACCTTTATTTATCAAATAAGATTTATAGTTAGTGCATGACCCACAGTGTGAGCTGTGCAAAGAAAGAAATTTTGAAGCGTAAAATTGGAAAGGCGAAATTTCACACTCAAAATAAATCACGCAGTAGTTCTATTTTGACCAAATCGCGGTCACTAGTGTGGTTTGACATTCAATGACCCAGATCCGACACGTGGTGTGTGTTCTTGCTGCTGATTGGTTCACAAGTCCACTATAATAGTAAAATGTAGTACACACTACCATATTTAGCAAATGTATTGTTCCAGGTCAGTGATAGAATTTACACATGTGTACAGATGATTCACCACAGCTGATGATTGGTCGAGCGTTTGTCCTTGGTCTCGTAATATATTATAATAGTTTATTTATAGCCGGGACCATACATACACTCATTTGTCATAGTATATAGGCCTAATATCATTTGGATGCACAACATCTAAGCTTTGTTAAACATTGTTAAGACTTTATCAATTAGCAAATGTTTTAGGCAAAAACAATTTTTCAATCACATAGGAGGGAATGAACTAAAATAATATATATCTATTCTGTTATTACAATCTTCCTCATATATATTTTTCAGATGTAGCAATGGCAAAGCCATACATGTGTATATCAAAATGTAAGAAGTGGGCTTAGTCCATCTTCAGTTTGGTTGGACACCTGCCTGTGATCAATAAATGATGGGTGTATCTGAGGGCCAGTACAGTACTCAACCCATAAAGTCAATACCCAGCCATACTATATCACACACATATAAGCTGATGGGTGCTATAGGAGGCCTAACATTATAGGTTACCATACCATACTAGATTCTCCTATATTTGACGCACATTTTTGGAGCCTGAATTATAAATGCAACATTTATCAAAATTCGGAAATATAAACCAGACCGACGACCATCGGCCTGCTTCTTTACTGGGCTATATATCCCGAGTATGGAAGGTGTCCGAGCCAATTCCCACCCTTAAATATGAGCCGAATAGAATAGAATATAATGGATCTTGTTTTCTTCTTACTCCAGTTCGTGTTTATTTTGAAGGGAAATGATGTGAACTCTCCACTCTCGATACACTGTATGAGATGCGCAAGCATCTTATCCTGCTCGAAATGTATTTTTGCTGGATTAAAGCCCAGACAAATTGCCGTAGCAAACGCTGTAGCATACACGCCACAAGCTGAACCCCCCATCTGAGTTTGTCCTGGTATATGGTTGAATTTTAAAGAGGTGCCGTCGTGTTTCAAAATAGCATAGATTTGCAGTATTGAATCTGTATCTAAGTCTTTGTATCCGCTATAAAATATATTGACTTCCCCCACCTTACACCCTATCGTAGAAATGGTAAACCAATGTCCATGTTGAAACGATCCTCGAAACAATATCTGCACCATATGTGACATATTGATTTTTTTTTCTGTGTTTTATTTGAAGAAGTACGGTTCTGATTTTTATTTCAAAATATAGAAATTTGGTGTTCTTTAGAATCGTCTCAACGAGACGATTCTAAATGAACTCCAAAATTCTATATTATGTTGAAGAATGAATGAAATATACCAGAATTTAGTAAAAAAAACGCAGCTTATCTGGAGCTCAGATTGACAGTGAAAGTATTTTCATGGAGAAATAGAGCATATAACATGGTTGGGGGGGGGGGGGGGGATGTAGCATTTTGATGGATGGCAGTGAAAGTGTTTTCATGGAGAAATAGAACATATAACATTGTGGGGAGGGATTAGCATTTTGATGGACAGACATAGCATATAATATAAATTTCCTAGACAGATGTGGAACATTGTACATATGAACCGCATTCTCTGGTTTTAAGATCTACATAGCCCAATATAGAAGACAACATAATCTGTCTATTTTATAAGTTCATAATGCCCAGCGTGTGTCCATTCTATGCTACGTGTCCATTTACGATGTGGTCAAGCTGCAATATTGTGATGTTACCAGCAGCATGGTGCCGCATAATCTCAAAGACTTCACATGAAATGTCAAATCCACAGTGTGTCAAACATATATTAGTATTATAGTGGAGAGATACATGTAAGGCATAAAATGCACATCTCGTAGACAAATAAAACACAATGCTCATATTACGGGAATGACAGACAGCTAATACTTTCGTGGAAAAATAGTAGTACTTTAGTGGAGAGATAATATATAAAATGCACATCTCGTAGACAAATAAGACACAATGCACATACATGTATTACGGGAATGACAGACAGCTAATACTTTCGTGGAAAAATATTAGTACTTTAGTGGAGAGATAAGACATAAAATGCACATCTCGTAGACAAATAAGAATCAATGCACTTATTACGGGACTGAATGCACAGTTAACGTTACCAGAGAAAATATTCTCCTGGAGAAATAGAGAAGATAATATACACTAGGGAATGTTACAGATAATCATGACAGACAATTACGCCAATGACTTCTCAGAAAAAATATAATTGCTACCAAACAATGCTAATTGAAATGGTTTGCAGTTTCATTGTATGTTATCGTTAATCCGGACAATTATTTTGTAGAAGACATTCTTGTTTGTAGATGAAGTGTTTTCTTTCACCAAACCGAAGCAAACAATAACAAATTCCTTTAACAATATGTTATTACGACAAACCCATATAATGAATAATGTCCTTAAATTAAACGGAAGATCCGCGCAATCTGATCAAGGTCTACAATGTTTGACATTTGACTTCGACCACATTTACGGCACAACTATATACATCTTTTTGTAGAATATTATCTTGGCAATAATTTGCAATTCCCGCCATAGAAGGCCAAATGTATATACTTTTATAATAGTGAGTTCATTATTTTTGACCGCATTTGCGATATATTGATAGATATTTCATATAGAAGAATCTCGGCAGAAAATGGAGATTACGGCAAACCGGGCCCATGTACATGTATACGCCTATGATGAATTCATATGACGTCTGTCAGCAGCCAAAACAGCGGCCTTTTGGCTATTGACAGACGTCTGTCAGCAGCAGCCAAAACCCCGGCCTTTTGGCTATTGACAGACGTCTGTCAGCAGCCATTCCGATAATAAAAAGGTTATTTGATTTGTTTGTGGATATATGCCACTCGTTCCGCCACGCAACGAGATTGTACGTTGTGGAACTCGTGCATATATCTACATACAAATCAAATGCCACGCAACGAGATTGTACGTTGTGGAACTCGTGCATATATCTACATACAAATCAAATAGCCTATGAATATTACCCGTCAATCTGACCAATCAAAGCGCGGGAAATTTATCTGCGGTATGACAATGTACCATGGAATTCGTATGGAAACAGGACTTGAAAGCTGCTTAATTACGTACATAACGTGTACGCTTACATCATGAAACATACCATTCCCTTTGTGCATTTTTACTGAATACTATGTGATTGTGTTTGGAGAAATGGGGTTTATTGGTTTTGCGACTAATGTAGTTCAAGATCAGCCTGTGCATCCGCACAGTCTGATCATAATCTGCATTGTTCGCCATTTCATGCTCATCATGTAGGTGAGTGTGCTACATGTATTTAATCAGGAGCTACACTGGTCACATATCCCATAAGTCCCATTTCTCCAATCACAGCCACACCATTGTTGCGAACCGATTACATATTGTGAATGTTCATAATCAAACAATAATTTATTTTAACATAGTGTATCCTTTGATTTTTGTAATATGAACGACAATACAGTATTATCGTGACTAACAACTGAAAAATACCCCTGATAGCTATACCCCGCATTTCCGATTGTAAATAGCTTTCATAAATTATGTGGCTGTGACTGGAGAAATTGGGTTTATGAGTTTTGCGACCCGTGTATATCCAGCTCAGCCTGTGCATCGGCACAATCTGATCAGGACCTGCACTGTTTGTCAATCCATCAATGAGCACCCGTCATGCTTCTAACAAGCCAAATACATGTGTATCACGTCAGGCTATAAGAGTGTGCATTTTGAACAGGAGCTACACTAGTCACAAATCTCATAAGCCCCATTTCTGCAGTCACAGCCACATTATAGGAACACCAGGCAACCTTGTATATATGTAACATTCTTTGTCCCGTCAAAACAGGGCGTATGTGCCATGAAACACGGTGCCGTGAAACATTTTTGATATCCTGTCAATACGACCTAATCACTGCGTATGCATATGTGCGGTGGCTGGGATTATTGTTTTTGCATTTTAAAGCCATTAGTAGGTGTTGACGGGATAAATAGAATAGTAGGTTAGTGCCGTGAATGGGAAAAATATCTGGCGCGGCACGGAAACGGGATGTGCTCGGCAGAGCCTCGCCCATGCCGTTTCCTAAGCCTTGCCATATATTTTTCCCATTCACGGCACTAACCTACTATTCTCTATTTATTTTCACCCTGTTCCCCTGTCGCTTATTACAATAAACAACAATTTGTAGCATTGTGTCATATATTTCTTATCATGTACAGTGAAAACTCTCTAAACCGGACACTCTGGGAGGTCCCCAGGGTGTCCGGCATAGAGAGGTTATACTGTAAATCATTACATTTGTGATCATTCTGAGCCATAGTACTGTGCTATCTGATTACGAACAGAAGTTATTACCAATGTTAAATAACTTCATCAAAGATAAGATCACGGGTGTTTTCTTGGTGTCCGGTTTAGAGACGTTCCACTGTATTCAATGATGATGGGTTGCAGACCCGACTAAGTTAGTTGTGGATTTTGTCAGTCATAGTCACAACCACAAATATGTACAATACGGGGGAATACCTACATGCATCTTTGAAGGGTATTAGTTGTTTAATCATGATCGTAAAGTACCACAACAATGTTGATAGTCGTGTGCTATGTTTAGTCCGTTTCGTCAGTCATAGATAGTCACGTTCCATCATGGTTGCTCATTTGATTTGAGTTTAAAATTCATTGTACTTTTTGGTTTCTTATTCCGGGTTCGCTGTAGTCGATTCAGCTTCCTTAATCCAGTTTCATGTCGTGCGTGTGGTCGAAGCACTTAGTCAATGTTAATAACATTTTTTGTGCAAACATTGTCTACTTGCCCTGGGACTTTTAAATCAAAAGTTTACTGGTAATAAATCGTTTAAAGTTAAGTCTAAGTTATGCGTTTGAGATCGTTTCCACTGACTACAGTGGAACCCCATCTAAACCGGACACCCTGGGACCTGGGAGGCCCCAGGGTGTCCGGTTTAGAGTGGCTCCACTGTCAATCAGGCATATGGGCACCGAAAAACAGGTATATCTGGTTTGCGATCATGAACAGACGTTATCAACGGTGAGAGATGATAATAAACACGTACAATTACAAGTAAGCAGACGTACATTACATGGGTGTCCGGTTTAGAGAGTTTATACTGTACTTCGTCGATTCCCGGAAGTAAACGTTTTCATACTTGAAGACGCCTATTAAATATCCCCTCATGTCATCGTATTGCTGACACCTTGCCGCCTTTGATTGAATTTCATTTCCGTCTAATTGTCCCCACGTTTATGCGTCATCGTACGGATTGTTATTTCGTGAGAACGAATTAATAATAGAAAAATAATTCTACGTCCCCTTCGTATCATCCCGCCCACAGGCGAAACACTCATGTGACCATGTACATGACCTTGACAGTTGTTGACCTTTACAAGGTCGTTGAAAGACTTGGCCATCTTTTACAATCAAATATGCCAAAAGGGCATATGGGATCCATGTTTTACAAATGTTGTAAATAGTTGTTTATTCTTTTGGTATGCACATTGACCTTATTAAGGATATCGGATGTACACATGTACCATATGCACATGTCGAAACAATGTAGTAGACCGTTATCAACAAAGTTAAGTGATACTAGACATTCGCCAGGATCTACACTGTGCATATATACCTGCGGGATTAAACTCATATTAAGGTTAACCAGTATCACAGTTCGTCGTCTACATGTATGTATCATGCAGTACGTTGTAGACAATACTACACTGTGCACTAAGGTAACAATCAGGCAATATTGCCGAATTTCGCCAAAATAATTCATAAACCATAACTATGTATAAATATAAATATTCTAGAATCCAAAACTATTGACATATTTAGTGACTAAGTACACCCTCGCATGCTTTCGAATTTCGCTTATCAATGTGAGGGTGTCAGACAGAACGTCACAAAATAATGCATTTTGGGGAAAAATAAATTATTACTCCCTCATATTATTACCTGATAAAAGTAATTATAAACGTAACGATTTCCGGTGAGATATCTGTACTTCGGGTAGCTACAGTGAAAATTCATATGCGCTCCTGTCAAGCTAGCTTAGGGAGATAACCATGCCTTACCATACACAGTAAAAAACTGGGGTCTGTTTAACTAAACTTCGTACGACTGAAATGTTCGTAAACTTGTGCAAAATTATGATAGTCTGTAAACTGACATTAACCGTGTTTTCTTGTAAATAATATTGGATTTACATTTATTTCATCAGTTTCCAAAAATGTTCGTTTCCTCCACATCATTTTCCTTCATGTTAAATTCCCATAGAGAAATATTTTTTTCGTAATAAAATCGATGTTGGACCAAATTTCACGAAATAAAAAGAAGGATCATTTTTAAATTTTGATAAAATATAAAATTGTCGAAACAAATATTGTTTTTGCATTGTTTATATAGTCGTAACATTTGGGCCGGTTTCGTGAAACAGAAAGTAATGAGATTGAATGAATGACGGTATTCATGGGCATGATCTTGTAATATAGAGGGTATTCCATCGTACATTTTTAATAGCGGGAAATAATACACGAGTGTGCGTCGGCTTCCGCGTAAGCAACGAGTGAGCGTAGCGAACGTGTTGCTTGCATGGACGCCGACGGGCACGAGTGTATTATTTCAGCTATTCAAACATGTACGATGGAATATCCTATTTATGACACTTCCACGGCGGATATATATGCACATTTAGTCTATTTTTTAGATTAAAATCAATGAATTGTGATGTGCACATGACGTGTTTTCACGCGTTTGACGTTATGTTGTGTGACATCAAATGTGACGTCATGTAAACTTTTTGAAATCCAAATTATGCAGCTGTTTCTATTAACCAGATATATTTGAGTGCATGTTTAGAATGTGTTCAATCACATTAACATTCTAGATTATTTTGACTAATAAAAATTAAACATTTTGCATGGTAGCTCGTGGTTTCCAAGAAAACAGGCGTGAAAAATTACGGGTGTTCTACTGACGGTGTATTATTTGTAAGGAGTTGATTACGGGTTTTCTCGTGCAAATAATTTGCAAGAGTGTAATAAATATAATATTGCCCTGGGTTGAGGGAATATTATGGATTATCTCCCCGAGGAAGCCGTGGGAGATATTGATTTTTAAGGGAGATAATCCACAATAGTCCTCTCAAACAAAGGCGGTATTTACTTCATGATACCGAATAGTTAATATGAACATATTAAAGGTACATGCCCACTCAGTAGGCACACAATGTTCTTTATAGGAATTAAAGAAGTGTATAATTGTGTCACCATTCCACCAGTTCTAAAAATTACAAGTGTCCGCTATACAAATATAATCTTGTAGTAATAACAATTGTACTGATAGTGACGCGCGGTGGTATCAGGCTTTTTCATATGCAAACTTTTTAATTATTTATACTAATTAAATGCGTCACCTGGAAAAATAATATTTTCGACAGATTATTGCACATCAAAATATAAATACAGATAATAAATAGTAATGTCCGTTAACATTTTAAGGAAACACGGTTATCGTACCTGATATCAGTGTGAAAATTTACGTCTGGTATACAATATATAATAATGCCAATCAATACGTGGGGTAATGGTGATATTAATGTTTATTTTATCAGAAAATGTCTCAGATAATGTCCCTGATATAAAGAACATCTGTTGCCTACTGAGTGGGCATGTACCTTTAAAGTCGCTGTTTAAGGAACAGAAGCAAAATTGTGCTGGCTGGGGAATCCGCAATATTGTTTACAAATGCTGGGCGGTTAACCGCTTTCCACTGTAATACTACACCCGAAATGGCACAATCGGGGTACGAGACAATCGTCTGTTGTCGTTTCATCTGTACGCCTTCGCACCTTCGGCTTTTATTTTAGCTCACCTGAGCCAAACGCTGAAGTGAGTTATTGTCGATTTTCGTCCGTCGTCGTCGTCCGTCGTTCGTCCACAATTTCAAACGTCTTCTTTTCCGGAACCGCTAGGCCGATGTTGGTCAAACTTCACACAAATGGTACATACGTATGGGGATTACAACTTTGTTAAAATGGAGGTCATCGCTAGTCCAAGATGGCCGCTATCTAAAAATAGCACAAACTTCTTAAATAAATCTTCTGATGAACCGTCAAAAGAATTTTGATGAAACTTGGCAGGAATGATCGATGTACAATGATGTTTCAAAGTTGTTAAAATCGTGACGCCTAGGTTAAAAACTGGCGTGACACAGGGGGTGAAATAGGGGTCACATTTCATATTTGACCGAATATTGTCAAATCATATAATATGTATATATGGGCCGCGCTCTGTGAAAACCAGCATTAATAATACATTTTTCGATTTGCACTTGTTTACATTTTTGGGTGCGGACACCTTTCAGAAACAATATGCTGAAAAGAAAATGCAAATATGTTTCACAGTTTTTGTTTTATCTCATTTTTTGTAGCACCATGTGAATCACGCAATGAAAAAATAGTAACGTCATCGAGAAAATGACTTTATTGAAACGCCGACGTTGTACAATGTAACACAACAGCCTACAGTAGAAATGCGTGTTCATTGACTGTGCTTGCTGTAAACTATATTTGCTGATAAGTTACACTAAATGTATCTACACGTGTTAGTATGTATACTATCAAACATTGAACAGAATAAAACTATGATATGTATAGTCCGCAGACGATAACTTGCTACTTGTTTACAAACAAACGATCAATATCCATAACATGATATAGGTAAGGTAGGTATGTAAACACTTATTGATTGTCCGGTTATAACGATACATATCGATGTCAATATCAATGTTTGCATGTCTGTATGATAGTGCCGTGGTTAGCGACCAATACTATGAACACAGCGTTTGTGAGTTCGACTCGTAAAAATGTACTTTTTTTTTATTTTAACTTAAAAGAAAACAAGTCAAACAGGTTTAAATTTAGTGTATACAACACGCACAAAGTCACTTTGCCGTGCAATTCCTTCAGATTTAGCAGGCGCAAAGTCATTCCGAGTGCGTTTTTTCAATTCATACACATTCGATAAAAGCAATGGCTGATAACGCTCCAGACAAATCGTCGATCATCAGAAATGTTCTGAAAATTTGCAAAGAGGAGAAGATTGCAGGCTCTTTGCAAATACCATTGGAGAAGGCCACAGCGAGGGTAGCCAACTACACTGGCGTCAGCTCGTGGACATGTCGACGTATCGCTATGGCGTCAGGAGAAACGTCACGGGAACCACGACGTGGCCGTTACGTCGTGGACGCGTTTGACAGACACGTTATACGGCGCACAGTTCATGATATGTTGCAGCGGGGACAGGTTGTACCGACGGCCAAGACGATCCTGCAAGCTGTCAGAGAGAAGATCCACTTTCCAGGCCACGTTGATTTCCTGAGAAAGACTCTGAAAGAGATTGGGTTTGTGTGGAGGCGATGCGAATCGAATCGTTCAGTGTTAATGGAACGGTCAGACGTTGTATCTGCCAGAATCGAGTATATCCGGCAAATCAAGAAGTACCGAAAGGAGGGTCGACCTATTGTCTACACCGACGAGACATATGTCCATTCGACGCACAGTGCGAAGAAATGCTGGCAGTCCGAAGAAGCGACAAGGAATGTTCCGTTTTCGAAGTGAACGACTGATCGTCGTCCATGCAGGCTCAGCCAAAGGCTTCATCGATGGGGCGTGCCTTTTGTTCAAAGCCAAGTCTTCGACAGGTGATTACCATTCTGAAATGAACGGCACCAACTTTCAGAGATGGCTTCGAGAGAGACTCATTCCGAATTTGCCACCTCGCTCCTTACTTGTAGTGGACAACGCGGCCTACCACAATCTACAAATGGATAAGTGCCCTACCCAGAGTTCCCGGAAGGCCGATATACAGGAGTGGCTCGGCAGACACCACATTCCGTACACTCCGAAGATGCTGAAGGCCGAGCTGTATGAACTGTGTAAGCGGAATAAGCCAGCACCGACATACGTGTTGGACGAGATGCTGAAGGAACATGGCCACACCTGCCTTCGACTACCACAGTATCACGCCGAGCTGAATGCTATCGAGCTGATATGGGCGTCTGTGAAACGGAAGATTGCTGCGTCCAATATCAGCTTCAAGACTAAAGATGTGCTCAAGCTGACACAGGAAAGTCTGGAAAGCATCAGCACCACTGAGAGGGAGGCATGCTGTCGACACGTCGAGGGAGTGGAAGACAGATTCCGGCAAAGTGACATTGCTGTGGAGGAAGCTATTGAGCGGTTCATCATCGAGGTGACGGATGAAGAATGCACGGACACAGCATCCACAGCCAGTGACTGCTCCGACACCGACACAGCATCCACAGCCAGTGACTGCTCCGACACCGACACAGCTTTTGAAAATTAAGCTGACGAAATGAATGCACACATTTCCCCTACACATCGAAAACGAGTACAGACCCTCATAAAAAAACACACAAAAAATAATAACAAAAAACAATAACAAAAAAACAACAAAAAACAACAAAAAAAACAAGGTGAAAAAAGATAGGCAAAATCGGCACTTTATGTATATTAGGCTACTTCAGGTATATTTGGTTTCTTCAGATATAAACAACATTTATTCAACCCAATATATTATGCTACAAGGAGCAATGGTTGCGGTATAAATCTAAATAAGGCTTTATTTATGCTGTGAAATGACATATGGTTCTGTAATTTGTCAGTCATGGTGTAAGCACATGTCATGAGGAACGGGGCTTGAATATTTTTATGACCAGTTTTAGGAAATCATTGTTGACACACCTAACAGATCTTTACCATTCAGTCCGGTATTCCGTATGTTCGTTCTTCCTTCCATCCGTTTGTTTGTCCTTCTGTCCACCCGTAACACATACAAGTATTAAAGTATTTGTTTGTCAGTTCAATGCGGTGGCAGTGGGTATCTGTGAGCCACTGCCCACTTGCTCTAGTTACTATATTGCAACACGTGAACTGTCAGCTAAAGTTTTCAAATTCTGATATATTGTATAATCTTCAAAGCATGATACAGACTTTTTTCATCAGTCGGAAGGTAGTTATGGCCGTGACTGGCGAAATGGGGCTTATGGGTATTGCGACCAGTGTAGATCCAGATCAGCCTACACCATTCCATCAGGCTAGAGGAGTGCGTTATTTGATCAGGACCTACACTGGTCACAAATAAGCCTTAATCTTCAGTCACAGACACATTTGATAATTTCTAGTGAGTTACCAGGTAAAGATTGGTCTCCATCAACAGCAAAAACAAACTACAATCATTCACAGTGTCATGATGTTTTCGTTGCTGCGTATTAATTGCTGATGTGTGGAGTTCACGTTACAGCATCCTGGATGTTAATGTCAACCAATCATATTGTATTTGGGTGTGCCATCTTTTATGTTCCTTAACTCTTTGCATGCTGGGAAATGTGTGGGCTATAAATAGTTAAAAAATAGCAGATGACGATTCATTAAATTTTCTTTTATTTCTCCTTATAAATGTCATGCATATGTCATACAGTTTCATTAGAATTGTGTCCGGAGGATTGTGACAGAAAGAAATAAAACATTTAGTCCTAATTCGTTTGGCGGATATTTTCGCCGCTAGCATGCAAAGAGTTAATGTCAACCAATCATATTGTATTGGGGTGTGCCGTGGATATAGTCATATCTCCTTCACAGCCAATCCTTGGCCCGTTTTCTTCCGTGCCGTTTATTTTTCAATCTCAAAGAAAATGCCAAGACGAGAAGTATCAGTATCAACACTGATATTCATTAACCCTTAGACCACTACACACAACAAGTGTCGTCTGCTGTTGATTTTATATCTTGCCTTATTTCTCAATAAAAACATGCGTTGACAGCCCTTCAAAATCATTTCCAATGGAAATGATTCTGAAGTGCTGTCACAGCATGTTGTAAATTATTCTAAAGTGCTGTCAAAGCATGTTTTTGATGATACAAATGTAAAATAGAAAATAAACAGCGGACAACAAAAAATTAAGATAGCGGTGTAAGGGTTAATTGATGTGTGCACTATCGCAGCTCCAAAGCAAATGACAGCTTTATTGCGCAAAGCTTTTTGAGAACATTGATGTCTATAATATTGTATCAATAAAATTGACCGTGTATGGGCCGCTTTACAACATCAGGGATTATAGTGTCAGTCAGTGTCACTCCGTCATATTGTATTGGTGTGGGTACACTTTTATGTTCCAGAAATGTGTCTGTGACTGGAGAAATGCGGCTTATCACATTTGTAACCAGTGTAGCTCCGGATCAAATGTCACACCCCTGAAGCCTGATGAGGACTATGATGTTTTTCAGAAGCAAGATAGGTGTTTCACTGACTGAATAATGAACAGTGCAGACCCTGATCAGACTGCGCGGATGCGCAGGCTGATCAGGGGCTACACTGGTCGCATAGCATATATGTCTCATTTCTTCAGTCACAGCCGCACATAGGTTAAGAAAACTATCGAGAATTATCGAGAAATGAGGCATGGTATTTTTTAATTATTTTTACTAATTAAATGCGTCACCTGAAAAAATAATATTTTCGATAGATTATAAAGTATGATAATTGCACATAGAAAAATAAATAGAGATCATAAATAGTAAGTAATATCCGTTAACATTTTAAGGAAACACGGTTATCGCCCCTGATATCAGTGTGGAAATTTACCTCTGATATATAATGTATAATAATGCCAATCAATAGGTGGGGTAATGTTGAATGAATGCTTATTTTGCCAGTAAATGTATCGGATGTCTCTGATATAAAGAACAGTTTGTGCCTACTGAGTGGGCATGTACCTTTAACAAACAAGTGGAATAGCGAAACTCTTCCGTCTGGCAATATTCCCACTCTGCACAATAAGTAAAATGATATACCGGTACAAATTATTCATCTTACATTGCACACTTTGGACTTTTGATTATTTTTTTTTAGTTATAAATATGTAGTGGCTGGCATGGTGCCATTTGGATAGCTGATTTTGTTAATCCGCCTCCCTTTTTAAAGTTATAGCACATGTGTGACCATTGCATAGATAAATAAATATATGTACATGTACTATATGGGATTTAGTACTAATCCCATTGACACGGCTTTAAATGACCTTAGCTGTTGATAGGCCGTTAAACCCAGAGAAAAAAACAAAGCCAAAAAAAACCCAACAACAATAAATATTAATGTTTAGTATACAAAACTCTCGAGATATGTATATTTATATCAAACTCTGCATATGTATGTGTCGGCCGTATTTACTTCTGTGAATTACACATTCTGTCTGTATATACTTACTTTACATAAACTATTTATACGTTACTGGTAATTGAGAATATTTTAATTTACATACTTAATTTACTTGCAAAACCTGTCCGTTCAACTGACAATTAAGCAGTTTAAACATCTATTAAGGCTAAGTATTTAGGTGTTGTTGTTATGCATGTTTACTTAGAATGATTTATCTTATATCATCTAATACAGCTGATTTTACCTCGCATATGTAATCCTTTCTACCCTGCGACTTGTAACGAGCCGTCTCATCAAGATCAACAGTATGTGTTAGTGTTTTTTCAGATTTCCCCCAATTTTCCTTGTGGAAGTTATTGTTCACATGTTGGATATTTAAGGAATAAATGCGAGGGAGCATTATCGACCGCATCATTTAGTTCCTTAAAAATCCAGTATGTGAACAATAACATACTTATACTTAGCCAGGGTTATAATGCAGTCTCCCATCCGAGCATTGATTTTTAATTTTCTGTGGCACAGGTACTCATTAAATCTGGTAATGTGTAACTATTAGCGTTAAGTCTTGCAATATGTGAAATAAGTGGAGAGCGTAATACTGGCCAGCGATGGACAAGTAGGGCCTATTATAACTATGATTAATGAACTAATGCAAACGTTAACATGAAGCAGTGTATGCCATTATTTAGGGGTGCAAGTGTTAATTACGTATTACTATTTGTACATGAACATTTACTACATTGTCACACAATTGTTAGAGTACATGCGGAATCTAATTGCACATGTACTCTGAAAATGTTGTCAACGTTTGATGCCATTTACGGAAAATGTTAAATTTTGTAAACGTGTTTCATGAAATTACGCAGATGTCCAAAATCACATGGCATGTCTCATATTAGATTGCGTTATTTGGTGAGAATGGAATATCATGGCATTCTGAATACATTTTTATGTGTATTCAAATATATTTTTTGTTCTGGTTTTCTTATTTCTCAGCCAAAGTATATGTTGTGACCACTCATTTGAACCGTCTCGATGAGACGGTTCAAATGGTGGTCACTACATACTTCTGATGAAAAATAAAGACAATTATTATTATTTTTCCGTCAGAAAAAATGTGTATCTTCAGAACGTACTGTGTTGAGGCTGGTTTTGTCAGATTCAGGCCCACATACACTACACTGTTTATCCTGTATGAAATGGTGTCAATGGTGCAAAGAAAATATGTTTGCCTCAATGGTGGATTTATATTTAGTTTATGATCTCATCATATACATCTATAATACTTCCCTGATGGCTCACTCTGGACCATATATATCAAGTATTTTTCACAGATTTATTTTAGCACTGTTTATGCACCACGATTTGATAAATATATTATTATCAATATCTTAATTATGTTCATGTCACTTTGTTTGACATCAATATGTCGTGAACAAAATTAATTATAACTTTATTGTAACAGAAATATGAGTTAAACAAATTTCTATGATCGATTATGATGCTCTAGAAAATATTGAACCATGACTTTATTTTAACCCTTTCAACATTACATGCTTGTATAGTGGTATTTGAAAAAAGTGTAGATCCAGATGAGCCGGCTCGTGACGAGCCGTCTCATCATGATCTGCACTTTTTGCAAGTAATTTTCATATCTTTGAGAACAAAAACACCTTCTTTTCATAAATAGACAAGTCTGAAAATTGGATTTGCTGCAACAGAATTAACATATCAAAATCCATTCCAGTTACTGAGGGGTGAAAGGGTTAATGGTCAATGTGGTTTCTAAAATGTTCATGATGTTATTTGTTTGCTTCAGTATCGGTAGAATTATCTATGCTCCATCTATCAGTGCATCATACTATACAGAGGCACAGGTTGAAGTAACGGACCGAGGTCTATAAATACATTAAATATGCCTAAAACAATTTTTTACATTAAATATGCCTAAAAACATCAATAAACGAAAAAATAAATAAGCTAAACATTTTTAGCTTATTTTTTTTTGTTCGTTTATTGATCTTTTTAGGCATATTTTAATGTATTTATAGACCTCGGTTCGTCACTTCAACCTGTGTACAGAGTTGCACGTCTATCTATCATGTCAAACAATATTTTCTTTGCACCAACAGAGTGTGTTGTTGTTCTTAAATATAACATGATTTGTTAACTACGCATACGTTCTGTTTGGCATGGCTTAATCGTATTGTAATTCCTTTATGTAGCCTAGCATTTTCTTTTTCCATTTCCAACAGCTAAAAGTCAGTTCATCCACAACACTTACACGAATGTCCGTCGGCCCCCGTTGCCTGATTATCAGTCTGCGACCCACATGGTCCAATTCGCTCGGCAGCGTGTCCAATGGCAGGGGGTCAATGGAGGCAGCAGTGTGGGCCGCGATACCCATCCCCGGGGGTGGTAGTTATTACGAGGACGAGCAATCCGATGGTAGGTCTTTACACGCTTGTAATCGTCTATGCTGCGCTGCTTGTTAATGGATGTTTCATTGGCTGAAGTAATGGCGAACCGTGCCCACCCTGCACAGTCTGATCTGATTACTATCGGACACATCCATGCAGTCATTGTCTGATGATATTATGTCCATTCCATACCAGGGTATGTGATCACAAGGTTTCCGAACGGTTTCTGATGTGACGCAATTTTCTGTAAAATATTTCAATGACATATTTTTTATGAAACAGTTCAAACAATGCACAGTTCACGTATTTTATAATCACATTAACCCTTTCAACCTTGGATTATTATCATACGTTGGCTTTCTTCATACTAATTTTGAGACTATTGCATTGATGACAAAATGCTGAATTTCTTTTGAGCTGAATAATAGTGACAAATGCTGCAGAGCCTGATGAGATGGCTCGTTTCGAGTCGGCTCATCTGGATCTACAGTGTTTGCACAAATTGGCTTTCTGACCTGTGGGGTAGAAAGGGTTAAAGTTTTTCATGAATAACAAAAAAGTCAAACTCCCCAAAACAGATTTTTTAATGAAATTCCGTCAAATATTGATTTCATTTCGAAAATACAATTTAACATGCGCGCTAAAAAAATTTTTTTTTTTAATTTGTGGAGCGATTTTCAAAACCTAACTATTTCGCCAGGTTTCGGAGTCAATATCCAAATTGTTTCGGTTTTCGACTCTCACAGTCACTCTTCACCCCCTTTTTGTCCCATGTTAAATTCCCATAGGAAATTTGATGGAATTTAAGCAAATTAAAAAAATTGGGGAGGGTGACTTTGTTGTTATTGATGAAAAAGTACTTCTGAAATTTAATAGTTTAATAGCCAAACGTCTGTCGGCAGCAAAACGTGGAACAGACAGTAATATATGACTAAAAACATTGCTGCAAACTGTACATTAAAAGGCTGCTAAATGTTTCATAAAAATCTATCATTCTGTTGGAAAGATATTAAAGGAAATCTATTATAACTAGATTGGTCAGTAAGCGAGGCTTACGGAATACCCCCCGCGTGGGCCCAGGTACCCCTAAATATATAAAAGTTTCCAAGTGTGTGAGCTTGTGACCTTGCCTCTGGGCTTAGCTGGGGCGGCACGAACGTGAATTTGTCACAGGGTGGTAGAGGTATATTGGAGCAATGCGAGTGTGAAATGTGAAGCAGATCCGAGCAAGGAAGTAGAAGTTATAACCGATTTCTCTGATGTTAAGTGTTGTAAAGAGACTAAGTATATGTGACCTTGACGTTGAGATCAGCGGGGATATGTCACAGCATGATAGTAGAGCCATAGAGGAATGCATGCATGAAATATTAAGAATCTGCAATGAAGGAAATAGAAGTTATAACATATTTCTCTGATGTTAAGTTTTGTAAACATATTAAGTATGTGACTTTGACCTTGGGATCAGCGGGGGTTGGACGGTCGTGGATTTGGCACAGCGTGGTAGTAGAGCCTTACAGGAATGCATGAGTGAAATATTAAGCATTTTAGATGAATGAAATAGAAGGTATAACAATATTTCTCGGATGTTAAGTTTTGTAAAGAGACTAAGTATTTGATTTTGACCTTGGGATGAGCGAGAGTTAGGCGGTCGTGGATTTGGCACAGCATGGTAGTAGAGCCTTACATAAATGCACAAGTGAAATATTAAGCATTTTAGATGAAGGAAATAGAAGTAATAACATATTTCTCTGATGTTAAGTTTTGTAAAGACACTAAGTATTTGACCTTGGGATCAGCGGGGGTTGGACGGTCGTGGATTTGGCACAGCATGGTAGTAGAGCCTTACAGAAATGCATGCGTGAAATATTAAGCATTTTTGATGAAGGAAATAGAAGTTATAACAATATTTCCTAATGTTAAGTTTTGTAAAGAGACTAAGTATTTGACTTTGACCTTGGGATGAGTGAGAGCTAGGCGGTCGTGGATTTGGCACAGCATGGTAGTAGAGCCTTACATGAATGCTTGTGTGAAATATAAAGCATTTTAGATGAAGGAAATATAAGTTATAACAATATTTCTCTGATGTTAAGTTTTGTACAAAACAGACTAAGTATTTGACCTTGACCTTGGGATCAGCGGGGGTTGGACGGTCGTGGATTTGGCACAGCATGGTAGTAGAGCCTTACAGGAATGCATGTGTGAAATATTAAGACACTGAGTGGAGTGATCTGGGTTTGCACTGGTTATATATGTCATACAGTTTAGAGATGTTACACTGTAAATCGGTCATATGACCAATCTGATACGAATGTGCGTGGTTTGCAATCATGAACATATATTAACATCTGAGATAAATAGCGGTGAAACCCATCAAAAATAAAATCACAGATGTTGTATGGGTGTTCGGTTTAGAGTTTCCACTGTATTTATATATTCCCGGCCAAGGACTTATTTATGCCAGCACGTATTTGGGCCGCCAGCTGATAAAACTAACCTTATACTGTTTACAAACAGTGTAGCCCCATATCAGTCGGATGATCTACACAGTATGGTCTGTCTGGGCCTACACTGTTCACTGTACAATCGATAGTGTTCTCAACCTTTTATGCTGAATTGAATGTTGATTATTTTTCCACATTTTTATCAATAAAAACATAGTTTGGCAGTAACGGTAATGAAAGTGATTCTAGTGTACTACCAAACCATGTTTTTATTGGGAAAGAAAGACAACTATGACTTTCATTTCTCGCGGTCTAAGGGTTAAATCCTGATAAAACTGTGGGAATGTACAAAATGATCTACTACTGTTGCTATTGTTTTAAGGTCCTTTTTCGCAGTCAGCGGCCTTAGTAGATTCCCCACCACCTTATGTTGCACATTCTAATGACACCTTAACCCTTAGAAAGCGGGAAACGAAATTGTCGTCTGCTGTTGCTTTATATTTTGTCTACTGTATAAATAAAAACATGGTTTGACAGCACTTTAGAATCATTTCCAATGGAAATGATTATAAAGTCCTGTCAAATCATGTTTTTGATGATGAAAATGGAAAATAAAAAATAAACAGCAGACGACAAAAAATAATTCAGCATTGTAAGAGTTAACATTTTCACATCATGCTAACTGGCACCTGTATTGTAAATCAGCCATATTTTCAATCCATGATAACATGTCAGAGCAAATGGGCGTGGTAGACTTAACTTATGTAGACCAGTGTAAATGTACTTAGCTATTTTGGTGAAATTGACTACTGTTGTATGTAAGCACAACAGTAGCCTATATTACACAAGATACTAGTTTGTATAAAAGCTTTGATTAGGAACTGACATGGTCTGCCAAGTGACGAAACGTACCTTACGTCATGGGCGACCAGCAGAGCCCCAGATCAGCCTGCGCATCTGCACACTGTCAGTCTGATCAGGGCCTACACTGGTCACTATTCAGTCACATAAGTAGCTTTAAAGTCATCAGTGAAACATTTTGATCATAATATACACGTGACCGTGCATGCTGATCAGGATCTACAGCCTTGTAATGTAGTAAGGTACCTTTCTCGGCCTGTGGTCCATAGGACACTCACTAGGCATGTGACTTTGTACCTATTTTGTGCAAAATTTAGATTTGAAAAGTTTGTCAACTTCGATGTTGTCAACTTTCGTCGTCGTTTACAGAAACTAACATAGTTTATGTTGATATTTTTCATGAAAATTTGCACATTTTCTTCTGTACAAAATCACACGGCCGGTCTCGTATGTGCTCGTATGTGCTATGTGCGTTAACTGCAACAATTCCCCTCCAATTGCAGCTTACACAGTGTTCATTTGAGTAAGGTAAAACCATTTCAGTTATCGGTGCGGGACCAAATAGGGGACCAGGGTGGATTTTCTTGTAAATAACAATTATCTGCTACATTTTGTAATCAGATGCAATATGTCATTCGGTCACCCTAAACACCCCAAAGGCTGGGAAAGGCTACAAAGGCTACAAAGGCTATTCGAAGTGGCTTGTACGTCCATATCGTTAAGCAGGTGCAGCTAAACACCGATTATACTTATTGTATTATTATCAATATAAGTCAATGATCAATCGATGACATTCATTTAAACATGCTTTATGTATCAATACATTACGTAAACATCGTACGAATGCCGAATTTTGAGACATCAGTTATCTACCTTGAAAATGGGTATCCACACGGTGATCAAAATATGTTTATGAGCGCTATGTACGGCTCTGCAACTAATATTTCATTTACACGGCCGAATAAACGTGTAACTAGTTGTAAATGGCATTTACGCTAGCTGACATGTTCCCGTCAATTAACCCATAGTATTTATCACAGTTTATTCCACGAACATTTTCCTTCCCGTGTCCTGTATTTGTAATTAACGTAATTACGTCAATTATTGGCAGTAAAC
Organism: Conchocele bisecta; assembly: GCA_029237695.1. NCBI lineage: Eukaryota > Metazoa > Mollusca > Bivalvia > Lucinida > Thyasiridae > Conchocele > Conchocele bisecta. The sequence goes on along the minus strand of CM055278.1, from coordinate 44,917,451 downwards.
TGTTCCTTTTGAAATTTAAAATTTAACTATCAGGAGGAGATGAACGGGAAGTATAACACGGCAAACTGTTACTACACTTTCTGATATCAACGTACAAACAGTTCACAGAGTGAACCAGATGGCCGACGGCAGTACCAAGGCTATACTCATAGAAAATACTCTACAAAGGCTGACAGATGGTACCACAAAGGCTACACTCACATAGAAAATGGTCGACAAAGGCTGATAGATGGCAACACAAAGGCTACATTCACATAGAAAATAGTCGACAAAGGCTTACAGATCGCACCACAAAGGCTGCATCGACATAGAAAATAGTCGACAAAGGCTGACAGATGGTACCACAAAGGCTACATTTACATAGAAAATAGTCAACAAAGGCTGACAGATGGCACCACAAAGGCTGCATTTACATAGATAATAGTCGACAAAGGCTGACCGATGGCACCACAAAGGCTGCATCGACATAGAAAATAGTCGACAAAGGGTAATAGATGGTACCACAAAGGCTTCACTCACATAGAAAACATTCAACAAAGGCTGACAGATGGTACCACAAAGGCTACATACACATGGGAAATAGTCGAAAAAGGCTTACAGATGGCACCACAAAGGCTGCATCGACATAGGAAATAGTCGACAAAGGGTAATAGATGATGGTACCACAAAGGCGCTCGACAAATGACATAGAAAATAGTCGACAAAGGGTAATAGATGGTTCAACAAAGGCTACACTCACATAGAAAATAGTCAACAAAGGCTGACAGATGGTACGAAAAAGGCTACACTCACATAGAAAATAGTCAACAAAGGCTGACAGATGGCACCACAAATGCTGCATCGACATAGAAAATAGTCGATAAAGGCTTACAGATGGCACCACAAAGGCTGCATCGACATAGAAAATAGTCGACAAAGGGTAATAGATGGTACCACCAAGGCTACACTCACATAGAAAATAGTCAGCAAAGGCTGACAGATGGTACCACAAAGGCTACATTCACATATAAAATAGTCAATAAATGCTGACAGATGGCACCACAAAGGCTGCATCGACATAGGAAATAGTCGACAAAGGATAATAGATGGTACCACAAAGGCTACATTCACATAGAAAATAGTCAACAAAGGCTGACAGATGGCACCACAAAGGCTACATCCACATAGAAAGTAGTCGACAAAGGGTAATAGATGGCACCACAAAGGCTACATTTACATAGACAATAGTCGACAAATGCTTACAGATGGCACCACAAAGGCTGCATCGACATAGAAAATAGTCGACAAAGGGTAATAGATGGTACCACAAAGGCTACACACACATAGAAAATAGTCGACAACGGCTGACAGATGGCACCACAAAGGCTATATCGACATCGAAAATAGTAGACAAAGGCTAATAGATGGTACCACAAAGGGTATATTCATATGGAAAATTGTCGACATAGGCTGACAGATGACATCACAAAGGCTATATCGACAAAGAAAATAGTCGACATAGGCTGACAGATGACACCACGAAGGCTATATCGACAAAGAAAATAGTCGACATAGGCTGACAGATGACACCACAAAGGCTATATCGACACAGAAAATACTGGTAGTCGACAAAGGCGGAAAGTACGAATGAACAGCGCCGATCCTATAATTTTCTCTTTGTGGTTTGTAATTCTCTTTTTGAATCATTGTGTGGGATCACGTGTTTCCGTACGGTGTCACGTCATGTTTGTTTAGATGTGTTTACAGTAGATTTCCTTTAATATCTTTCTAATGGAATGATATATTTTTTTTATGAAATGTACCGCAGAAAATGCAGTACACGTTGCCCTTTATTGTATAGGCGGCTTTAATCTGACAATTATGTCGTTTTGACGAAGAATCGATTACCGTAAATGTAAATAAAAATTAGAGCACGTGAATGTAAGAATTAAATAAACGGTACTGGATTCTTTATGAAAGATATAAGTTATTGTAAATAACTTTCAAAGCACCCATAAAACACTTATGCCATCGTATTTGGTGCGCTACATATCGTCAAAATCCGTCCGTTTGTTAAAAAGATTTTAAAGCTACTGCGAAAATGACGTCCCAGATTACGTACGTCACGTCGAAAAATCGGGTTCGGAAACCACGTAATTCCACAGCTTGTGAATGCATTCACAAACAATCGATCGTAATGCATGATTTTTTTTTTTTTACATTAACATAAAATGCTATAATATAAGTTGTACATGCAAGTTATTCAAGTTAATATATTTTGATTACATGTATCGCCATTGTGTCATCCAGCTATGATGTAAATATATAGATATTGTTGTCATGCTATTTAACCAGACCTGAATGAATTGACACGTATTATTATTCGTTAGTATTAATCATTATTATTACTAATTGTCTATAAATATTATGAATTATTATAAATATTATTCATTATTATTATTAATCATTATTTATTTATTATTATTAATAATCATTATTTGTGTATCCATTTGATAGTTTTACTATGGTTATTCAAACGAAATAATCGATAATTACGAATTACAATGCCAAACAATGCATAGTTGTAGCCAGACCCGAAATGAATATTACTGTGCGGCTGACCATGCGAAATGGGGGCTTGTTGAATTTGTCACAAGCTGGACCCATAATCATTAAACGGTCGTATTTCATCTATAAATTTATATGTGCATTGAGGGTCATCCAATAAATATTGAAAACGAATATGTAAGTTGATATATTGTGCATATACCTGAATGAAATTTGGCCTACCGCTGTCGCATTATATTGCGTCACTACGTTGTATGACGTCATAGTCATGTGACGTCATAATCACATACGTCAAGGGTCATGGACACGGTGATGAAATAATACTAAGTCATTTTCACTATATATATTGGATTACCTATGGGTGCATCTGTAAATATCAGTTTGCGAACGTTTCAGTATCCGCACGGGATGTAAGCACATTGTGTTAAATGTATGGTGTTACAATGTTACTTCGAAAAATAAACACGCAATTATGTAACTATTTCATCGGTTTTCTTATAATTTATATAACTACCTGTTGCCTAATTTATTATTCCACTACCAGCATCTCCCGTCACAGAAAATAAAAAGTATTATGCTAATGGGCATGAGTATTATTTATAAATCAATTTCAAATGGTCTTCTGCAGATAAACTACCATGGACATAGTAAATAGCATAGATTCCAGGTGCATAAAGGATGTTTTATGTTAATGGTACATGCCCACTCAGTAGGCACAAACTGTTCTTTATATCCGAGACATCATCGGAGACATTTTCTGGCAAAATAAACATTCATTCACCATTACCCCACAATATGATTGTCATTATTATACATTTTACAGCAGACGTAAATTTCCACACTGATATCAGGGGCGATAACCGTGTGTCCGTGTGTCCTTAGAATGTTAACGGACATTACTATTTATTCCCTATATTTATTTTTTGATGTGCAATGATCATACTGTATAATCTGTCGAAAATATTATTTGTTCAGTTGACGCATTTAATTAGTATAATTAAATAATTAAAAAATAACATATGAAAATAGCCTGATACCACCGCGAGTCACTATCAGTAAAATACATATTAGTAAATGATTATATCTGTATAGCGGGCACTCGGAATGTTTAGAACTGGTGGAATAGTGACACAATTATACACTGAATATTTAATTCCGAGAAAGAACATGTTGTTTATATTGAGTGGGCATGTGCCTTTGAATATTGCGTTATAATCAAAGAACATTTCACGCGCGGATGTAAACGCTGTCAATTCGTATATATATACATAAATCAATCTAATAATGATTGCTTCATTACAATTGGGTCTCTTCTGTGCGTGCGTGCGCGTGTTGTGTGTGTGTGGGGCGGGGGTGGGGGTGTAGTCACTCGTACCAGCTGTAATGTGGACTAGCGTGAAGTGGTCAATATGGTGGCTTATTTAAGAACAACTGTGGCCTCTTTCTATATAATTGGTGGTCCTGAAAAGGACCGTTTGTTTGCCCACATTGGGACTTATGCACGTGAAAAGGCAGATTCCACCGTGAAGATGTATTTCTTCATGCCACCGCTCGACATGTGTATTTTGTTAGCATCGTAGTCATCTGGATACTTCACTGTGCTAAATCGAACATACATACGACCAAGGCGACGACGCAAAAGTTGATTGATGTACTTCCTCTGGTTCTCGAATGACGTTTTGGTGAGGCCGGGACTCTTGGAAAAACAGTCTCGTGTCAATATTTCGCCGACAAACACGAACTCGACACCCTCTTTGTGCAGTTCCTCAACTATAACGACGATGTTCTCGAAAATTGTTCTCGGCTTGGAAATGGCGGTAATGTCATTCCCACCCACATGTATGAAGACGTGTGTTGGTTTGTAGTCCCTCAATTCTCTCATCATCCATTTTGGGTAGTCAGCGGTCTTAATCCGGCTAAGCCCGAAGTTCTTTTGCTCGCCGGGAACCTTAATTTCGAAGTCCTTGAAGTTCCGCAGTCTTGCGATGTAGGAATCACCGTAGAGAGCGCAGCGTGGCATTTTGTGTTAGAAGTGTATTTTGTTGTAAACAAAAAATGCCATGTATTTATAACGACGAATGAGCAATACTAGCAATAATTGAGCGTGTCGTGTCATAACTTACAACAGCGAAAAGCTATAATGATTGCTCAACTAATTTGCCGTATTGGAGACAATTATTACTATTCTGTCAACGTTCCCACATTGACACGTGTTGAGTATACTAATAATCTAAAACTGTGAAATGCCAACTTAATTCGGTCGTACCCATCCGTCCCTAAAATATTCTCATGTGACTTACATGTAGTTATACCCCCGGCAGTACAGTTTCCATCCGTCCGTCCATCCGTAAGATTTGCGCTAAACTTGTTATTTGACGGTCCAGTCAGTGGTTAGGGATATCTAATCATCTCATCTGCTAACTTGATTTACTTTTATTGATACAAAATTAATTTCTGGACAATGTCATGTAATTTTGTACATATTGTTGGTTCGTGCCAAGTTTATATCAAGAAACAGTACAAGCTTCCATTCCCACGAGATACGATCTCGCTCACATGAGATAGGAGTTCGTTCGCACGAGTTAGCTATCTCGTTCCCATGACATAGTCAGCCAATAAAAAGGTAGCACCAGTGTCATTCATTACAGTGGCGGATCCAGGATTTAACCAAGGGGGGGGGGCACATGGAACTTGAACGAGGTATGCTCGTTCGTCGACTGAGCGGAGCGAGGTAGTTGGCTAGGGGGGTCCGGTGGCATGACCCCCACCCCCCCCCCGAAAAAAAATTGAATTTAGGAAGCCATTTCCTGCATTCTACTGCATTTTGTTCATAGCACTTGCTCAATATTTCGTAAAAAAAACAAAAAAAATCAATAAAAGAAATCGGGATTTCTGAAGGGCCCCTCCCCCCTGAATCCGCCTCTGCACTATGTTGGAGTAATATGTGCTATTCTATTGGCTGATTAGGTCGTTCGAACAAGATGCGAACCAGATGCTATCTCGTGGGGCCGATATGTTATCTCATGGGAACGAGATCTTATTTCGTGGGGACGAGATAGCGAACTCGTGGGAATAAGATAAGATATCGTGGAAAAGAGAAAGAAACAATGCACATGTCCTTTATAAGCTGCTGTAGGAATTACCTCCCTTACCGTTTTTGTCCGATTCTAATATCGACAGAAAAAACTAAATATTTTCTGTAAATGACGTCGAGAGTTGGCTTACAATTCAGATTTCATACAGAGTTTGTCATTGTTTTGTCATTTACTGTTGATACCACAACCATTTCCCATACATTCCTGCACGAAGTTATAGAACATCGCAAATCAGTCAGTACGACAAATCTTTACTAAATAAACCACATATCGAATATCTGAAACATGAATGCGATTCGGCGGAATGCAAAGCAAAGATTCTTACTACAATCGAGCTTGATGATTTTTCATATATGAAATAAAAAATGTGGTTATTGAGTTTCTCGGCAATGTTTTTACTTATTTTCCGAAAGAAAGTCCAACGACGCATTACATTATCACACGGCGTTGTTGGCCTACTGATATTAATCGACATAGCCCAATAGTGTAGTGCTATACTGGTCAAAAGCCCCAACAAAACTATTTTGTTGTGACTTGTCATATTTGTTGTTTTTTTTATCTTATATTTAAGGGTAGGAATTGGCTCGAGGACCTTCCAAACCCGGGCATTTGAACCCAAATGTGGCAGGTCAATGACCGTTGGCCCGTTTGTTTCCGAATTTACTAATATCTGCCATACAGTCGAAATATGTGCATTAAATGAAGGAGGCAATGAGGCGGTTAATTTAACCTAGCTAGTTCATTCTCCTATCGCACGAAGCCGGTATGTAAGACCGTGAAAAAGGCTGAGTGTGAGTGCATGTGATATATGGAGATTCAACCGTAACAGTGCTATCCTATATAATGATGATATTTGACGATTGGTCAGGGCATAACATATCAGGCCGGGAATGATCGATATTTGGTTATGATGTAATATGTTTTCGGGCCCAGCTACTGTCGTTTCGCGGCTTATCGTTTATACGATTTGCAATTATTCGAGTTCAGGTGTGGCGTTTATCTGTTACTATTTGGTTATATGACAATGTGTTTCACATATTCTGAAGACGAAAGAAAAAGAGAAGATAATACACGGCGGTATAGCAATTGCCCATATATTAGTGAGTGGCCCATACCATACCGCCGGTCATGGTCCAATATGTTAAATTTGATTTCATTCAGACGATGCATATTACAGTCAATAATGTTTAATAAGAGTAATGCGGGCGGCCAATTCCGGTCTATTCTGCATTACTCCGTGAGATGAATGGTGGGGAAACCGGAGTACCCGGGGAAAACCACCTCCTCCGGCAAGTAATGACAACTTCACATACGTCGGTGTAGAGGTGAAGAGCTGTGATCGAACAGCTACCGGGGACCAATGCCGGCTCTGTACTTCCGGTCCAAATGACGGCATCAGCTACTTTCACTCCGTGCCCGGCGCCCGGCCAAACCGCAACGATATCCATTTGGTTCTACAACATATCTTTTAAAACAAGAGAACATGATTAAGGGTTAAACAGGAGGCGATTGGCTGCCATTATTAACCTCTGTGGAAGAAGTAAAAAAAAAAAAAAAAAAAAAGGTATAGGGTGCGGTCGCCAGTATTGGAAGACGATTATTGGTCAGTGGGAGTTGGGGTAGAGGTTGCAAGTTGTCCTAGTCCATGTATATGGTGTCATCGGAATTGTGTATGGTACAGAGGGAGGGGTGGGCAGTGATATGTATATTTATTAATACATAGGTAATCTACATATATATACATCTATATATTGTCGAATGTATTGGTTGTCATACTGGTTATACTATGTTATGCTTGGAGATTGGGTTTGCGTTAATTTATTTAGTTTAGCTTCATGTATTAGCCCCTACGAGCCTGTACATATCGTCTCGTTAATTTCCCAGTACTAATCCTCGATAAGGCAATCCATACCAGATAGACTTTCCCGGGTCAGTTCCGATCGAGTACATACCCATTGGATGGGGGAGAGATCACTTGTCTAATATTTATATCTACAGCCTGATACTAATATGTAATAGACTTTTTCAGATTGGGTTTGTCTTAATTTATTTAGTTTAACTTCATGTTTTAGCCCACATGAGCCTGTACACGTGAAGTACATGTACACATGTATTCATTGTTGCACTTTCACATTCGTTTGTATCATGCGAAACAATCAACAGTGGTACACAGTGCCAGCTTCTGGCCCAGGTGAAGCTCCCACGTATCGGGTTCTCGGCGTCCGCATACCAAAGTATAATGCCTCACACGAAACATACATGTATACGTACATTTATATACCTCCCGCATACAGGCACATTTAACTTAAGATTCTAAAAAAACAACATGAAATTCACATGTAATGTTATTGGGAAAGGATGAGCACTAAATACATTGTTTCAGTGTACATGTATTGATGATATAACATATATACAACCTATATGCTGTTATATGTTTGGAGATTGGGTTCTGATTGGGTTGAGCTACCGCACCCCACCTAATACATATAATAGATCACTTGTCTTATATTTATGTTTACAGCCTGATACTAATAGACTTTTTCAGATTGGGTTTGTCTTAATTTATTTAGTTTAACTTCATGCGTTACCTACACGAGCCTGTACATATCGTCTCGTTAATTTCCCAGTACTAATCCTCGATAAGGCAATCCATACCAGAGATACTTTCCCAGGCCAGTTCCGATCGAGTACAGACCCATTGGTGGATCACTTGTCTTATATTTATATTAGTTATATGTTGCTATGTTTTGAGATTTGGTTCTGATTGTGTTGGGCTACCGCACCCCACCTAATACACGTTAACGTTAACTACATGTATATACATCCTAATTGTAAACATAAGCTGCGTACATGGATCTTGCAACATTGTCAACCAGTGACGATATTTATAGTAGTTTTCATATCTGGGAAGGAGACAATGGGGCCTAGTGTCACGGACATAACTTAGCTAGGACAACTCCATCGTATTTTTATTTTGTTCCTACCCTTAGTACCGGTGTATACATGTGTACATGTATTGTATTTTGAAGTATGATTCATTATATTATTTAATTGTGCAGAATTTATTATTATTATTTTTTATATTTTTGGAGCAGCGGTATTATGTTATATTTTATTCCAGTACCCTGTCGCCTTAATGTATTTTAGTACAGCTAAGTGTATTTCCGTTTCACATTCTTTAGGGGGGAATATTAAATTATATGGGGACGATATAATATTATTTTTTAAGCAAACAGCGGCTAAATCTTTTCTTGCTGATTCATGCGTTGAACAGAAGAAGAAATAGTGGTCCAGTTCTTCTATTTCGTCTTCATCGCACTGACTACAGTTTATATCTATATCAATATTGCTGCCCTGTGGATAACGATTTGCCTTTATACCATTTCTGCCTAATCTAAGTCGTGTGATTATTCTGTCTGCCCGCCTATCCTTACTGTATAATTTACACGTAACTGGGATTGTGGGAATCATTGATTGCAGTATGTGCCCACCGTGCTTACTTTCATGAATGTTATTCCAACGTGTTTGCCATTTGTATCTTGATTATTTGCTAATAACAGAATATATTTCTCTATGAGTAGGTAGTGTTAATTCATCAGTGCCTGTCAAATGTGCTGAAGCAGCCGCGCGATCTGCTTCTTCATTACCGGGTATTCCAATATGGGAAAGGACCCAGTCTATATTTATAAGCTTGCCCTGTTCCACTGTTCTGCTTATTAGTGTCTTAATGTCATGTATTTTGTCGGGTCTCGTTTTAGATGTACCTGAATTAATAGCTTGAACAGAGCTTAATGAATCTGTTATAATTACTGTGTTTTTGTAGTCATTTAGCGTAAGGTTGTATATAAGGGCCTTTTCTATGACAATAAGCTGTGCTGTAAATACACTTAGAGTGGATGCCAACTTATATTGTTCTATATGATCTAGTTGGGGTACCACAAAAGCAGCTGTTGTTATTCCTAGTTCTGAATGTTTGCTACCGTCCGTGTATATCTGTAGCGTGTCTTTCCAATGGTGGTGAATGTAATCTGTTGCGTTTGTAAGGCTGAGGGCTGGATCCCTATTATTATCTATTATTATTTCTGTAAGGTCAGATCTTGCTGTGATTTCAAATGGGTAATAAGTTATGTATGTGAAGAATGGTTGTATTTTACAGTCATTTAGTCCATATTCTTCTTTTTAGGCTTATAGCGTTCATTGCATAACATGTTTTTATTTTATTATTGTTAGATTGATACTTTTTATTCGGTTTACTAGGACCTCTTTTAATTCTTAACATGTTGTATTTATATGTACGTTTGGGTTGTATTAGTTCGTTAAGTGGTAGGTTAGCACCATGTGGCTGGGTGCGAGCCCAGTATTTTAGTAAATTACATTCACGTCGCAGATCCAGTGGTTGTACAACTGTTTCTACTTCTATTGCTGCAGCTCTAGTTGATTGATAGGCACCCGTTGCTACTTTTAATGCTGCTCTTTGAATTATTTCTAGTTTATTTACATGACTGGCCGCTGCGTCTTTGTATAACATACAGCCGTAGTCCATTTTAGATAGTATTAATGCTTTATATAATCGTAGGAGAGACGGTTTGTCTGCTCCATATGATGTACCTGATATAAGTTTCATTAGATTAAGGTCCTTCCTACACCGTTGGACTAGGTCTGTTACATGAGGACCCCAGGTTAATCTGTCGTCTAATATCATACCTAGAAATTTTGCACATTTCTTGTAAGGGATTGATTGGTTGTTCACCACCAGATTTTTTATTCTATAGTACTGTTCTCTTTTATAGGTATACCGCTGCTCCGCATCTTTATAGCACAATGTCCCTCCGTTATGAAATATGACTGCCTCAGTTTTAAGTGGGGAGATTTTAAACCCCCATTTATTTTGCCATATTGTAATTTTATCTAGTGATGTCTGTACAACTCCGAGGGCTACATCTAGATTCGCATGTGCATTCCAGATCGCGCTGTCATCAGCAAATTGTGATAGGTCTTCTGTTTTACGTGTATTCTTATTAGCATTGTTAAGTTCAGTATGCAGTGTGTCAATCATGATGTTGAATAATATTGGACTAACGACGCTGCCCTGGGGGCAACCATTATCTATGTTTTGGAATTCGGAGTGCTCTGTTCCTATTCTGACTCTAATTTTCCTGCCCGTAAGAAATTTGTCAAGCCATAACACCATTCTGTTATTTATGCCCTTCTCTATGAGTTGCTCTATTGTTCCTTTTGTCCACATTAGGTCAAAGGCTTTCTCTAGGTCTAAGAAGACAGCAACGACCGTTTTCTTTTCCATCATAGCTGTTTTTAATTACGGTTTCCAGTCGTGCTAGTTGATCTAAGGTAGATCTTTGATTTCTGAATCCTGATTGAGTCGGGCTTATTTTTTGGTTTGATTCTATATGGTGCTTTAACCTATTCGCTACCATCGTTTCCATCACTTTGCAAATTGTTGGTGTTAACGATATTGGTCTGTTTGATGATGGATACGTTGTATCCTTTTTAGGTTTTAATATAGGGATGATGGTAGCTTCTTTCCAGGAGTCAGGTAGTGTACCGTTTTCCCAGGATTTATTTATAGCCACAAGCAATTGTTCCATAGATTCAATAGGGAGATGCTTTAAAATTGTATAGTGTATTTTATCTGCTCCTGGTGCTGTATTCTTTTTACTTTTAAGGGCAGCTTTTAGTTCTGACATGATAAACGTCTATTGAGGCAGGTTCCTTCATTTAATTCAGGAATTATTGTTTGTGTATCTATCTTAGATTGGATAATTGGATCTCTTTGTTCTTTAACTTGTCTAAATTCTGGTGTAAGGTTGTCGTTACTTGAAATAGTTTTATAATGGTCTGTGAGCACCTCTGCCTTTTGTTTTTCATCGTAAACTACGTTGTTGTTATGTAAAATTGGTGGTAGTGGTGGTGTACGTTTACCTCTGATTCTATTGAATTGATCCCAAATTTCTTTACTAGTATTTTTCGTTATTAAGTTCCGAAATAAATTTCTCCCAACCGATTTGTTTTGCCTCATTTAATATGGTGGACGCGAGGGATTTGGTCTCCCGATACTCGTCCCGCCTTTTTTCTTTCAGGGTTTTATGGTATTTATATGCCTGTTTCCATCCACGCAGACAGTTCTCCCTGTTTTTAATGGCATCCGAGCATGCCGGAGTCCACCAGGGATTGGTTGGGCGATTGTGTGCTTTGCCACTTGTCTGTGGTATGCATTCCTTACTGATTTCGTAGAGAGTGCTCACAAATTCATTATGATATTCATTGCAGTTTAATTTTTTCTCTATGTGTAACTTAGTTGAACATAAGTGATGGAAACGCTCCCAGTCAGCCTGACCTAACTTCCATTTAGGAATTGTTGCGGGAGTACTCTTATGGTATTGGGTCAAAACTTTAGTAATTATTGGATAGTGATCACTTCCTAGTGTAGAATCGTGTACGAACCAGGAGGACGAAGAAGCTAGAGCTGGTGTAGCTAATGTGATGTTGGTGTTGTTCCATACCTTTACTATGTGGGATATGAGACGTATCGAAGGTTACGGCCCCATCATTTAATAAAACGTAATCTGTATTGTCTAAAAAGTTTATTATTTCATCACCAGTTTTGTTAGTTTTGGCGAGATAATGCACGTCCCAAAGTGGGTTGTGTCCGTTAAAGTCACCCAATATCAGAGCTTTATTACTTATCTGTTTGGTAATGTTATATAGATTGTTTAGTTTAGTAGCGTTTGTACTGCCACCGGGACCGATGTATACATTTAGTATGTCTATATTACCTTTGTTACCTAATATTTTAATTGCAGAATAAAGAATATTTTCTGTTTCCTTCAGATGATTGGTTTTTAATTTTGTACAAGAAACTCCATTTTTAGCATATATGCCTACTCCACTACCATGGAATGGATTTGTGGAGTGCGCTATTAAGTTGTATCCTGTTAGAGTTGATGGTTTTGGCATTTCCTGAAGGCATATTACATCGGGTGACAATATGTTAGTTTCTATAGCATTTATTAGCTCTCCCTTTGTCCGTAGAAATCCCCGACAGTTCCATTGAAGGACTGTCAGGGGGTGATTATTACTATTATTATTTCTACCCATATATGTTTATGTTGTATTAATGTTATGTATTATTGCGAACATATTCTGCGTTTGTGCAGAAGAGCGCCATGTTTACTATTCAGAGGTTCTGGCTGGGAGGCTGTTTCAGGTTCATTGCTTCTCAGCTGTACTGGAGGCGCTAGAACATTGGGACCTTGCTTACATTGGACTTTACGTTTAGGTTTTTTAGTTTGACGACTACCAAATGTTCCATTCCTGTTAAAAGTTTTGATTGTTTTTGTGCAAAAGGCATATTGTGTGTTTTGTTCTTATTAGATTTAGCACACTTATTTGTTTCCCCCACCGGGCTACCCATTGGACTGGCATTTGGGGTGGATGTTTTAATATTGTTGGTTGCTGCCTCTGTGTGTTGTTTCGTAACATTTCTATGACCTTCTGCTATGTTGTATGTGTTAATGTTGTCGCTGGAACTATTTTGTGATATATTTGATAAGCATAGAGGTGATGACGCTGGGGCGGATTTGTTGGGGCTATTGTTTACGACTGGGCAGCAAGGACTTTTTGCGCAGTCCATGCTGATGCTATGTGACATTTCGGGTTCCATTTCAGTTGTTATGCCGAGTTCCGCCGCCAGTTCTAGTATTGTTGTGTCTATTTCCGTTATTAGTCCAGCATGTTTGCGATTACTCGTAGCTATTGATGGATGCAGGGGTTCAGTATTGTTATTTCTTCTTTGTAGTGGGTGGGGGTGATGTAGGGTTTTGTCTGGGTGTCGTGTTTACGTGTTGAATAATAGCGGCAGTAACTTCGGGTGTGTGAACTGACCTATTTTGTAGATGGGACTCTGCTATGTGACCTATTATTCCTTGCATTTTAATTCCTAAATGAGATTCTAATGTTGTTTCTATCACCGCTATTAGATCCAAAAGTTGATTTGTTGTGACATACTGCTGTATTTCAGTATCTCGTTTGGCGTGTGTATCCATGGATGGTGATTCAGATGCCCGTTTGCGTTTATTGTATTGTGGTGTGGCTGGGATAGTTGAATACTGACTGTTTTGTTGTTGTATAGGTAGATTAGTTGTGGCATGAAAATGTGTGGTATTGGTCGAAGTGTGTGTTTGCAGTTGTTCCTTGAGTGCGTCACGCGTTAGTTGTCTTGTTTGATTTTTGTGATTAATGTGCGTCTTGTATTTAAGAAATATCGGGCAGTATGGATCGCTGGCTCGATGGCCACAAGCCTGTAATTCTGCTACAAAGCAATTGTTGCAGAAATCGTTGTCCCTCGTGTATTTAGATGTACAATCCTTATAGAAGTGTGCATACCCACAAATTGGGCAGTTTACAAAATTGTTTCTGCAAGCGTCTTGTCGGTGACCAAACTGCTGGCATTTATTGCAGCGAATTGGTCGTTGAATTGTTATGCCAATATCGATGGGTTACCGTTGTTGATGTACGAAGCTGGTGTTATTTGGTATGGTAGATGTATGTTGAATTTAACAAGCAATGCGGTTTTAGATTTACCTACGTGGTGTGCGTCGGTGATGCTGTTCTTTTTGGCGTCTAATGCTAGCATGATGTCTTCCTTGCTCAAGCGGGCGAAGTCAGGGTGCTCAGCTATGCCCACCGTGACAATTTGTTGTTGTTGTTGGTGCGTGTTGGACTGAGTTTTCCTGGGCATTGGTTTATTAACTAACTTGAATTCTACGTTTGACATACTTGGGGGTGCCGTGAATGATTTTGCTCTACCAATCCATTGTTTTGGTAGAGTGACTCTAATGATGTCCGGTACGCTGTCGAGTGTACACCGAATATCTGACTGGTTTAGTCTATTACCCAGGAATGACATCAGGGCCAAGACGAAATGCGGTAATCTTATTGCAGCTCGCCTGGACCCAATGATTTTGAAGCGGATTGTGTCAGTTTGTGTGTTGTTGTGTGTCTGTTTGTCAGGTATTGTGTCTGTGACTGGCTCCACAGTTGATTGACGTGATGGTGGGGTGGTCTGTGTGGTACATGTATGTGGTTGCTTGGCCTCTGGTGATTTACTACTAGGCGATAGTGAGTCTGACATGTCCTGTTCCCTATTTCTCTTTTTCGTATTAGGTGTGTTGAGTTGTGCCATTATTTAACTTTAACCGAAGATGGGAAACGAATATTTTTGATAATAAGTAATAGTAAGTAATTTCACAGTTTTATTGTTTTCTGTACGTTGGCGCCTTGACTATATATAGTATATGCTTCTAAAGTGTAATTTCTGCTATATATCTGTCTATATATCTGTCTATATTGTCTATTTATACAAGAAGTACTAACAAATAATAACAGTTTTGATTGATTTTCGTACGTTGGCCCCTAGACTATAGATAGCAATGTGCTACTGTGATGCAAGTTATATTGACTATTCCAGTAATATTATAATTTATATAAACAAGTATATATAAGTATATATTTAAGTATATAATAAATAATAATGGATCCCTACGTACAAAGAATCCACTGAGAAGAATAAATATACTCACAATATCACCTCACAGTGGCAACGTATGTGTTGAGTTATACTTACGCGTGCGCGCCAAGTACAACAATAGGGACCACCTTACCTGTATTGCCGTGGTAAGCTGTGGTAAGCTGTGCTTTGTATTCAGTGTAGATGGCTATTATTAGTAGTATTTATTGATGTGGTCAGATTTGAACCCACGATAAATCCCGTGTTTATTCCCGTGTTTATTCAATTTAATCTACACAGATCACTATACAGAGCAGAGCAGAGCAGAGCCAGAAATAATAAATTAATACACTTACTTGATTGTTGCTGCTAAGCTGTCGTTACTAGCTGGTAAATAAGTGATATATTGAAGTACTCACAAGATTTGATGTTTTGTGATCGATTGCTATCAGAGCGATATAATGCGACTGTTCCGGTCAACGAAATAAATCACACGTCATATTTGTTCGCCGACGACCAACTTTAATTGTTTTATTGCACCCTAATCGAACTGATTAGTGACCGGTAAAACAACTCGGTGTGCAATAAACCACATCGGCGGAAGTGGGTCGATGTGATTTTCGACACCTCAAGCCACACTAACCCCCATAAAGTAATTAGTGACGTTGCGAGGTGGTGCATGACTGGAGTGAGTAGAGTGTGCCGACGACAACAATAAACCGCTTCGAAGGAAATGCACCATAAACTCGTGTGGATGACAATTTAATTAAAACTGACACTGTTCATGAGAAAAAATAACTGTGCACTCGGGGGAGTGCACTTTCTAATGAATTTGAAAATTAATGATGCAATTTACATTATGCAAATGAAAGGAAAGAGAACACGATTTCAACCGACCAGTCCACAATTAAAAGAACCAACACACTAAACACAGTCCAACATCACATCAACAATCTCTTACGTAATTTGAAAAGTCGTCTACATGAGGCTATCAGAAAATTTGGACATTTGTATTTTCCAGAACAAAAAGAAAGAAAGAATGTTCTTTACCAACCTGACGACTTTGTAAAATAGAGACTGGAAATTGGAAACGACGATTATTATAAGTGTGGCCTCACATGTGCACCTCCATTATGTACTAGTAATTTCGTAAGAGTCCGCGTGTGGTGGGGGTGTTATACCTGGGAATTAGACAGGAATTATACGTCCGATTTGTTGAATAGATCTAAAACCTGCTTTGTCCGCTGTGACCATCCGCCGTCCAGCCCTCAGACCAACCTGCACATCCGTGTAGGGCATGCACTATTTGCCATTCAGTCAATTTACTATATACTTAATGCTGTTAGTAGTAACCCGTTTGTGTCGTAATACGACCGAGTGACAGTGTAAGAGGATTGGCATCTACATGACGCAAACTAACTACTATACACCAATCAATGTCATACGGTAAGAAAAATATAGCTGTATGGGATATCTGAAAAACATGCAATTCCTGATGAGATAAGCCGTCTCGTCTAGATCTACACTGTTTGAAAATGGTGACTGTATTATGGCCTGTAGTTTTTACAGGGTTAAAATTTGCCTGGTTCAACCATGTACTAGTAGTACTTAAAATCTTACAGCGGTGAATATAACATTGACATCTCTTGCTGTGTTCCCCTATAACATGATTTATCGCCATATGAGAATCATCTCCATGTCAAAAACTATGATTTTGTTGAGAAATAATGGAATGTTGAAGAGGACAAACCGATGGATATCAATATGTGTATTCTTGCATTCAAATAGTTAAGAGAGAACAAATGTTAATGTGACACATGTGGCCAATATAGACCTTGATCACCATACTGTGTAATCTCGTGAGTTTTTGTTCCGTATTTGGAAACATAGTACATGCCAATGGAGACAGAAAGTGTTCAGCATACTTTGGGAGTGTAACGAAACGTATTTTTAGCGAGTGTAGGACACAAAATCGGACATAACCCCCCCCCCCCTCATGATTTTTGACACAGGAGGACAAAATCCCCCCCCCCCCGTCTAAAATCACAGGTAGGACATAATCCCACCCACCCCCCCCCATCAAAATGCAAGGTAGGAAAAATCCCCCCCCCAATGAAATTGTAGCCTAAGGACAAAATCCCCCCCCCCCCCCCCCCCCCGATCATATTCAGTACTTTTATTTGCACAATGAACATCAAACATCAAGCACATTAAAATTGTAATGAAGTATTTTCAGTTGCACAATCAAAGAAACACATTTAATAAAGTAGTTTCAGTTGCCTAATAAACGTCAAACAAGAATGTGTATATGTATCGCTTGTACATTTGTATACTGATGTCGGTCCCAAACCATATTGTTTTAGTGAAGAATCGATTACCATTTCAAAGAATTATTCGCCAAAACGATACTAGGTATATATATTCTTTATTTCCTCCATATTGGAGAGTTCTTATTTACAACATGGAAAATTGCATAGACATATAAAGTTATAAACATCAAACATAATTACAATGTGAATGGAAGGGTAACGCATATCGAATTTCACATCAATGCCAGTAGACATTAGTCCTAAAATATGACGGGCGGTTACACTAATTCAATCAACGTATATACATGACATGTTATTAAAAGAATGTTACAAAGTATCACCGTTATCAATCGGCTACGAACAGACTCTCTGTACAAATGTTGCATACAGACGCCATCAACAATACGTGTACCCATGTGAATGTGTTCGCCGCATTATCCACCCACCCTTACATCCCACCCCTCCCCCACCTACGATCACGACACATTGTTGATAGCTACTGGGAGCAACATTATACTGGCAACGACATATCTGACACAGATCATGTTCCTGTGTACATGATCCACATACAATGTAGACCATGTACGCACAATTTATGTACGTCATCGGTTTCATCGGGCATGGTTGATACGCACGACAACAGAAAGTTAGTTCTGGCTTCTGTATTAAGAACCGCCATTTGATCTGCAATTACGGGGAATCTACGATTCATCTCCAGTATCATTGTATTTCTGAGATTTACCCTGTATATGGGCACTCATTTATACAGTTGGTCAACAACGTCTACGTCCAACATGCAACATTTACTACATGTAGCTGTTTCGTCTATTCTGGCTATCATTTGTATTAGTGACTTGCAATGTTCTTTGTACAGCACATTGCGGCGACTGAACTCATACAGCGGATGTGGGGTTATGAGTGGGTGCAATGTTTTGAACCTATCACATGATATGGCGTCAGTGCGCTCGCTCCACGAGACATACTCTGTTGTGTTTACAGCGGACCGGACTATTCGCTTCCATGCATCCTTTCTTGGAAAAGAGCCATGCATAACGAATGTGTCCATATGGTGTTTTAGATCATACTTATTCAGTACGTTTACAATATCTGGGATAAATCCCATTATAGAATTTGAGTTCATATTGTAGCAAACAATGCGACGGAGGAATACGTCCCTAGTGGCACAATGGTTTTGAAGCCTGCACATTTGCCCCAAAAATGTCAGTTTTCTCATATTGATTTCTGATTCCAGGCAATGTATACCCAATAAGCTTTGAGCTATCACTGTTCTAGTTCGCACTGGTAGACCCTGCATTAGCTTCACGCAAAACCTATGGGCACGTTCAAGGGAGAGAAGTTGACACGGTTTCAGACCGTTCCAGAATTCTGCACCGTAATTCAATTATCCTGATTGAAGAGGATTAGCGGGTGAAATATTTGAAAAACAATTAATGCAATGATTCTTTCAAAACATATTGATGGGGGAGGGGGGAGGAATATGTCCTACCTGTGCTTTTGGACGGGGGGGGGGGGACTTTGTCATACCTGCATTTTAGACATGGGGGATTTTTGTTGTCCTGTGTCAAAAATCATGGTGGTGGGAGGGGGGGGATTATGTCCAGGGGGGGGGGGGGATTTTGTCCGTATCCCATTTTTAGCCCATCATCGCGTAGCTAAATGGGATATATTGATGCAAAATTCGTCCGTCTGTCCGTCACGTTATCCATACTGCTATAACTGTGTTACCATATGACTGATTGGCTTCAGACTTCATGTGCATGTCTATTATCATTCATATTTTCATTACCCGCCCACCCATGCTCCCCATGCCCAAGGTCAAGGCCATATAACATGTGAGCAATATACGAGCCCCGAATGAAACTGTGTGCGGATAAATTGGACTGAGTACATAATTATGCAGTCTGATCAGTATCTCCTATGTTCGCCATTTAACAAACAGTGCATATTGCTACGGATTAGGACTGTACCAACAAATCAATAGCTAGACTGGTCATTCGGGTCCTAATACCCATTTTCTCCAACGAACATTGAAATTGATACAGGTGACATCTGATTGGTCAATGCCAGGAGGATGATACAGGTGTAATTCTATTGGTTAGTGGAACCATGCATCTGCGATTGGTCCAGATACCCGGTGATTGGGATGTAGGTATATATGCGACCAATTTAACTTAATTCGTCCCACAGCATTCAGAAATTAATTTCTAA
>CM055278.1:44432230-44897245 GCA_029237695.1 Conchocele bisecta | reverse complement strand
CATTATAATGTTTTGGAAGCTTTCCTTTTCCTGCACATAATATGCAAACATTGAATTCTGTAGATATATTAACAAGACAAAGTCAAGAGATCCATGGTAATCGCTGAACACAATGGCATACAGAATAGGTAATAAATAAGACACATACACAGAATTGCAATACAAATATTTTTATTCATTATACCATGACAACTGTTGGATTGTCTATCTGGAGATAGATTTCAAATAACATACAGTACAGTAGCATATAGCCTACTAAAGGAGAACATAGTGAATATTGAAATATCTGTATAAAATAATAAGGGCGAGTGCAAACCAGTAAGGGAGTAAGATTTTGCATCTACTAGGACTTTAGGGCAAGTGATATTTCAAATAATTTTACACCCCTGTGTATGTATTATTTAGAAATATACAAACAATAATTGACCATCCAAGACACACTAGAATCACCTGTGGTACTACCACCCATATTGCATCGTCGTTTTTTTGATAATGATTTTATGTATTAAACTGACAATTCCAGATCTGCTCTGAAATGTATGTCAACTTTTATTTTAACATCATTTACGGAAGATACTGATAGGACAGATTTTGAAAATCAATATCAGCAAAATACGATAATGTCTGCTCCGAAATTTATGTCAGTTTTCAACGTAATTTAAAGAAATTGATTGTATTTTAATATCTGCCACGAATTTGAATTCCTAATCCGAGACTCGCTTACACCCCGACACATATTACACAGACGAAATTTGTGTGTTGCTTTGTGTAAAAAGAATACCGAATTATGCCATACAAGGGACCTGGGCAAGTTGTGGTACCGTAACACTCGTACATATACGGATATTAATTATTGCAAATTGAAATTCAACACAATTTTTTATGGTTAACAAAACGCTCACATTTTTCACCTGTCCAGAATTTTAGAGACACAAACAATAATTATTTTCTTGAAAAATAAGGGTGTCTGAATATTTAGGGTGTCCAAAAACATACTGTACTTACGGTAGTTTGCTTCAAAATGAAAACATGGAGACAATTCTAATGAAATACCAAGTTGTGTTTTCATGGAAAATAAGAAAAATATGCTATTTTTGTGGTCTGTTTATTGTTTTCTGCAGCATGATAAAGGTACCACAAAATTTGTATTGCATTTTGATACTCGCTACTTCTTATTTCAATTGTTTTTTTTTGACAATTGTATTTGGTTATTTAAGTAAATACGCAGCTTATCTGGAGCTCTGTTTGAAGCAGTATAATTGCGAACTGTAACTCTTGCCATGTACTCGCATACTGTTTGTAGCCAGAGTTACGATTCCACTCATAGGCGATTTAGTAATTAAATCTAATTTGCGATTTAGTAGTTAAATGTGACATATTTTACATCTGACAAAAAATATTAATATTATAAAAATAATACAAGTACAAACTAATAATTCCGAAACCAATTTGACAGTATTTTTCAGTATTTTATAGATATTTTTTACAATTGAACGGTTACTAAATTGTTTCTATAAATTAATTATTACTATAGCGTCTATACTGGGAACTATTTTCTAAATGTGGTATATACATTGTACAGGGTGCTCCAAATAATTAATTAGTAATTGAGTATTGTCACTCCATCATTTCTGAAGCAATTTGGTATTTTACAAAATTTTAATTGTGTAAAATAGAATCACACAACTGTTTACACATCAGCAGACCGCACTCGTTGAATAGTTTGCTTCTAAATGACATCTTGGTATTTCATTAGAAGACAAATGAAATACCAAGATGTGTTTTCATGGAAAAATAAGAAAATATGCTATATTTGTGGTCTGTTTATTGTATTCTGTAGCATGATAAAGATACCACAAATCTTTCATTACTTTTTGATACTCACTACTTCTGATTTAAATTGGGTTTTTGGCAATTTTAATTGGGTATTTACGCAAATACGCACCATATCTGGAGCTCTATATATATTATCATTTCAGAACATACTGGCACATGTATAGCGAAAATGCCAAATTATCTGCCCTGCTTATCACATGTTCTGATAGCATGTACTTGAGAATGTAGCACATGTTTTGGGGAATGTGATGAAAATAAAAATAGTGTGATTGATTGATAATATGTGGCTGTGACTGGATACATGGGGCTTATGGAATATGTGTGGCTTCTTCACACTCCTGTAGCCTTATAAAGATCTATATTGCTTGTTAGAAGCATGACGGTTGTTTCATTGATGAAATGGCGAGCAGTGTAGATCCTGATCAGACTGCAGATGCGCATACGCCTAATTTATCCAGTCACAGCCACATATATGTCATTTACTGCGCATGAATTGGAATTATTGGATATTACCATTGTATCTGAGGCACAGTCAGTACTCACAGTTTTAAAGGTACATGCCCACTCAGAGGGCACAAAATGTTCTTTATAGGAATTAGTGTATATTTGTGTCGCTATTCCACCTGTTCTAAAAATTACGTGTGCCCGCTATACAGATATAATCATTTAGTAATATTTATTTTACTGATAGTGATGTGCGGTGGTATCAGGCCTTTTTCATATGCAAATGAGGCATGATATTTTTGTCCCGCCTGCTTTAGCAGAAGCGGGACAGAGGCATAGCTTTTCCGTAGGCGGCGGTGTCGGAGGCGGCGTCAACATTTCGCGTTAAGTTTTTGCGTTTAGCTCAGTTTCCAGAAAACTATAACTCCTACGACCTCGATACTTGGTATACATCAACACTGTGACCTTGTGACCTTGACCTACTTTTCATGATTCATTGACCTACTTTTCACATGCATTCAACGTTAAGTTTTTGCGTTTAGCTGTTTCTAAAAACTTAACGCTCAGTTAATTCATTGTAACTTCGTTTCCCTCAATGGAATGCTTTAATATTCCATACATGCATTTGTAACAACATCTCGCATCATTCTACAAAAATCCCATGGTGCCCGCTAACCCCAAAGGTCACGTCAGTAACTTAGAAATTTCCGTGTTAAAGTTAACGCTCGGTTTAATGTATTACAACCTCTGTTTCCCTTGATGGAATGCTTCGGTATACATCAACACTATGATGTAACCATCTCACACAGAGGGAGCCCATGTGACCTTGACCTAGTTATCTTGGTTCATTGACCTACTTTTCGCATGCATTCAACGTTAAGTTTTTGCGTTTAGCTCTGTTTCTAAAACTTAACTCTCAGGTTAATTCATTGTAACTTCTGTTTCATTCAATGGAATGCTTTAATATTCCATACATGCATTTGTAACAACAATCCGCATCATTCTACAGAAAGCCCATGGTGCCCACTAACTCCAAAGGTCAAGGTCGCTGATTTAGAAATTTCTGTGTTTGGAAAAGTTAGCGCTCAGTTTATGCTTTAATATTCCATACATGCATTTGTAACAACATCCCGCATCATTCTACAGAAAGCCCATGATGCCCGCTAACGCCAAAGGTCAAGGTCATTGACTTAGAAAGTTTTGTGTTTGGAAAAGTTAACGCTCAGTTTATGCTTTGATATTCCATATATTTGTAACAACATCCCGCATCATTCTACAGAAAGCCCATGGTGCCCGCTAACCCCAAAGGTCAAGGTCACTGACTTACAAATTTCCGTGTTTGGAAAGTTAACGCTCAGTTTATGCTTTAATATTCCATACATGCATTTGTAACAAAATCCCGCATCATTCTACAGAAAGCCCATGGTGCCCGCAAACCCCAAAGGTCAAGGTCGCTGACTTAGAAAAGCCATCATGCTCACTAGCCCCAAGCTTTAGCTTTAGCTTATATTTAATGGCGGCACTGGCTCTAGGACCAGACATGCCGTCTCCCATGAATGGGAGAAAGAACGGAGGTAGAGATTTTTGAGAGAAGCCGGTAATTCGTATTTACAGAGCAACTACGAATTATCGGTACCCATTTGCAGCTGGGTGAACTGGAGCAGTGTGGATAAAGTGTCTTACTCAAGGACACAACACACGCCGCTAGTCAGGCTCGAACCCACGACCCTTGGATCAGTAGTCCGACACACTTAACCATTACGCCATGGCGCTCCTAACCCCAAGGTTTATTACAAGCTCCTTATGTACTATCAAACTGCGCCAGGTGGGACATCTTGCTCCGCGGAGCTCTTGTTTAATATTTATACAAATTAAATGCCTCACCTGAAAAAATAGTATTTTCGACAGATTATAAAGTATGATCATTGCATATAAAATATAAATACAGAGAATAATTAGTAATGTTCGTTAACAATTTAAGGAAACACGGTTATCGCCCCTGATATCAGTATGGATATTTACCTGATATAAAATGTATAATAATGCCAATCATTATGTGGGGAAATTGTGAATGAATGTTTATTTTGCCAGGAAATGTCTCTGATATAAAGAACATTTTGTGCCTACTGAGTGGGCATGTACATGTACCTTTAAGGGACCTGGAACATTTTCTTCCAGTAAAATGGCGAGTATTCACTACATAAATTCATTAAAAGCGGGGGGAGAACATTATTTTTTATTGCTGACGTCCCTTAAAAGACATCACCTAATGAGTTTGCAACCAGTGTAGTCCCTGATCAGCCTGGGCATTTGTAGTCTGTTCAGGGCATACACTGTTCGCTAATGAATTTGATCAAACATACGGTAATACTGTATACTTTTCTATATCTGTTTCAGTTTGACGTAGATGTTTTGTTGAACCCGGACAATGAATATCTTCAGTATGACCTGCCACTGTGCATCAATGTCATCACCTTGTTGGAACACTTTCGTCACAGTCAAACTCAATGACAGAAACTCTGTGGCATGATGACATCACTTGTCAGATCCTGTGTGACAACACTTCTGAGATCCTACGTCACACCAAATGTGAAATTATGCGTCACATCACATGTGAGATCACGCGTCACATCACTCGTGAGTTGCTGAGATCCTGCGTTACATTATTCCTGAGATCCGCAGCATCAGCATGATCACATCACTTGTGCATTCCTGAGATACTGCGTCACATCATAGATCCTGCGTGACAACATTTCTGAGATCCTGTGAAATTATGTGCTGCATCACGTGTGAGATCCTGCGTCACATCACTCCAGATGTCTTACTACATACATGTAACTCCATTTGTTTGCC
Organism: Conchocele bisecta; assembly: GCA_029237695.1. Lineage (NCBI taxonomy): Eukaryota > Metazoa > Mollusca > Bivalvia > Lucinida > Thyasiridae > Conchocele > Conchocele bisecta. The sequence goes on along the minus strand of CM055278.1, from coordinate 44,892,112 downwards.
ATTGAATTTCCATTGACGGTACCCCCATCCATACAGATGACATATGGGATTTGACCCAGTTAACATGGCTTAGGACGAGCTTAGCTTTTGACAGGCCATTAAACACCATTAAATAAAGAAATTGTTCTGCCTCCTCTGCATAGTTCTCCATGTAAACAACATATATATATTATGGCTTTGCTATGTATATCGACAAACTTGTATGTCCTTAGTTGTAGTAAATATCTCACAATCATGTGCATGTGCCGCTTTTGTCAAAAAAGTTGTTTGTACAAGGTTCGTCATCATGGTATAACTTTAATATTACTTGACGGATTGCTTCAATGTTTGGACACTTGATGCATGTGAACATTGCGAACACACTCATGCCGCCATTAACATGACTATGGCCTGTTTTACCTTCATATTTTTGCGGAAACACACTTTTTTTTCGCAAGAAAAAGTTTGTACAAGTTTCTTCATCATGGTATAACTTTAATATTACTTGACCGATTGCTTGACGGATATCCTAGACAAAAGTAAATCACTTGAATCAAACGCAGGAAATTTTTTTTACGATTGGTTTCTGACTTTTCTGTAAAACAAATACGACTGATCTAAAATGAATTACTTTTTTAATCGAACGTAGGAAATTTCCTACGATCCGTTTATGACTTTTCTGTAAAACAAATATGACTGATCTAAAATGAAATATTTTTTAGGTTTAATTGTTTGAAATTGCTTCTGTTCCATTCAAGTGATTTACTTTTGGATATTGTCAAAGTTGTATGTTTTGAATTTCAGTGTTAAATTTATTAACTTAGAGAACTTCGTCAATATATCCTGCACAAAAGTAAATCACTTGAATCGAATGTAGGAAATTTCCTGCGATTGGTTTCTAAGTTTTCTGTAAAAGAAATACGACTGATATAAAATGAATGATTTTTAGGTTTAATTGTGGGAAATTTCCTACGTTCAATTCAAGTGATATACATTTGGATATTGTCAAAGTTGTATGTTTTGAATTTCAATTTTGAAATTTATTAACTTCAGGAACTTCGGCAATATATCCTAGACAAATGTAAATCACTTGAATCAAACGTAGGAAATTTCCTACGATCGGTTTCTGACTTGTCTGTAAAAGAAATTTGACTATTCTAAAATTAATTATTTTTTAGGTGTAATTGTGGGAAATTTTCCTACGTTCAAGTGAGTTGTACTTCAACTTGGATATTGTCGAAGTTGTGTTTTGAATTATTGAAAGTCATTAACATAGAGAACTTTGTCAATATATCCTATATACTTTAAATCACGTGAATCGAATGTAGGAAATTTCCTACGATTGGTTTCTGACTTTAATGTAAAAGAAATACGAATTAATGATTTTTTAGGTTTCATTGTGGGAAATTTCCTACGTTAAATTCAAGTGATGTACATTTGGATATTGTCAAAGTTGTATGTTTTGAATTTCAGTGTTGAAATTTATCAACTGAGAGAACTTCTTCAATATATCCTCGACAAATGTAAATCCTTGAATCAAACGTAGGAAAATTTCCACGATCGGTTTCTGACTTGTCTGTAAAACAAATGCGACTAAATAAATTATTTTTTAGGTTTAATTGTGGGAAATTTCCTACGTTCAATTCAAGTGCGTTATACTTGAATATTGTCGAAGTTGTGTTTTGAATTATTGAAATTCATTAACATAGAGAACTTTGTCAATATATCCTAGATACATTAAATCACTTGAATCGAACGTAGGAAATTTCCTACGATCAGTTTCTGACTTTTCTGTACAAATATGACCGATCTAAAATGAATTATTTTTTAGATTTAATTGTGGGAAATTTCCTACGTTCAATTCAAGTGATGTACATTTGGATATTGTCAAAGTTGTATGTTTTGAATTTCAGTGTTGAAATTTATTTAGAGAAGTTTAACAATATTTCCTAGACAAAATTAAAACACTAAATCGAACGTAGGAAATTTCCTACAATGAAAACCGATTAATCATCAAGTTTAGTTAATTGTATTCGGATATTGTCGGAGTTGTATTTTTTGGCATTTCAGTGTCCAATTTGTAATTATTTTGTTAAATTGTACATTCTGTATTTCAATTGTGGGAAATTTCCTACAATCGAGTTTATATTTATTAAATTAATTTATTAAATAACACTGCCCATATTCCGTTGTTTGTTTTGCTGTCAATGACTACGAAAACCTGCAAATGGAGACTTTCTAATGTAGGAAATTTCCTACAATGCCCACCAAAACTGCTCAAACCTGGAAATGATCAATTTTAGAGGCGAATTTGATGAGCTTCCAATTTGCGAGTTTGACCACATTTCGACCCCAAAACTGCTCAAACGTGGAAATCAGTCGTGGCGAGAGAGCAAAAAAGTGAGCGAAAAAGGGAAATGCTTGGGAAAATCCCTTTCTATTTGGTACTCTGTTACTTATAATTTCTACCTATTCCCGTCATTGATTGATATATCGGTAATTAATATTAATCAACACCGTCAATCTCCGCCGCCCTCTCAATGGCAATTACTGATTTTTTTCTATTCTTGGACAGGTTTGGAACTGTTTCATTATGATGCACTAGGGGTCATTGTTTTTGCATAAATAAGGTACGTACGAATGGCGTAGATTCTGATTAGACGGCTCGTGAATAGCCGGCGCATCGGGATCTACAATTTCTAACATTTTGATAAAGGAAACAGGTACGTCTGTCATGTTAAAAGCGTTTATCTGCAATCCAAAATAATACAATCAGCATTATGATTTGTTTGTCGCTTCGCAATTTTTCCCTCTTGCATGTCTCGCGTTTTCACCATCTCGCCTTCCACTTTTGTAATTACATTTTGCTGTAACCCGAATTATAAAACGCAGCTGCGTACACAAGAAAATCAGGTTCGTTTGGCTCATGCGAGTAGATGCGAGATCGTGAAGCAAAAATGCGGGATCGCGCCGCGAGGTTGAGAAAACGCAAGATTGAATATGATGGAATCGCTTGTTTTCGTCTCGCAATCTCGCGATCATACCTAATGGAAACAGGCAACCAATCGATTTCCCATAGACCCACATTCACACAAACATGACAATCGCAAACTACCTGCGACAAAATCATTCCTGGAGTCAGGAGTTATTTCCCCTTTTTCGACGGAACCATCTACTTTCACTTTCGAAATCTCTATCTCACCCCACATCAAGTCGCACCCAGAAAATTTAACCTGCATGTGTAGAGCATGCAAATAATAATCAAATGTTTGGCACAGACATATACGTCAGCTTAAAAGGAACATGCGCAATTCTTTTTCTGTGTCGTTCCCACGACATAGCATCTCGTTACCACGACATAGCATCTAGTTCCCACGAGATAGCATCTCGCTACCACGAGTTAGCTATCTCGTTCCCACGACATAGCATCTCGTTCCCTCGAGATAGGATCTCGTTCCCACGAGATAGGATCTCGTTACCACGAGTTAGCTATGTCGTTCCCACGAGATAGCATCTCGTTACCACGACATAGCATCTCGTTCCCACGAGATAGCATCTCGCTACCACGAGTTAGCTGTGTCGTTCCCACGAGTTAGCTATGTCGTTCCCACGAGATAGCATCTCGTTACCACGACATAGCATCTCGTTACCACGAGATAGCATCTCGTTACGACGAGTTAGCTATGTCGTTCGCACGACATAGCATCTCGTTCCCTCGAGATAGGTAGCCAATGAAAATGAAGCATACTTACCGCCATATTAGTCCGACAGCCGGGAGCTTATTATACGACTGATAATGAAGCATATAACTGCATATCAGCGCCATATCGTAGTAAATTGGTATAGATGTATTTGATTTAGGCATACACTGAACGTTTTCAGTAACTTAGAAATATAATAAAATAACTGTGCCAATAGCAGAAGTCAAAAATGTCAGCCAAATATTAAAAAAAAGTCACGTTGCCTTATACTGCGCAAATTGCATACTAATTACTGGGGCTATTGATTAATTTAAGCATATTATTATACATATCTCGTTTTATGTAACTTTAAAATGAAATATTAGATAAATGTGTCAATAGAAGAAGCCGTAGATGGCCGCCAGATATAAATTACCTTGCAATGACAATCATAATGTGTAAATATTAAAATATGAAATGTCACGTTGACCTATTTCAAAGAAAACACACACACTTGTCTTGTGTTATTTGGTAACCTTGCTATGTAATTAGACACGTGTTCCAATAGAAGTCCAAGACGGCTGCCAAATATAAATTATAGCAATCATCGTTTAATAAGTATGTCATATAATTAAGTTCAGTCCAGCTCCATAGGGAGCACACTGTTATAGCAATATTTTACTTGTGAATAAAGTAACATGTTCTATACCTCCTTTATGCATGTACGCTCACACATGTGTCACTACATGTAGCAGACTTCCAAGTTGGTATTCCAATATAACTAGATTACCTCATAGTAATCGTTAATAATAGCTATTTTTCTTTTTATCATTTTTGTTTTTGCAAATAATGCTTTTCTTAAGCAAATATATTAGTTATCATACCGGTGAACCTGTCAGCCAATATAACCATGCAATTCCATACGTTATATATCAAAAGTGCTTTATTTTATAAAAAAACAGATACAATCGAACAAGTGGTGTAATGTTACTTGCTAACACAGGTATTGATAAATAAATGTTCAAATGGAGTGTTTTCACAAAGGTTGTGTTCCACTTTTCTGGCGAACACCACATGCACCCACTCAATTGGTGCAATGAATTCATTTAGCCAAGATGTTATTAATGTATGTACCCGATATATGTGCGTACAACTGCGTATGAAGCGCTAACCTATGTTTAGCTGTTGCGTGGTTTAATGTGTAACATATGGATTATCATGTTAAGACGATTCTCATATGCCGCCAAAACATGTTTATTATAATTAAAAAACAACAACATGAGAATCGCCTCCTAAAACATGTGAATCGCACGGTGTTCTGTTAGGGCCATGTTACAATTTTGTTTACACATTCTCGACCTATACACGAGTGAGATCGAGGGAGGGGTGGGAGGAGGGCACTAATCGTACCGGCTCTTTCGGGCCGACAGTTACGTCTGGACCGATTGGCATTCTGAAATTTTAGAAGCCCTGCACCAGATCTACCGAAATAACCCATAAAACACCGAAATATGAACCTGTGTCTCTTGGTGCTTGAATTGTCAAACAGCTGATATAAAAGTTAGCCACGTATTTGAATCGTCAGTTTTAAAGTAAGTCGTAACCACCAATGCATGTATTTGAATATTTTATTTATGTGTCAAAGTCGTCAACTAAATCTGTCGCTGGTCCACAAATGGTAGGTCCCGAAACTGACAGATATAGATGGCGATGGTGCTGTGTGTGTTCTACAATTTATTTTTTCTTAATAAACATGATCATATAATATTTATATTGGGGAAATATAATTATTGTTATATGCATACATGTACTGTGTTTTATAGCCACACCACCTCCTCCCCCGTCATACGATACGGCCGTGGTTAATTCATGGAGGCGGTGGAATTTTTGTATTAGCGTTGACTCTTAAATTATCTTGTACTAATTTAAAGACAATAATTATATTTCTACAAAATATCTATAGTTTGATCGTACTTAAATAATACGTTTAGTCAGGGTAAAACATTGTAGAGAACGCGATAATTATCATTTCCATATACAGCCGGGACCGCCGCGTATCGCCCGGACACACCCGCGGCCTTTACATCTGGCCCACTGGGACAAAGCTTTCATGTCCGGGGGCCCGTTTCACTAACAAATCTTAGTTTGTTCATAAGTTCGAACTTAAGTTATAACTTATGACAAAAGTTATGACCGACTTAAGTCATTGCTTATTTGGTTTCATCATAAAACAAAACTTTAAGATGGTCCCATCAACAAGTCCGTCATAAGTTACAACTTAGTTGTTGTTTACAGCTTTGGTATGTTCCACGCGGGTTCGATCCTGCTCGGGGATTTTATTTTTATGATGACTTTACTTTCTCTTTATGTGTTTTGACATCTAAAATAACGGAATTGCAGGCCTAATGTTGAATACTATTCATTTTTAAAAAATAATCTCATGTAGAATATAAATTTTATCTCAATATTCCGACGCCATTGAATACATGTGGATACATGTATTACCAACTAGTGAACCTTATACTGTAATATATACTAACATATGAGATGAAACAGCAACAAAAGAAGAAATTAACAATGGTTTTATTTTTACATTCCAATAAAATGGTAGTTCGACCATTTTGAACACGACAATACACTGTCCGCAAAAGTTATACTCCACTTTCTAGAAACACTTGCTTTGCTAATGTTGTGTACATCTCCAGTAACCGCCAGGAAACTACCAGTTGCGTAAAATCGCAATGCAGTCAACACTGGCAATGACACTGGCAGACTGTGTGATCTCAGGGTTGACCTTATAGGTCCTCGTTATCTATATATAAGGATATATGGTTTATATGGCAGATAATTGCTAAAATAGTACGTATGAAGTGAACATTTACCTGCTGTCAGTGAATTGTTTTCTCCACCTCGGCTCACGTGGGGGCAGCCATCATTTTTTATTTCATAAGTTCCGTCTTAAATAGTTAAGTTATAACTTAAGACTGCTAGCTACCTGTCTTATTTTTCCATCGTAAATTTCGATTGTCGTTCTTGCTAAGATGTTTTGTGAAACGGACTAAGCACGTACTCCGGACTTAAGTTATAACTTATGACAAAAGTACAAATAAAGGTACCGATATTTTATAATGCAATTTTATGAACTTTTAAATTAAGTGATTCCTCATAGACAGTGTATTTTAATTTAAACCGTTATTTTTCTCTGTTAATTTATGATGACATCGACGACGTTGCGTTTACGTAAAATCTTACGCCAACACCCGTGTTGTTTGTGACGTCATAGCAACTTAACTAGATGGAATATTTACAAAATTCAATGTTTTTTGAAAAGTACATCGTCTGTGCTACAAAAAACTGTCAAAAAGTAAAAATGTGAAATGTTGACCCTATGGTTGGAAATTGCACAGCAGAGCTATTATACAAATATTTAAAATCAGCAGACGACAATTGTTGTTTCCAGCACTTTAAAGGTTAAGATAATGTACAATATTATTCATTGTGTGGCCATACAATGCAACTTGTAAGATCGGATGTGTACCATAATATCATATTTATGTAAACAATTTAATGTTTCAACTTTGTGCATGCAGATTAAACGCTCAAATCACACAAAAACACCATGTATATATGTTTAAACTGTGTGGTAAATATTGGATAGCTTACATATATTATAACAACACTTAATATACGATATTTATCTGACTTTCCTGCATTTTTACATAGGGTAGCCTATGTATCGGAATCGCGTCGGACAGTTAGCCACGCCCCAGACCCCCTTCGATGGGCACGTCCGTAGTGATATCTTTGAATAACCATAACAACAAAATGCATTGTGTTACTCAACGTTTAACTGGCATACGCAACCGCTAATTGAAAATAATATTATGAAAAACTAATTGCACTGCACAATATCAACAACGGATGTTCTACGTACAAAAATACATCGGATTATTTTGTTGCGCGTGATTTGCCCCCATTTGCAGCACAAATCGTGCGGTCATCGCTAAATTTAGTAACAGAGTTAACTCCTCTCCGAATACTCTCCGAAACAAGCAACGCGTTTAACACACAAACTACATCAAGTTTGAACTTCCGGCAGCCTATTTTTAAACTCACACGACACTTGTGCGAAACTAAACTCGCACGTGTAGGTCTAACTGATGTTTAATCCTCATTCTCTCTCTCTATCGATGGATTTACAGTGGATTTTAGTGACATTCCTGAATTCGGCCTGATTGACATTTGTCTATGGTGGCCAATACATGCCAACATGAGTGTCAATTCTACGTTCAGGGAAGGGGGTCAATAAGTCAGTATTTAAGGTGATAACTTACAGTCAGGGAACACATTAATGACAGTATAACACACCCAGCTTATATTAATACCCATATTAATGCAAGTACTGAAATACGACATAAAAAATCTAACAAGTCTAATAGTGACGCGCGGTGGTATCAGGCTATTTTCATATGCAAATGAGGCATGATATCTTTTAATTATTTATACTAAAGAAATGCGTCACCTGAAGTATGATCATTGCACATCATAAAATAAATACAGAGATTAAATAGTAATGTCCGTTAACATTTTAAGCAAATACGGTTATCGCCCCTGATATCAGTGTGTAAATTTACGTCTGATATAACATGTATAATAATGTCAATCAGTACGTGGGATAATGGCGCATGAATGTTTATTTTGCCAGGAAATGTCTCGGATGATGTCTCTGATGAAAAGAACATGTTGTACCTACTGAGTGGGCATGTACCTTTAAGGGTTAATGAAACTGCAACACCAACAATCAATCAATCAATCAATCAATCTAGTTTAATCTTGTAGTACCCTATGTTCAGTACTTTCAGTACTTTGATCTTGATCTGTTTTCCTTTGCTTCCATGTTCTTTATGACGAGGAGCATATGGCGGGAAATGTATCATTTGTTAGCAGCACAACCGGGGAACTGTCTATCTAGCAGAATACACACACGGCTTGAGTTTGACCAAAATGTGTGTATAATTTGTGCAGGCTGGTAACTATCAAATCGGGGATAGTGTCGGATTACTAATACAAGTTGACATATCAGTAATTTAGTGCCGGTGAACAAGCTTAGCAGCTAAACACCAACCGGGGACTTCCCCGTTTGGTAGGTGGTCCCCGCTTGGTGAGTGTATTCACATACAGTTCCTCATTTGGTAGGTTTCACAAACACAACATGCACACATACACATATATATACGTACCACCTCAAAGACCCCTCGGCATTACGGCGTTCCATTATTCTGTAAAGTGACGGGAAATGGACATGCATGGTTAGTGACAAAATGGGTCCCCCCCCCAATCAGTTTCGGGGGTCATTTGTCAGTTGTCACTGGTCATGTCGTTTACGTCTACGAGTCGTGTTGCCCTGTCAATATTGTCAGTGGTTGGCCACTGTTATTGGTCTTTATTATTAAAAGTAGATTTAGGAAGATGCAAATAAAAATATGGTAAATGATTTGTGCAGATTTGCATGTATGGTTATCCCCACCCGCTAAAATACCGGCCCCCGCATGTAAGTAGTCACTACTTTATAAGTTAATAGATAGAGTCCGGTGGTGAGCAGACCGTATCGTTCGTTTCCCAGCGGGGGTCCCCGATTGGGCATTCCCTACCTGAGATCCCTTGGGTTAGCACCAGTCAAGCCCACCCGCCCGGACATTTCATAACGCTATATATTTCGTAACTGCTCTACTTTAGACCTGATCATGAGTAGACTGTAATGCGCAATGCTGTTAACTTCATGAGTGCTCATCATTGGAGGCCGGACGTTAATAGTTGTTAGCTGATTATAGGCTTAATTGTGGATATACAATTTTGTATATGCTTGGATATGACTACGGGCTGGCAATATGTTCGTTAGGGTGCACTCTGGGCCTGCCTCGGGAGAATAACCCGCCAAATATATTGGAACTAAGGTAATTCGGACATTCCCCGTTGAAGTTATATATTGCCAGCATTTCGCCACATCCCGCATATACTTTATGATTGTATTATGTCTGATATGATTTGATATTTATCTTATTATGTTGTTAGTAATGGTCAGTCAGTGTGGGGTACTGCTCCCCAAACATGTCAAATAAGTGCATCTACCTCATTGGGTGATCCCAGAGCATGGACTTACAACCTAGCGACCAGTGCATCCACAGACCAGCCTGCACAGTCGCAGTCCGATCAGGGCATACGCCGTTCACCATGTAATCACCGTAAGTCGATGGCTCACACGCAAACATATATTTACGATACAACATATGTACAACCTATCGTGATATTACTTAATTATATCTGGACGAAGCCTACATGGTCCAATGTAACCTCTTTCACTTAGTTGGACCACTTCGTTGACTGTATACCCTCTACTATCCTCAGTTACTACCTATATATATTGGTATTTATGTTATCAGTTTGAATTTAAAACGATACTGTTGTTTTTCGAGCAGCGGTATTTACATATAATAAAGCTAGATGCATTTCGGCTTCACATTCCTTAGGGGGGAATACTATATGATAATGTGAAGGTGTAATGTTGCGTTTAAGGCAAGACGCTTTTAGATCTTCTCGCGATGTTTTATGGGCGGGGCAATTGAAGAAATAATGCCAAGGATCTTCAATTTCGTCCTCGTCACAATTTGAACAATTCATTTTATCTTCACTACTATTATCATGATGGTATATATTAGATTTTATGCCATTTCTGCCTAGCCTTAGTCTGGATATAATTATGTCTGCTCTCCTATCTTTACTATACAATTTACATTTTGTAGGGATGGTGGGGCACATTGCTTGCAAAACATGTCCACCATTTTTGCCTAAGTGTTCATTATTCCACCTTGTTTGCCACTTTGACCTACATTTTTGTTTGATGAGAGAATATATTTCATGGTGTGTTGGTAATGTTGCTTCATTGTTTCCTATTAAATGCGCTGAGCCTGCAGCCCTATCAGCGTCTTCGTTACCGGGTATTCCAATATGGGAAGGGACCCAATCTATGTTTATCAGCTTGCCTTTAGATAATGTATTGCTTATTAATGTTTTGATGTGATGTATTTTGTCAGGTCTTGTTTTAGAAGTACCTGAGTTGATTGCTTGGACGGAGCTTAGTGAATCAGTTAAGATGACTGTATCCTTATAATTATCTAATGTTAGGTTATAGATGAGGGCCTTCTCGATTGCTATTAATTCTGATGTGAATACTGTTAGTGTGGAAGTCAGCTTGTATTGTTATACGTAATTTAAATGTGGTATCACGAAAGCTGCGGATGTGATGCCTTGTTCGATATTTTTGCTACCGTCCGTGTAAATTTGCAGGCTATCTTTCCATTTTTTGTTTATGTGGTCTGTTGCTAGTTTTAGGTTAAGAATTGGATCCATTGTCTTATTTTTTATTATTTCTGTTATATCTGATTGAGCAGTTATTTCGAAAGGACAATAAGGTATATGGATCTGATACGGCTGCATTTCACAATCATTCATTCCATATTCTTGAGTTAGTATTTGGGCATTCATAGCGTAACATGTTTGTAATTTCCTACCTGTGGATTTTGCTTTTTTAATTTTGTTTGCTTCTTTATCGTTATGTTTGTTTTTATACTTTTGATTATTTTCTTTTATGGTTGCTTCTTTTTTAAATCTTATTCTGTTATATTTGTATATAACAGAATAAGACTTAAAAAAGAAGCAACCATAAAAGAAAATAATGAAAAGTACAAGATCCACGAAGAAAGACATATTTGTGTTTGCCGTGCCATTTATGACAGCCAAATGATACAATGCACACACTGTAACATATGGTTTCATGTTCGATGTTTGAGTGAAAATGTTAACGAAAATCTTGATAAAGATGCAGACATGCAATATACTTGCGATAATTGTTGTCGAAACTGAATGGACAATAACATTTTTTACTTTTTTTTTGTTATCTTATATTTAAGGGTAGGAATTGGCTCGAGGACCTTCCAAACCCGGGCATTTGAACCCAACAGTGGCAGGTCAATGACCATTGGCCCGTTTGTTTCCGAATTTACTAATATCTGCCATACAGTCGAAATATGTGCATTAAATGAAGTCAATGAGGCTGTTAATTTAACCTAGCTAGTTCATTCTCCTATCGCACGAAGCCAGTATGTAAGACCGTGAAAAAGGCTGAGTGTGAGTGCATGTGATATATGGAGATTCAACCGTAACAGTGCTATCCTATATAATGATGATATTTGACGATTGGTCAGGGCATAACATATCAGGCTGGGAATGATCGACATTTAGTTATGCAAAGTATGATGTAATATGTTTTCGGGCCCAGCTACTGTCGTTTCGCGGCTTATCGTTATATACGATTTGCTATTAGTCGAGTTCAGGTGCGGCGTTTATCTGTTACTATTTGGTTATATGACAATATGGTTCACATATTCTGAAGACGAAAGAAAAAGAGAAAATAATACACGGCGGTATAACAATTGCATGCCCATATATTAGTGAGTGGCCCATACCATACCGCCGGTCATGGTCCAAAATGTTAAATTTGATTTCAGACGATGCATATTACAGTCAATAATGTTTAATAAGAGTAATGCGGGCGGCCAATTCCGGTCTATTCTGCATTACTCCGTGAGATGAATGGTGGGGAAACCGGAGTACCCGGGGAAAACCACCTCCTCCGGCAAGTAATGACAATACATTCTGATAGTGTTACACTTATATAGTACGACCAGTGAGAACATCGACGAATACTAACCAACCAATATCGTTTAATTTTGAACTTTCGAAGGCTGGCTGAATTTGAAATTCATCAAATTAATTCGTGTAAGGTTCACATCAACTTCGTGTAAATCTCAGAGAAAATGCGGAATGAAATTAGCTTTGAAATTTACGCTAACCTTCAATATCATTTATAACGAACATATGTGACGCGCCATGACAAAATGGGGTTTATGGCCAATGTGACTATTGTAGCCCCAGATCAGCCTGCGCATCCGCGCAGTCTGATCAGGGTAAACACTGTTTGACATTGAGTCAGACAAACAACCTTAATGAATTTAGCAAACAGTTTAGATACTTTTCGGAATGTGTAAGTCCGCAATTTGGTTACGGTCTATTTGGTTACGGTCTACATTGAGTCAATAAGCCCGGTTTTCTTGTGGCGAGTTACATATCTAGTAAAACAATATATATTGGTGTCACATTAATATGTTTGCATGTCATGCTTGTCCATACCATGTACGTTTGGTTTCATACGTACCACAATTGAGCGCCAATTTGACAAAGTATAATCGCTGTTCAAACATTTCCGTAAATACTTTGGAAATTCATTATAGGAAACCATTTCCCGCAGCATATGTAAACAAGAGGGCCATGGTGGCCCTAATTCGCTCACCTGACTCAATGAACACCAGAGGAGAATGTGATATTGAGTTCATGTGTTTTAAAATAAATTGTGCTATTTTTAGATGGCGGTCATCTGGGATTAAGCGATGACTCTCATTTTACCAAATCTGAAAATGCTTCACCCAAGGATCTTAACTTACTATGAAGTTTGACCATCATCGGCCATGTGGTTCCTGAGAAAAAGACGTTCAAAATCTTGAATAAATGGACCTTTTGGAGGCCATTATGGATGACACAATCATCCGATTCCGACAAATATTGCACCAGAGCAATCGCCTCATCGATACCTTCAATGTGATATATGACATGAGCATATTCGGTCAAAAATAAAATTTGACCCCACGGGCCACGCCCATTTTTTACCCCGGGGTCACCATTTTAACACCTTTGAAAGAGCATTCTACGTCGATCATTCCTACCAAGTTTCCTCGAAATCCGGCTGGCAGTTCATGAGAAGAAGATTTTTTAAGAATTTGAGCTATTTTTACATGGCGGCCATCTTTGATTAGCGACAACCTCCGTTTTAACAAATCTGAAAAGGTTTCACCCATGGACCATAACTGTGAAGTTTGGCCACCATAGGCTAAGCGGTTCGTGTGAAGAAGAATTTTGAAATCTCTAATATTTAAAGAACGACCTTTTGACCTTTCGGCGGCATTCTTGGATGACATGACCATCCAATTTCGATAAAATAATGTACCAGAGCGATCGCCTCTTTGATACCTTCGATTTGATATAGACATGACCATATTTGGTCAAAAATAAAATTTGACCCCAATTTGACCCCACGGGCCACGCCCATTTTTGACCTTGGGGTCACCATTTTAACAAATTTGAAAGAGCATTGTACATTGATCATTCCTACCAAGTTTCGTCGAAATCCGGCTGGCGATTCGTGAGAAGAAGATTTTTTAAGAATGTGTGCTATTTTCAAACGGCGGCCATCTTGGATTAGCGACGACCTCCGTTTTAACAAATCTGAAAAGGCTTCACTCATGGACCATAACTTTTAAGTTTGGCTACCATGGGCCAAGCGGTTCATGTGAAGAAGAATTTTGAAATCTCTAATAAAAGAACGACATTTTGACCTTTCGGCGGCCATCTTGGATAACATAGCCATCCTATTTCGAGAAAAAATGCACCAGAGTGATCGCCTCGTCGATACCTTCGATTTGATATATGACATGACCATATTGGGTCAAAAATAAAATTTGACACCAATTTGACCCCACGGGCCACGCCCATTTTTTGAGTCCGGGGTCACCATTTTAACAACTTTGAAAGAGCATTGTACATCGATCATTCCTACCAAGTTTTGTCGAAATCCGGTTGGCGGTTCTTGAGAAGAAGATTTTTGAAGAATTTGTGCTATTTTTAGACGGCGGCCATCTTGGATTACGTGATGACGTCATTTTAACAATTTTGTAATCCCCATACCTAAGGACCATGACCATGAAGTTCGGTGACTATAGGCCCAATGGTTACCGAGGAGAAGACGTTTGAAAATGTTCACCGACGCCGGACGCCGGACGCTGGACGCCGGACGACGACGGACACATTGCGGTAACAATAGCTCACATGACCTTCGCTCAGGTGAGCTAAAACACGATTATTGTAGTTCTATCATCAGAATTTGGTACGCTTCATTAATAACTGGGTAAAAGAACACACGTTTATAAACTGTATAATACACATATTCATGAAGAAAATGCATTTATATATTTGCATGTGCCCCTCTATGTCAATTTTAGCTAAAGTTCTAGTACAAATTCCGTATTTATTTTCGGAATATTGAGTTTGACCTTTCTCCACTACCCAAGTTGTATATTTGTCTGTCAGCAGCCAAAACACGGCACTTTGACGATTGACAGACGTCTGTCAGCATCCAAAACCCCGGCCTTTTGGCTGCTGACAGACGTCTGTCAATAGCCACGTCCTTTTATTATATACGTATATCACTCGCAATTTATATAAATTACTCCGATAAAAACTTCAATTAAATTACAGCAAATAAAACATTTTCACTTTCATGATCAAGTACTCCTGCCAATAAGAGTGATACTGATAAATACCATTTTCATAGTCACTTCCTTTTGAACAGGTACATGCACAATAAGCTACGGAGCCCCTTAGGGGACGTAGAATTCTTGTTTTTATTAATTCGTTCCCTCAATTTAACAATTCTTTCCCACGAAATAATTAATTCGTGGGAACGAATTGTTAATTCGAGGGAACGAATTGCTAATTCGAGCGAACGAATTGTTAATTCGATGGAACGAATTAATAAACAAAAAGTCCATGTCCCCTGCGGGGCTCCGTAATAAGCACCTGCACTCAGGAAGTGTCTTGACAGTTGATAATGTGCTGACGTTTTCCAGGAATAGGGCACAATCTTATCTAACTATGATCATTGCTGTTCCCGGAATGAATCGATAATGACGGTTGTTTCCCGGAATCGATAACGACGATTTCCCGGAATTTTTCAAGCGTTTCTCGTAAATTGACATTACTCCTTACACTCCTACATTGATTTTTGTCGTCTGCTGTTTATTTTCTATATTTCCATTGCTCTCATTAAGACATGCTTTGAGAGCACTTTAGAATGGAAAGGATGCTAAAGTCCTGGCAAACCATGTTTTATTGAGATATAAGGCAACATATAAAATACTGACAAACCACGTTTTATTGAAATACAAGGCAACAGCAGACGACAATTGGTTACGTGTACCGGTTGAGAAGGTAGTT
The DNA here is from genome assembly GCA_029237695.1 of Conchocele bisecta. Taxonomy (NCBI): domain Eukaryota; kingdom Metazoa; phylum Mollusca; class Bivalvia; order Lucinida; family Thyasiridae; genus Conchocele; species Conchocele bisecta. The sequence goes on along the minus strand of CM055278.1, from coordinate 44,876,291 downwards.
TATACGTTTGTGTGTTGGGGTTTAACGGCCGGATCAATGGGTTTGGTACTAAATCCCATATATTACCTGCAGAAATGGGGGTGGGGGAATCCCAAAATCAGAACTGAATATTTACAATAAAAACTGTATATATTCAGCCCTGAAATCAAAATAATCCTATTCTGATGCCATGTCCTCGCCACACCAGAATCACTGTGCACCCTCCCAAAAGCAGTAGGATCAGTAATACTCTTACTACCGTTATAATGGGCAATAACCCAATTCAACTCCCAGGTAAAGAAAGAGCTAAACATAAAAACGTACCCAAGGGCCAAATCAAGCAAATAGTGTTTCCTATAAGGAGGAACCGGCCTACCGTTAATTTACCGTTAATTTACGCCGTCGCGTGCACCCGACCAACCACCCACTAGTGTATATGTAGTACGTTTACAATCAGCGTACACTCAGACCAGCCTGTGCACCCGCTCCGCGCAGTCAGATCAAATACCACGCTAGTCATCATATCATATACCGAGCAAAGTTTAAGCATCTAAATAGCAGTTGTGCTCAATGTCGAATTCTATCAGCACAAATGATCAGAATTTACACTGGGAATAACATATGAGCCTCCGGTTTGGGAAATAGATCTTGCGACTCATTCGCGCAGTCTGATCAGGACCCACTCCGTTCGCCATTCACACAGTGCACCGTATTTACTTGTCGTCTAGTTGCTGACAGTAACTCTGCAAAACACCCGTACCGTAGGTGAGTTTTGCAGAGCTACTTCTTACGGAGCCCCGCAGGGGACATGAATTTTTTATATTAATTCGTTCCCACGAAATAACAATTCGTTCCACGATATAACAATTAATTCCCTCAATTTAACAATTCGTTCCCTCGAATTAACAATTCGTTCCCACGATATAACAATTGGTTCCCTCAAATTAAAAATTCCTTTCCATGAAATGACAATTCGTTCCGTCAATTTAACAATTCGTTCCCACGATATAAAAATTCGTTCCCACGAATTAACAATTCGTTCCCACGGGAACGAATTGTTAATTCGTGGGAACGAATTGTTAAATTGAGGGACCGAATTGTTAATTCGTGGGAACGAATTGTTAATTGAGGGAACGATTTGTTATTTAGTGGGAACGAATTAATAAAAAAAAAATTCTACGTCCCACGTGGGACTCCGTAAATTCTCGCAACGAACTGTCATCAACAATTTCGTTCGATTCCGGTGCAGATATGGGAGTTTGCAGAATGACCGGGACGTATATGCATTGCAAATGTCCTAAGGTACATTTTCTCATACGGTGGACAAGATCCAATTTAGTAACCGAATGTCATTTACAATCCATATTTGAAATGTTCAATGTCTGCACACATAAATAGTGCGATACATATGTGCAGAAAAAAGGTCGATCTGTGCACTTTTGGAAGAGTCTGTCAAATTTTGCATATCTGTTCAGTGATGAATTAAGAACAAAATCAGACGGGTGGCCACGAAAAAAATCCACCGGAATGACCTAATTTGCATAAATCCAAGATGGCCGCCGGCAAAAATCACTTACCGTCTTAAACTCGAATATAATTATATGAATATATTTGGCAATTTATACCTACATTTGAGTATAAACGATAGTAGTATAAATGCACACATTACTTACATTGTTTACGCGACATTTATAGTTCAATGTCATGATTGAAGGTGAAGGTCAAGTAGGAAAAACTTCAAATTTCAGTCAGGATGTTCTATTTGGATGCGCATCACTGCATCTAATTTCCAAAATACTGTAATATTGGAACCTACTGTGACTACATATTGAGTGAAGAGTCAAATGAAATTAATTTTAACCATCATTGTTCAAAAGTCAAGGTCAATGTCAAGGTCAAAACCTGATATATCAAGTTCAGTAATTTTCTTTAGCCATCGGTTTCTTTTGTTTTTGACAATCTTACAATCTATGATAATAGTTTTCAAGCTATGTCATCAGTTGTAATTGGTTCGTTGATATTCTGACACGTTTAAGTTCAAAGTGTCAATCAATGACTAGGTTGAAAAATTCTTACGTTTTGTAAATTTTGGTAGCAATATATTGATCACTCGTGACGTCATGTTGAATTCCAAATATGCTCAAGAGAAGTTTTGAAGAATATTGTACAGTGCGGAAGATTTTGGAGCAATAATTGTGCCATTAAATGAGAGAAGTATAATACCATAAAGAACACAAAGGTGCCGAGAAAAGTTAGTGCGGGTTTTACAGAGTCAACAACAACAACCGTCAAATTTATGTGGCATTAGTGTTTAATTTAAAAAGGTATACCAGAAGGCAGAACTGTGTTCACTTTAACTGTATCTCCCCATTATATTGTCCCAATGAATTATTCAGAATGAACTTTTGTTGATGTTCACAGTATCTAGTTTACCTAATTCCGATGTCTACCTAATTTCGACACAGCTGTTCAATTTTCAAGTTATAAAGCTGGATCTGACAATCGTATCAAACATATTTTACTTCCATATCTGTGTACATCTACATGAGAGCCCACTGCATTATGGTTCACGTGAACCTACCACACATTCAACTTTCTTATAGCCTAATTAACATGGATACTCTCGTACCCAGACCACCTCAGTCTCTGAAATTACAAAATCATTTATTGATTTGAAACATTACGTTAGTTAATTCTAAATACATCAGGGGGCGGTTTCACTGAACTTCGTAAGACTAACATGTTCGTAAATGCAAATTTAGGATCGTCTAGAAATTGTAATTGATGAATTTACATTTATTGAACATAGGCTGCATATATGTTCAATAAATGTAAATCCAATAATTGTTTGCACAAAAAGAAGGTTAATGTGAAATTTAAAGACTATCATAATTTTGCACTTACGAACATTTTAGTCATAGGAAGTTTAATAATTCCAGCACAAAAATATTTACACAATTCCCTAACATTTGATTGGTCCGTTGCAAGTCTCCGTCCAAAATTTATATCCCAGTAAACTCCATGCCGAACTACTTTCCGTAACCATCAGGCGCAGTTAAAATAATTCTTAAGAAAACGGAAAATAAACAGATTTTCTTGATGAATTTATTTCAAATGCTGGAATTATAAGGAATGAATGGCCTTTTTGTGGAATTTTTTGGGGATATAAACTTGGAAAAGTCGCGGGAATACTGGACGAGGCCTTCCGGCCTTCGTCCAGTATTCCCGCGGCTTTTCCAAGTTTATACCCCGATAAATTCCACAAAAAGGCCATTCATTCTTATAGTGAAACGGCCCCCTGAACCTACTAATCCCAATGATGACCATCTTGCAATCTGTTTATTCCTACGGTCTACTCTGTACAATGTAAACATCAAAAGGTGTTGCCTGTTGTTTCTCTTATTTATTTATTTTCAGTGAATACATGTTTTCGTAGCACATTAGAATTTTCACAATTAGAATAGAGTCTCATGTGTTTTTGAAAAAAATATTTATGATGAAATATTGCAAATACGAAATAAAAAACAACCAGCAATACGACACAATTTAATACAGCGAATTGTAGTAATGACTTCGCGTTAGATGTTGCGTCCCTTAGCGTCCCAACCTCTCTGTGCGATCACGAAAAGTATACAATGGGCGTTTCCCGAGACTCACGGTGAGGACAAGTATGTGGTGCTAATGGGTGGTTTGCACCTCGAAAAGGCTGCTTTAACTTTGCGTGGCGACCCTCTAGAAGAAAGTGGATGGATGGAAGCCCTTACAGACGCTGGTATTTTCACATCTGGTGTTGCATAGTCTTGTCTCACAGCTACACACATCGAGTGCACTCGCTATGCACATGAAGTCACAGCAGTAACTGTTGTTCTCTATACAATCATGATGTAGCAGTACATTGAATATCACAAATCGGTTCCACCAGCATACTCACCAGATGATGTGGATGTATGGGCATCGGAAATGTCTGCATCAAATCCACAGTTTCAGTACATGTACCATGTCCTTGAACTAGAACTCCTTGTGCTAATGTACACCTGTTCGATCAGAGAAGGAAAGTGTGATATACAAATCAAGAGTAACTGGACTCCATGGTTCATGGTTCTGAATCACACTCACTACGCAAGATGGGTACCAGTCCACATCCGGGACATGGTTACATTATCCAAAGTACATCATCAAGTAGATGCCGAGTTTGAGAGCGGACATTTCACAGTAAACACAACTGGGCGAAAGTTTTCGAACATAGCAGTGGACCAGGCTCACGAGCAGAACAATGTGACGAGAAAGGGTGACGGTGGTGTAATAGGGAAGACACATCACACAGACGCACTCCAGCGGTGGTACATTGCTTCACCCGAAGTTACATGTGTGATTAACACTTTTGAAGAAACTATTATCACAACCACTGCCCCAAGGAGCACACCAAAGGCACACCATGAACAAACAAAAACATTTCAAGCAAAGTTTGTTAATGATTGCCGATCACTAGAACAAGTTGGCAACGCTTTGTGCAATTCCTTCGCAGAAAATGATGAAGTACTCTATTGCTTACACACGATAGAGATTCTTTCAGAATCAGCAATGCTCTGTGCGCAGAAACTGCGAGAAGCAGGCCTACAACAGTTTGACGAGTATCTTACAAAGCGCCTCAAGACACACACAGACTCCATTTTCAAGCCATTAACAAAGTATAAGCTACACCTAATGGCCCCTACCAGCACTCGACAAACCAAACGCCCACAAGAGAAAGCGTTGCAAGACACATGTCTACGCTCGCCTGCTTATACGTAACAAGTGCAGTTCGGGGTGGTAGTTCAGATAAGTTCTTCTCGCATGAAAATCAGGCGCATCCCATCATCCATTTCAGACAATGGAAACATTCGAAAAGGCAGCTAACATCACACCGGTTATGCATACTCCAAAAGTTGAGGTCATGCTCATGGATGGAGCTTCTGTAATTAATTACCTGTCACCTGACAAGGGCAGGACATTCGCCGACTACATGAATGACACATTATTTCCATACATATCTCGAGTGCTTGATAACCACCGACAGTTCGATATAGTGTTTGCTGTATATAGGGAGGACAGCCTGAAAGAACAAACAAGGAAATCAAGGGGAAAGGGCGTGAGGATCAAGGTATCAAGGTATCACGCTGCTCCCCTCTACCAAAAAAACTGGCTTTTATTTCTCAACGATGATGTAAACAAGTCGGAGCTGTTCATGCTAATATCGGAGGAGGTGCGCTCACTCTCTGTTCCCGAAAACAAACAATTGATTTTAACACATGGTGACTGTGTCGTGTTTGTCCAAGGCCGTGAAGATATACGTATACTTTCGCCTTGTAACCATGAAGAAGCAGATTCAAGGTTAATGATACACCTTACTGATACAGTGGCTGAATGATACAATTCATTCCTGATACGGACAGTTGATTATGATGTGGCTATGAGTATGGTATGGGTGTCCTCCTATAGTACTGGAAATGATCATCGCTACATTCCTGTTCATATATATCAGCAGCTATTGTAACACAGAAGTCCCTCTGCATGCCGATGTATCATGCATATACTGGATGCGACATCGTATCATCGTTCCATTATATAGCGCAAATGACGACATGGAAAACCTGGACCCAGTTGCTCAAAACCTCTGATTGCTTAACAGACTGTTAAATCCTTAACATTGTTAAAGATGTAACAGTCTGTTAAGCTAACAGAAGCTTTGAGCAACCGGGTCCAGGTGTTCATTTCCCGAAGTTACGGAAACTTTCCGGGTGCTAGCAGAAGGCCCAAACGCAATAAGTGAACGTGATATTCAGGTACTAGAACGTTTCACCGTCCTGCTGTATGACCGCACCAGTGATTCAAACAGTGTAAATAAGTTCGAATGCAACTGTTCATCGCAATGGGACGTACACTGCTTCTCTTGAACAGCATATCAAGCGGGAAACACTACAGGGCGGTCACATATGGGGTCATGCACATGAGACACAACTGCCAGAAGTATATCCTGCTGCATGGGGTGGACTAACGAGTCAAGAAAGTGGCAACCATTGTGGTGCTCCCTCTCCTGCACTGGTCGATGTCAATGCGTTAAGGCTGATTTGCCCTGCATGTCACTATGTCTTAGATGTAAGGATGCATGCGCAAACTCAGTACCAAAATAAGAATGTGCAATGCATACATTGCATAGCCACAGCGAACATCTAGAAACTTGTATATGGAAACCAGCATAAACTGATTTTAGTGTGCTGAATTGTGCATTTTAAGTTGACCCAGAGCTCCAGATAAGGCACGTAATTTGATCGTTTTCGGGGGGGAAATTTTGTTATTTCTTCTCCAAAAATGGCAAGTTGTGAGTGCTTTAGAACCGTCTCATTGAGACAATTGTAAAGAACTCCCACCTTGCCATTTTGGTGAAGAAATAAAAAAAAATAGCGGATTTGTTTTCCAAATTACGCACCTTAACTGGAGCTCTGTAAATGACATTGACCTTTGAAGTTGGCGAGGTTAATTCAATTTTATTTACCACCCGAAAGTCACCAAAATCTATATCACGTAACAGTAGGCGACATAGCTCTGCAGTCATGTAAAAGTATTCATACTACAGAAACTTGTATAAACATGTAGGCTGATTGTATTTACATCTATCTAGCTTGACCTTCACTATGAGTCACTATGACCTCCACCACTGAAGCTCATGAACATAAGGTGATTTTATTGTATATGCATTAAACTGTTATACATCCATATATCTATAGATTCAAAAAGTGTCTTAAATATCGAGAAAATCACATATGTGTTGAAGATCAACACAATTAATAAAATTGCCGTATTTTTCAGTTTGACCTCGACCTTGACCTATTTGTTTCACTGTAAATGGTTGTAAATCCATGTTATTTACTTCCATATCCAAATGACTGTCATGGTCGACAATTAGAGTGCTTTAGTTGGTGACATGGATGCACATATATACGCATTTCAGAGTTTGCATTTTTTTATGGCGGCCATCTTGGATTTATCCATATGATATCATTCCTGGTAATATTTTGTTTGGCCACACCTGCGGGTGAATTTTTTTAATTTGTTCTAATAAACATCTGTGCAAAATTGTGCAGACTCTTCCAAAAGTGCACTTCTCAAACAAATATCAGCCCCACTAAAAACACATATAGTGTTCGTGTTGTTAATCAAATGTCAATAAATAGTTCCGTTGTCAATAGTTAAGGCGCTAGCTATGTTCATTTCAAACCCTGCTCATTTTGACATCAGACCTTGGTAGAAGGCGTTATCGAGGTAAGAAAGGTTCAGTCATGCTTGCCACATCCTTGTACGTTTCCGCCATTTTGAAATCAAAGACGGTGGCCATAAGCAGTTATTTCCGTCAAAATAACTTGAACTGAAAGAAGATTTACGAAAACCTCGTCTGAATGTGTGTATAATGTTCTAACTGAACAGACTATACTGAAAACCTTTAAAGTCAAATTTCTAAGAACCAGAAAATAGTGTATGTATTATTGTGTTTTGCATATACAGGGGTCATACCAGTTACCCGGACAATCAGTGTATCGGATAAATGAAAATTAAATACGCGCATTCGTTTGATCAGAATTTGCAAAAAATACGTATAAGTCACGCAGGTGCTTGCTGTTTCCATGCCAGTGTAAAGAATATATTGCCATGGTAATTTTTTTAATAACACTTGCTGAAAATATTCCTCAAGTCTGTCCACAAGTTGTTTACAACGTCAAAAGTCTCGCGGGGGCATGCAAGTGCGCCCATTACGTCATTTCAGAGTTGTTCTATAAATACAATAAATTCTATAAATACGTTGTTTTCCAAGAAGCGAATGGTGATTGTTTTTCTGCAGAACTACACAACGCTGTTTACACTGGTTTACAGGCGATACAATTATGATTTCATTTTGAGAATACACGTTATAAGACAGTTAGTTTATACGTTTGTCCGGATAACTGATTGTCGATGTTAATTTTGGGGCAATCTTACGACTGATGATCTGACCCAATTTTAGATGAGAAAGATGGCACATTTTGCTAAATAGTTTACATGCGTTGAGAAAGCATGAACCGACGATTGTTCTGTGAAAAGTTTATGCCCGTAGTTGCTATGTTAAGAAAAATATCGTAAAAAAAATGCATTTTTTGTCCGATAATCTAGAGGATCCCTGTATATATATACTAATCGTCATATATACTGAGATTATTTTGCAATGATAAGTAAGTTTTTTCGGTATGGTAAAATTTTCTAATGAAAATAAAGAAATGTTCGGACAGATGTATATAGATTCCTACTAGTTCTATAATTTTCAATTTTGAGGTAAAAATCAGCGATTTTATAAACAATGAATTCAGAAAGACCCCGATGTAAGAAAGTGAATTATTTTTATAAAACTCGTGCGGTATGAACAAGTTTACCTTTTCCAAAATGTGTGTTTCAAAATTCAAAATTTCCAGATTTACCCCAAAATTAAGAATTGTAGAATTGTTAATCTCTTAGAAGATATTCTTAACATCATTGTAATATGTTACCATAATTAATAACTTATTCGTGCGACAAAAATAAACTGTTTCCGTTTGAAAATAATCGCCAAAACTGATTTAAAAGTCAAAACAGACATTATTACATGAGTATGCATAGTAGTTTTTACGAGTGCACATAGTTTTCATATGTGGTTGTGACTGGAGAAATGGGACTTTTGCATGCTCTTTCGTTTAGTTTGACTACGTAAATGGTTTCATGAAAACCATACGCTAAGATGATGTTGCTAAACATCTAAACTATGGAATCCACGACGGGCAACATTGCATATTTCATCAAAGTCTCATCTTTCAATGGTGTTTTATACGTCATAATGTGACAAACAAAATGGCAATTCTTAGGAGTCCAGACATAGTACTGTAGTTGTCCTAATGTATGAATGTAGCATGGTTGTAGAGATACATTCCCATGTTTGCCCATTAATTTCCTACTCCAAACCCCTGATCATCATATGATTTAAACATAATTGCTTCCTAAATGTGATGGAATATATGTATAACATATATGTGAACATTCTCGTGTCACTGTATCCTATATGGCGCATGGAGTTGCCATCTCGGCCATCTTAGTATGTACAAGCCATCCGTCAGTTTCACCTCTTATAGTGATTGACACAGACAGCACAGGTATTAGATAAACGAATACAATTTGGTATAACATCTTCCACATATACGTATTTACAACGTGTTATCAATTATCTAATGTCATGTACACCATGCTGATACGTGGGTTATTAGTTTTATAAATTCCAACATCTACATGTACAGTAGTCCGGCCGCCGGGAGCATAACCTTGTTTTGAATAACATAGTTGTTTTTCTTTTGGAGATTTTGCTTGCCCTTACCATCCAGATCAATAATCCGACTGATGACACTCTGTCATCCATGAGCGTTTTGAGAAATTTGCATACATTCAAAATGGCCGCCAAACAGATATATTGCCCCATATAGCTGCATCCACGTGAGCTATTGACATACTTTAAGAATGTAAAGTGGATTTAATTGACCTATTAAGATAAGTGGTCAACATCAAAATCGAATTCAATGTGTTGTTAGATGAGAAAAATACACAATGGCCGCCAAATGTAACATATTTTACATATGACTGCTCTCACACGTCATATCAAAACAAAATGTGTACTGACCTTCGATATATTGGCACAATAAACGCATTCAGTAACGTTGATACGCAATTACAGACGTTTGTAAAGAGCGAATGTCCAAGATGGCCGCCATATATAAACATATTATCCTATGACGATAATCACAGCGAGTAAAAATAAGCAAGTATTTAATTGCACACCTGTGTAATAATTAGATAACTGCCAATGGCAGAAATCAAAGATGGCCGCCAAATATAAAGAATAGGTTTGCCTTATGTTGCGAAAATTGCATATAATTGCTCGGACTATTAAGTAATGAAAGCATATTAGTATAAAAATCTCGGGTTTATGGGCACATTGCATTTGTTATCTAGCTTTCGAATGCAATATTAGACAACTATATTATTGACATAAGTCTTATATAAATATAAAATACATTGCAATGTCAACCATATCGTGTAATATTGTGTAAAGAAAACGTTTATGTATATCAATTTTGTGTTCTGTCTGTGTTATTTCTAACCTTGATATGCAATTAAACACTCGTATCAATAGTAGAAGCCAAAAATGGCTGTTAAATGTAATACTACCACTTGTAGCGACCATCTGTTAATAATTAAATAATAGACATATAATTTCATTCAGTCACCAAAGGCAGCGCACTGGTATATCCGTATTGGTAGTGTGGATAAAGAAAAGTTTCTATATCTATGGGTATGACACGTGTATCACATATATTCTGCTAGCAATACCTTTACGATAGCAGTAGAAGTCCACACAATAAATTGTATTGAACTCAATACAGTATACATGGTACGAATATCCTCTGTGTATAGGTAAGATAGCATATAAGGCTGTGCACTCTAGATAGGCTCAGAGCTGCCAACCCCATGTCGGTCACATGAGGAACATGGAGAGAAAAAGGGGCTATTTTCCGGAACACCACATATCTTTTCCGGAAAACAAAAAATGCGTCTGTCGAACGCGGATGCCACCTGCAGCATATTTGAGAAACTGTGACAAAGTGGTTAACCGAAAAGTGTGACGGACGGACAGACAGACGGACAGACGGACAGACGGACAGACGGACAGACGGACGGACAGACAGACGGATGGACGGACAGGCGGACAGACGGACGGTCCAAACACTATATGCCACCCGTTTCTTCGAAACCCGGTGGCATAACAAATAAACAAATCAGTACTCACGTATACGCATAAAGTCAATGTTTTAGAGCCTTGTCTCGGCCACCATGACCAACCGAACAATCACAAGTATACTGCTTGCAAGACGCTTGCTTGCACCGCGCTTCGACATGACCAAATGGGGCCATGAAGTCAGTGATGAACTTCTGTGTTCTCCTAATTTCTTTCGATAAAAAATACTCAGATTTGTCGGCTGCGCGCCTTGGAACATACATTTTAGGAGACAGGCAACCAATTTATTTCCCATAGACCGACATTCACACAAACATGACAATCGCAAACTACATGCGGAAGATCAATTTTGTTACTCCATTCCTGGAGTCAGTGAACAAAGCCGGTTCTAGATCCATGCCAAACACGGGGTCATGCGGATTGATTTCCATGACTTATTTCCCCGTGTTTGACGGAATAGTCTACTTTCACTTTCGAAATCTCTATCTCACCCCCACATCAAGTTGCACACAGAAAATGTAACCGGCATGTGTAGAGCATGCAAATAATATAACAAAATGTTTCGCACAGACATACCTTTCTTGTGACATCTATTTTATTTCCTGTAACAAATGTTAATTATGCAATAATGGGCAAAATTCACAGCCAACCCACAACATGCAAGGTTATTGAGTAAAATTTGGTTTCACACACAGACACCACTCATTTCAGTATTATAAATTGATTCAATGGATCCGGAAAACACTCTACACAAGCTATCTTTACAAATTAGCAAATAAACTACCCAAAAGTTGTGCTGGATAAGAAAAAAGTGAAACATTTTGCCAACAAATCCAGTTTCCAATAAATAAAAAAGTAACTATGGTAAATACGGTAATTGGTTTCTTCTGACAGAATTTTCCAAATTCCTGAAGCAGACATTTTCATGATACAATCACTTCAGCTAATATACTAATATGCTAGCAATGCCCCATACTTCTTTGCGAAATATGCCATATTATGATTTTGGGAAACCAAATTATCTCCCCCTTTTCCACTATTAGAAATATTTTTTTCTCATTTTGACGATTTTCGACATTTATTTTTCGTCGACTATTGTCGTGAAATGATGGTGAATAACGGAAGACGCGATCGGGCAATACAAAAGATACAACTGGTACCATTGCAGACAGCCTGTATAAATAGGGTCATATAGGAAACAGACAACTAATTGATTTTCCATAGGTCCACATTCACACAAACATGACAACCGCAAACTACCTGCGGCAAAATCAATTCCATTCCTGGAGTCAGTGACCTAAGCCGGTTCTAATTCCATGCCAAACACGGGGTTATTCGGATTGATTTCTATGAGTTATTTCACCTTTTTTGACGGAACCGTCTACTTTCACTTTCGAAATCTCTATCTCACACCACATCAAATCTCACACAGAAAATGTAACCTACATGTGTAGAGCATGCAAATAATATAACAAATTGTCATACCGCAGATAAGTTTCTCGGCTTTTGATTGGCTAGCTTGCCTGGTCATATATAGTATATGACCTGCCAAGACCGTCGGACATACAGGAATTGCGATTACCCTCCGGCGCCTCGCGTCCAATGAAGAACATTTTGCAAGCGTCTACCGATTGCGAATTGTATTCCTCACTAAGCACAATAAAACCCCGAATTTATCAATACAAGTAACAAATTGTACACTCAAAACATGTCTATATTGCTTATTTTTCCATAAATATTCTTCGCTCATAAAAATATGAGCGAAAAATTAGCCAAAATAACGAAAATTGCTTTTCAAATCTAAACGCGCTTGCCTTCGTGACACGGCTATATTTAGGTCACAAACTATGGGTTCCACGCACGAAACCGCGGCGTAGCAATGACAGCGAATGTTTGGGAACCAACCGCATTATTCTAGAGGCGCCAAAGGGAGAGCAGATCGATAGAGCAGTGGAATATACATTAAATTACACGATATAAAAAACTGTCATAAAGTCGTTTTCGATGGATTTCTTACTCCATATTTAGTTTGTTTTCGTTTAATAAAAAACAAAATGTTCATTTACGCCTTTATATTAAGACTGACGGTAGAAAATGGAATCTCGGATTAGTTTTCTTCCTGAAAAAACGCAAAGATCAAAAGAAGAGATATGTTTATACGGCCAAATACAGGATCTGCGGTATGACAAATACGTTATTGTGATTCTACACAGGCTATATGGTGTAATATTGCCCGTCTGAAGGTATGTTCACCCTCGGCGATAGTCTGAAGGTATGTTCACCCTCGGCTATCGCCGAGGGTGAACATACCTTCAGACGGGCAATATTACACCATATAGCCTGTGTAGAATCACAATAACTTATAATATTTGGCACCGACATACTTTTCCTGCAGCATCAATTTTATTTATGTTTCTGTCATAATAATAACAACCAATGGCGTTGTCCTGAGAATTTACTCCTTGTTGCTAAGCTGTACCAGGACTGGTTTCCGGTCCCATTATTTATTGGCCGACTGGTTCCTTATATTGACACAGTACAACAAGTGTAACACATATTTGGATAAATGCCTAGTTCACCAAATTATAAGATGGCCGCCATAAGTTCACATTAATACAGTCTTGGATAAGACGGTTACCGTAATGTTTATATTTCTGTTGTGACACAGTTTATAATTTGGAACTGAGTATACCTGAGTAAGTACGGCCTTTGTATGAAACAGATATGGCCACTTTGTTACTTTCAGTTGGATATATTTTAATTTCCAAAGCTGTAATATTACGCGGGGATGGTGAACTATTTCAAATTATACAATAACATGTTCTTCCTGTTAATATTTTTGAACTTCAACCTATACGTTGTGCGATATGACATCCAGTATATTGCCTTCTTAAATCAAACAGTAAACGTCTGACATAGAATATAATAGAAATATTATAGTCATAGCTTCATACACACTTGAGTGTTAGCTAAGTATATATAATTAATTCTAAAACTACTCTACTCCATTAGACCATTTTCTATTTTCACTGAGCGGATTTCACGAACATGATATTAACGACATACATGTACGGGTATCGCATGACAATATCCAGTTTTCGAATATCATAAAGCATTGTACTGTTACATGTTCATTGTAAGCTGCCAATGAAACTAATTTTAATACTGTAATAACTATGTTACTTAATCACTAGCCATGCTCTTATTTACACCAGCCGATTATAGCTTTCCTATATATATATATATATTGAACATCCATATATGTATTGTTGCTTCATGTCTGGGTCCGTCATTGACAGGCACCATTACTACATATTTCATATAACAATAGGTTTCACAAAACCGCGGAATGTGTTACTATTTCGACATTTATTTAAATAAATCGCACGTATGATGTATAAACACGGGTATCTTATATCGTATGTTTCATAATTATTACTTACTTATTATACACGCTCTTTGATACCCGCCAAAAAACCAATTAATTAATAAATCACTCACTAATTAAAGAAATGAGAAACAGCAGTGGCAATAAAATAACATACAAAAAACCACTCACGTACAGTCCACGCAGACACAAAACCGTCCCCTACCGAATCTTCAGTGATCAATAAAGCTCGGAGAGACAGTTAAACCTGGTATGTATGACGTTAAAACGCCCACAAGTCTCCTTGACTTATCATGGCGCACAGAGACAGTAACACAGAGGAAATATACAGCGACGAAATAAAACGGCCAATAAGGCATAGTGTAATGTGCGACAAGCATGCAACAGGTCACCCATAAGTACAATGAAACAGAGCAAATGCTAAAAAAGTAGGGACAATATGATAAAATTGAGTAACATTGTGGAAGCTGTCGCGAGCTCTGCTGGACAAATTCTTTTTACACATTCCATGTAATTCCAAGCACGGCATAGCAACATTTTACTTCAAATTACATGTACTATCAGTTGAGCTTAAAACACGACATATATAGTAAAATACTACTCATAACTGCATTTGACAGCAACCACCCTCAGCACTAATTGGCGCCAACAGAAGAAAATGTCCTGATAGTAAGTAAATTATAGCCAATTCGAACAACAGATGAACATCCCCGCTCGGTTTATAGAACACACTTCAATGATTGTCATAAGTAGAAATTGTCGTCGACTTTATAGCTGGCAGTGACTAACTTTAAGTTCGTACAATGCATTATCCTTAAAATGGAGTGGTCTGTTGAAAAATATTTCGAGGACATGTTGTAGAATTGGATATTAAATGTTTCAATATCAGTTGTTTAGTATTTAGTATGAAGGAAATATGATTGAAAACAACATTGTGTAGCTTGTGGTGTAACATAACAAATATGATCGTGCACGCTACATTGGAAAGTACATATTGTAATGCTAATCTAGTTGAACTAAGTGTTAAGCGGTATGACATTAATCAATTATTGCAACTATTGCCAATTGCAATGTTTCATCTGTGTGACTGGTGTAAAGTTTGTGTAGCTACACGTAGTCAATATACAGGGACATTGTCGCATAACATATTGTCGTATGTTATGAAACAGATACGGTTCTATTTGAAATGTATGTATCTTGTATGTGTTAAATACTAGTCGCAAGGATTTCAGAATGTTTAGGATTTGAATGAGCATGTCTGCAACATGTAAATGTTATGCCATGGAGCACACGCGCGATAAAGTTATAGGACATGGAGGCAACGCGGCCGACACACACTTATGCTTATGGCAGCCACGTACAAATGTCAAACACTGCGGTGTTTGACAATATACGTGTTCAGAATCGCAACATTTGTTCGATTTGGAATAATAAATGTACCAGATAAGAAAACGTGGGACATGCAAACTTACACGACGTCCGACTTCTCAGGGCCTGTAACAAAATTTGTTAATATTGCCAACGTTTCGTTTTATTGACGTACACGTTTCTATAAACAATCTGAAGTGTGTATCCATGTCAAATACATGTACTTGAAAGTAATATAGCAGTGTAATCCTAATAGAATGTTGTTTATGGAATAATGAAACTTGAAATGTCATGTTTATGCCACATTATCTTTTTCCCATACGTTGGCTCAAATATTAGTGGTATCTATACACATAAAGCAATTTGTGAAATTTTGATATGCAAAGAGTATCGCATGAGTCAACTGGCTGACACGTTCAACACGGTTAACACTGTAATAAACAAACACTCACTTATAGTGTTAACGTAATATTTAAGTGACTAAATAGTATGTGCTTATGTCGTTGTGATTCGTACATTGCTAGGTCTTATGGTGTACATTGATGCCCCTTTAAGCTTACAGTTTCATGCTCGCCTCTATTTATATTTTATATACTCCACAAGAACAAATATTGACATTGCAGCGAGGAGTATATTGATCATTAAACGTAGCTGTCGTTCTGAAACTAGTAGCATGGCCGAAATTCATTAAACTACTAGCACAGCTTTATGACGTGTACACCACGTCCTTGAAATTACAATAATAAATGATACATTTGGATGCAAACAGATGATAAATCATACTGATATTAATAGCATCGCAGATTAATCAAAGAAACATGCACAACAACTTCACTAAGAACATAGTAAACAGTAAGCATGTACATAAATGGTTTCGGAAATCCATGGCTTTATTCAAAATTGAAGCATAATACACAGTAATTACCAGCGCGTCGCGTGTCACATACACAAACGTGTTTGGCTTTGACACACCAACATTCTGAAATGTTTTCTTCCATACGATAACACACCATTTATTTAAGAAGAAACCAATGTAACGCACAAACTGAAAATGGTAGACAAAACACCGATCCATGGTGGAATACTAATTTCGGCAGCCATCTTGATCAGTATCATCATTAAATATTAAAATCAAAGCTGGGTATGATAACGCTATCAAACTAATTTATTTTGCCTAGTTCATCAATTTGTGATTGCCGTCAATTACATAAAATATAATGTCTTATGACAAGCATGGAATACATTGTAGAAGGGTTGATATTTGGCAGCCATCTTGGATTTATATATGGAATTTACAATATGTGTCACAGCCCGTCCATATAATGCAACAAGGGGATGCAGTTAATATTATTGCAACGTAACTATATATTGATTGTGTTAGCCGTGGGTTGATTTGGTGAGCGAACTTGTTAGACTTTTGGCGGCCATCTTAGATTTTGGTAGCAGTTTTTGACGAAACTGCAAGTTCCGATGTTCTATAAATTGCAACCATTGATTATCATGTTTTCATACCGTTTTACAATGTGTAAGTGCAAATTTGCTTTGATGCTACAGGATTTTTAAAACTGGATGGGCAACTATGATATTTAGCGGCCATATTGGATTTATTTTACATACATTCCCAATTGCTACGTATTTATAAACATGTTACCATCTTATAATTCCAGCACAAAAATATTTACACAATTCCCTAACATTTGATTGGCCCGTAGCAAGTCTCTGACCAAAATTTATATCCCAGTAAACTCCCATATGCCGAACTACTTTCCGTAACCGTGAGGCGCAGTTAAAATAATTCTTAAGAAAACGGAAAATAAACACATTTTCTTGATGAATTTATTTCAAATGCTGGAATTATAAGGAATGAATGACCTTTTTGTGGAATTTATCGGGGATATAAACTTGGAAAAGTCGCGGGAATACTGGACGAGGCCTTCCGGCCTTCGTCCAGTATTCCCACGACTTTTCCAAGTTTATACCCCGATAAATTCCACAAAAATGCCATTCATTCCTATAATATGTTACTCTTAGAACATAGTTCAACCAAACACGGACTTCTATTTTGCCAATAATTGATGTAGATCGTAGACATTTAGTGTGGTGGGGAAATGTACGTGAGGTCTGACCGCCATGTTGGATTTTGGCGGCCATTTTGGATTAGATTTCATGTACATTATAATTACCGGTTGTCACGTTTTCAGTGCTTTTTTCAATGTGTGAATGCGAGTTTGCATTGTTGCATGGTCTCAAACCTGTTCATTTTAAGCAGAACATATTGCTGTTTGTGTGGTCCACTTAACATAGATCTAGAGATACATACATTTCAATAATATATAGTGGTAATTTATTTTACTGATAGTGACGCGCGTTGGTATCAGGCAATTTTCATATGCAAATGAGGCATGGTATTTTTTACTTATTTATACTAATTAAAGGCGTCATCGGAAAAAATACTATTTTCGACAGATTATAAAGTATGATCATTGCACACAACAAATAATACAGTGAATAAATAGTAATGTCTGTTAGTATGTTAATGAAACACGGTTATCGCCCCTGATATCAGTGTGGAAAGTTACGTTTATTATAAAAAATGCATAATAATGCCAATCAATACGTGCTGTAATGCTGAATGAATGTTGTTTATTTTGCCAGAAAATGTCGCAGTTATTGTCCCTGATATAAAGAACATTGTGTGCCTACTGAGTGTGCATGTACCTTTACCATGTTTAACAATATTGACATACGGGAAGCGAATAGTATCGTCAGGCAACGATCGTTGTTTCATGGTTTATAAGTTGTTAACGTACAGAAGATCGCTAACTATAAACCTTCACGCATACAACAAGGTTGACCTAATACGCATGCGTGAAGGTTTATAAATATCGATATGTACGTTGTCAAATACGTCTGGCCCAACCGTTAAACCATTTGTATCGGGAAGTTTGAATGTAACACTACTAACAACTACAGTGGGGGTGGGTGAAATCTGGCTCGGGACATAGGCTGTTGGCTCTCTGGCGACCTGACTGAAACCAAGCTGCGTCAGCATTACGAACGGATATTATTTTGACCGGTGAAAAAGTGTGATAATACGGATTTAATATCAATCCCCAAAGAAAGACCCCACAGTTTATGATAAAATGAAATTGCCCTACGTTGTATCATTCGTTGTATTTGCGACGTTGGTGGTTCTCGTTGTCGTGCTGGGACTCGTCTGGTCCATTCCCGACCTTCCCGCCTCCTTTGAACGATCTATCTGTCTGCCAAAGATCCTGTCTGATGGATCGCGATCAGAGGAGCTACACTGCGGAGAGATGTCGGATGTTATACGTGTGTATCTGAAAACCGTAAGTAGTAACGAATATTATCAATCAGGCTAGTGTTTTCTTTAATATCGGACACGGCTAGGATACGAGTAGGAATTCCGATGCACGCCTCGGGTGTCAAAAATTATTCTTAAACGGAATCCCGATCGGGATATCCCTGCCTGCTGTTTTACCCTAATGTACATTTGTGGGTTTCTGGTATGTGAGAGTTGATCCGGTTATACCCATTATAAAAGTAATATTATTGGTACTAATCCTATTACATTTGAGGAGAGGGGCTAAGTGACTCTGTTGTGGTAAGGACCTGTCACCAGGTCAGGTTATTCTAATTTTAGTGCTGAATATATATTTTGTCTGTAAATAAAGTGCTGTTTACAGGCCGGTAAACACCATTATATCAGATCAGTTATCTGTGTTTTATTTTGTCTTACAGGCTACAGATACTGAGTATAACAAGGTAAAAAAGAATTACACAGAGGAGCGAAATAAATTGCATAGAGGTAAGTTTTGATACATAGGAGGGGATTCTAAAAAGCACCGGGACAAGTCCCACCAAATCATCTTTTGTTTGGGTTAAATGTTTGAAATTATTAGTTAAATGATGTCCTGGTATTTTCTGAACATTCTTCGTACGTAAACAAGTACATGTAGTGTCCACATGAAAAGCTGCATTTTGATATGGCTTAATGAGATTTTATTTACTTAAGACTAAGAATTTCTGGCATGGGGAATTAATAAAATATGTTTCCATAAATATTCATTCCATACATGTAGTATGTTCTCTAGTATGATCTCCCATAAATAGAAATGTAGCACTAAAAAAGCACGGAACACAACTGGTAGAGGATATATAATTAACAAACACTACAATTTAATTCAAAAGACGAGTACAAAACACATTACTAATGAAATAAGCGATAATCTTACCGATATCACACATCGTCACGGCATTATATAGCGACCAAGCGACTGTCTTTTGATATCAAGTTTAACAGGCAAGGCTATGAAACGCATAGGAATTACGAGGCTCGCCGAGGAATTCCTACCGTTTCCGAGCCAAGCCTGCTAAACATCATATCCAAAGAGACTAGTATCGTATTATATTCATAAGGTAAATGTAACTTTTTACGATTTAATTCAAAACACGAGTACAAAACACATTACCGATATCACACATCGTCACGGCATTATAAAGCGACCAAGCGACTGTCTTTTGATATCAAGTTTAACAGGCAAGGCTAGGAAACGCGTAGGAATTCCGAGGCTTGCCGAGGAATTCCTACCGTTTCCGAGCCGAGCCTGATAAACTTGATATCAAAATACACTAGCCTGGTATTCTATTTATCAGGTAACGTTTTATGCTCGAAAATGACATTATATGACGTCGTATTATATGGACAGAACGCGGACTTGTTTACGTTGCGTCATTACACTGACGTCATTCGGTAACGTTACGTAACGTCGCCGAGGAATTCCTACCGTTTCCGAGCCAAGCCTGCTAAACATCATATCCAAAGACACTAGTATGGTATTATATTCATAAGGTACATGTAACTTTTTAAGCTCCAAAATTAGCAAATATGATGCGGTATTCGTTGAAAAGAATGCAAAATTGTTTACGTTGCATCATTACGCTGACGTTATTCAGTAGCGTCATGTGACGTCGTTCGACCAATGAAACGTTAGTTTTGAATTTGTCGTAACCCGGACATGCGTATCTAGTCAACGTAGCAACGTAGGATACGACAATACAATGGAAACCGGACACCCTGGGAGGTCCCCAGTACAGTGTGGGAGGTCCCCAGGGTGTCCGGTTTAGAGATGCTCCACTGTAAATCCGACCGATATGACTATGCCAAGATATTCGACTGTGCTGAAACCCATAAAATTAAAATACACAGACTGCCTGCGTGTCCGGTTTAGAGAGGTCTACTGTATGTTATCAGTCAGTATGTATGCCAGATTATTATGTTTCTGAACATTTACAGCCAATGCCAAACCGCAATTCAGCAAGTTGCTTGTCCCAGCTGTAGCACAACTCGGGTTCAGTCACTCAAGCTGTTAGATTACAAGTACAGTATTAAAGTATTTTGAAATAAGGAAACTTGAAAATATTGGAAAATTTAGCCTAGGCGGTAGCGCATACAACAATAGTTGCGAACGGTAACTCTTGCAATCTACTCCCGTACCGTCCGTAGTCTGCGGGAGTAGATTGTAAGAGTTACCGTTCGCAACTAATACAATAATTAAGCTAAACTACAGGTGCAATATTCCAATTACAGAGCTACCGGTTAAGCTGAACAGTGTCCAAAGCAAACGGTGGAGAAAACCGGCGGCGCGGCTTATCGGCACAGCCTTGCCACAACCAAGACCTGGTATGGACAAGCCGTATGATTTTTCACATATGAAGACTCACGACTTCCCACAAAACATATTTACAGAAACTGATATGTTCTGCAAATGATGTAGAAAGTTGAAGAACTTTACATAGCAAATGCGGAATATTCCACACCTTGCTCTGAATAGTTCGTCAACATTCGATGACGTACTCATGACATATGGTACATGTTTGTGGATAATGTGCATGAGATATCGCGCATCTGCTTACGAAATCAAAATCACATGGCTAGTATCGTATGTACTTGTACTTGTATATAGCATATGCTAGCCCGTATGTTCAATGGCATTAATACCTGAATGTGAAAATACCTGAAAATAAATACAGTGTATGTGAAATACCACATAGCCCTATTAAATTATAAAAACAACATATATTATTATATTGTATTACAGTAGAACCTCTGTAAAACTGAAACAGTGGGAACCCCATCGTGTTTAATTTAGATGGGTTTCACTGTCATTTATGTCATTTTCGTGTCTGTTCATGATTGCAATTGACAAACTGTTCACGGAGTGCTTAATTATAGTGGAGCCTCACCTCACAGGGTGTCCGGTTTAGAGAGGTTCCACTGTATTATTATTATTATTATTATTATTATTATTATTATTTACAGGCGACGTGAATGCCTCAATGGTTCCTATCCGCGAGTGGCGACACGACCACTACAGCCACTATGGTGGATTTCTCAGGCACGGCGTCCAGTACCGCAATGGCCGCCTCGTCGTTCCCGTAACTGGCACGTACAATGTGTATTCCTTCCTGGACATGCGGGAATCTCACGAACGTAGCAACAGCGCCCCGAGCAGTAGATCAACAGACTCGATACAGCATGCCGTATTCAAGTTCAACATCCAAGATGGACGAGAGACAGAGCTGGTTTCAGCCGTGCAACCACATCTGCAGTCGGACACGGGGCTGTCCACTGTCTACAGCTCGTATTTGTCGTCGATATTGGAGCTCAAACGGGGCGATGAGCTCGCAGTGAAATGTAGCAACGTATCATACTTGCAAAGCCCAAAGCATAACTATTTTGGCATGCATCTGCTCTAAGAAACTAATTGATTAAGTAATTGATAATTGGTATGTTACTATTATTTGTGTATGTCCTGTGGCAGGTACCAATTTTAACGGTATATTTTGATAGCCTGTCAATACGACCTAGTCACTACATATGAATATGTGCGGTTGTCATAGTAGTCGATTCTCAGATTTTGGGGATGCGGCTGGGGTTATTTTTTTGAATTTTAAAGCTCTGTGTTGGTGTTGACGGGATAAATAGAATAGTAGGTTAGTGCCGTGAATGGGAAACGGGATGTGCTCGGTAGAGCTTCGGCCATCCAGTTTCCTAAGCCTTTCCAGATATGTTTTCCCATTCACGGCACTAACCTACTATTCTCTAAATATACATATATTGTGGGTCATGATAAAAGCGCGTTCCCGACGTGTGACCTGAATACTCTTGGTACACATTACTGTGTACATCCAGAATACCAGACTCATGTATTTTGATATCAAGGCAAGGCTAGAAAACGCGTAGGAATTCCGACTTTTAACATATTCCAGGCTTCTATAATTGATGAGAAGACACCATGTATCGTTCGTTGTTCAATATGTTCAATACCTGATGTTATTATAAACCAACTGGCTAATTTGTACAAAGTAATGTGTACTAAAAATAACAAAACGCTTTCAAACATGTTCTGGCTTTCAAAATAAACATACTTGCTTCACACAATGTCACAATACCGCGTTAAAAAATCATGGACAGAGATCTTGTCCCCTTTTGTATGTTCCTATTTCTGCATGTAATCACATACAGTTTAATAACTTTCGCTATACATTGTACATGGGTTTGCGTCACATATGGCATTACGTTAAGTACAATAGTAACTTTTGCATTGTTCAGTAAAGTGTGACGTCACGGGATGTGTAAAATGTAAAATGGACACTTAGATCACGGGACCGATAATAAACTTTCACTTGCACACATTCGTGCAGTAAACGTTCTAAGCACATTCCCCGAATGGATAAACACACACAATTTCAAACATGACACTAACATGCTGTCTACGACGGCAAGTCAACTTTATGAGAAACTGTCAGAAAATTATTTTATAATAATTCCAGCACAAAAATATTTACACAATTCCCTAACATTTGATTGGTCCGTAGCAAGTCTCTGTCCAAAATTTATATTCCAGTAAACTCCATGCCGAACTATTTTCCGTAACCGTCAGGCGCAGTTAAAATAATTATTAAGAAAACCGAAAATAAACACATTTTCTTGATAAATTTATTTAAAATGCTGGAATTATAAGGAATGAATGGCCTTTTTGTGGAATTTATCGGGGTATAAACTTGGAAAAGTCGCGGGAATACTGGACGAAGGCCTTCCGGCCTTCGTCCAGTATTCCCGCGACTTTTCCAAGTTTATACCCGGCCTTCGTCCAGTATTCCCGCGACTTTTCCAAGTTTATACCCCGATGAATTCCACAAAAAGGCCATTCATTCCTATAATGTGCGCTTTCTGACATCAATATTGATTGCTCTAGTATTAGTTCCTGAGATATATATAAAGGTGTATGTTGAACGGTGTGTGCCGTAACTTATCCATCGTACAATCTGAAGTTCAGAATTAATTAAAGAAAGCACATGGAGCAAACTTGCATTGGCTGTACCTGAGATGTAGCACAGCTCAGGCTTAGCCAATCAAGCTGCTTTATTTCAAGCGCAATAATCAAATAATTTGAAATAAAGTCCAATGTTAGCGCGGTGCTGTAACGAAAGTTATTGTGATGAGAATTGTCTTTACCATAATCTAGCAGTGTTGGCAGTTTAATATGTTAACAGGTTATGAATAAATCATGTATGTATAGTATAAATGCGTAAAGTTGCACACTCAGTATGTAATTTAAAATTAATCAAATTTACTATGAAAATAAAATCAATGAGTAGTGGTACATATATTGTTGCGATGTTATGCACATGTGTAATTCCGGTGTGTATATGCATGCCGCTCTAATTGTACGTGTGCCTGTGTTGTATTATTGTTCTGTGTTTTATGATGATCTGATGTACAGTTGATGAGGCGTAAATAAACCATTTATTATACACTGCAGTTTGTTTATATTTATCAAACCAACCATGATTTCATTTTTTAAAAGTTTTGCATTTTAATCCGGTATATCCCATTGGAAACATTTAGATATAATCGAGATAATGTTGGTTATGCATGTTCGTCATACACGTACCAGAAAGGAAAATATTATGTGTGAATACAATGATTTTATTATTTGTGTATATACGAGGGCACGAATATTAATGCAACTATCCCCAACAATTGATTACGAGATGTACCTATGAACACCAGGTACAGTCATGTGAAATGAGTCGTGGCTGAAACCAAAGCACCATGACACTAACATCTTTGATCCCAGCCTTGGAGACATCCCAAACAGAATGGACAGGCTTTGGCAAACAGAAGGAGACGTGTTCATAACACATCATAAGACATCACTTACCGTTAAAACATAATAGGACAGCAAACAGGCTGTGAAAACCCATGGCTAAAACTAGATCTCAAAGGTTGTAAACCCTTGCTAATATGTGTATACTACAAAGTACATGGACATGATCACCTTAATCTCCTACAATTTCGGAAGTGGAATTCGCACAACACGGAGCAAGTATCTGATAGGGGGGAACTTCGACTTACCGAAAATGGACTGGGGTGATATGCACATACACCCGATTGCAGACACCCAATACACTACATATACTTTGCGGAGGTCATCAGTGACAACTTGCACCAAGCAGTAACAGCACCAACAAGGGACACATATATCATTTAGCTGTTCCTCACAAACAATCCCATCCTGATCAAACGGGTCAACATACTGCCAGGCATCAGTGACAATGACATATTCCGAATTGATGTGAACAAACTCATAATACAACTACCAAGAAAAATCTCCCCATACAAAAAAAGCGAACTGGACTAACTTAACATAGTCAATGAGTACACATCACAGACATGACCAACTCAGGCCGATACAACAGTTTCGATATAGGAGAGCTTCACAACTGAGCTGTACAAAGCATCTGAGAAACATATACCCAGGGCTCCAGATAAGGAATTAGGAATTGAGTATTGCCACACCATCATTTCTGAAGCAATTGGGTATTTCAAAATTGTAATTGGGTTAAATAAAATCACATTTCTGTTTACACAGAAATTATTGAATAGTTTGCTTCGAAATGAAAACATGTCTTGGCATTTCATTGGAGACAATTCAATGAAATACAAAGATGTGTTGTCATGGAAAATAAGGAAGATTTGCTTAATTTATGGCCTGCTAATTCACTTGTGAAGCTATCCAACCCCTGCCCCTTTCCCCTCCCACCCCGCCACAAACGCAGAGGCCGGGGCATATCGGAATTCACAGACGTTACCGCATGCGCATTTCTTGCAAATATTTGAATTTATTTTTATTTCAAAATACTTGAATATTGTACTTTATAACAAGCAGCTTGATTGGTTGAGCCAGAGCTGTGCTGCAACTCAGGCTCAGCCAATCAAACTGCTTGATTGCGAGTTGAGATTGCCAATAGATGTTCAGAAACGTTAACAAATGGGCAAGATTTACGCAGGCGGTGGTGTCTGTAACCAGGTATATCAAAATGGCCCCGACTGGTACGCAACATCCTGCGTTAATCCTGCCAATCAGGCCCGTACGCAGAGGGGGTGCGACGGGTGCGTACCCATTTAACCCGTTCAACACCACAGGCCTGTACAGTGGTATTGGCAAAAAGTGTAGATCCAGATGAGCCGGCTCGTGACGAGCCGTCTCATCAGGATCTGCATTTTATGAAAGTAATTTTCATAATTTTGAGAACAAAAACACCTCATGTTCATAAATCGACTGGTCTGAAAATCATTTTGTGATGATTGGAATGGGTTGCAAAATTAACATATCAAAATCCATTCCAGTTATTTAGGGGTGAAATGGTTAATCTGCCGAGGTCTGTCCGTGAATGTGCAAACAAACAATGTTTAGCCCTTCGCGCCGTCGATAACGCACCCCCCCCCCCCCCCCTAAATTAATTCCTGCTTACGGGCCTGTCAATGTGATCGTTTCAGAACAACTATTGGCAATCTCAACTCCCAATCAAGCCTTGACATCTTGACACGATTAACATAGGCACGTGTTTGCAGATGAAGCATACAACTTACATAAACCTCGATTACTGACAAGTATGTCACATAGAGAATACCACGCTACATGTAGTGATGTTTATATCAGACTTATCAGGCTCGGCTCGTAAACCGTTGTACGGTCTATGAATCCCTAGTCTCGCCTACGTGTTTCTTAGCATTACCCGAACTTTATACAGTGGAACCTCTCCAAACCGGACACCACCAGTGTGTCCGGTTTGGAGACTGGTGGTGTCCGGTTTGGAGATGTTCCACTGTACATCAGTCATATTAGCGCTTCATGACACATTATAGTGTTTTGCAATCATGAAAAGTCATTGTAATCAGAGATACATAACGGCTAAATACATCTAAGTTAAACATTCATATTTTCCGGAGTGTCCGGTTTGTAGGGGTTCCACTGTATCCAAATACATTGGAGTGATATTCTCTATATCAATCTGCCGCGGTTCGGATACGGTATACGAGCTTTGTAATTCATAAGCGTTGTCTGATAAAAGTTACATCAGAATACATTGGAGTGTTATTCTCTACATCAATCAAGCGCCGCTCGGAAACAGTAAGAATTCGGAGGCTCACCGAGGAATTTCTATACGTTTCCGAGCCTTACCTGATAACTGTTACATCACAATACATTGGAGTGTTATTTTCTACATCAATCAAGCGCCGCTCGGAAACAGTAGGAATTCGGAGGTTCACCGAGGAATTCCTTTACGTTTCCGAGCCTTACCTGATAAAAGTTACATCACAATACATTGGAGTGGTATTCTCTATGTAAATTAAGCGCCACTCGGAAATGGTAGGAATTCCTCGGTGAGCCTCCGAATTCCTACGCGTTTCCTAGCATTGTCTTATAAGTATGATATCATAAGCATAGCCCAATATTCTGAACATCGGGTGTCTGTAACCCATGTATCAGGTACAGTGAGGTCCCCAGGGTTTCCGGTCTAAAGAGGTTTCTCTGTAAATCAGGCATTTGATAATTATGAGCCAAAGTTGTGTGCTATGCGATCATGAACAGACATTATCACCGAGAGAAATGACGAAGAAACCCAAGAAAAATAATATCACATATGTTTCTTGCTGTCCGGTTAGAGAGGTTACACTGTACTTACCGGAATGTAGTTAAGCAAGTACTGTCATTCCATTGGATACACCAGCTATACATGTAGTCGACTTATCCTCCACGTACGTGTTGCCATTATAACACATTCCATGATAAACAAGTAACGTAATTGCATTTTTATATAAGGCCATAAACATTGGTTCTCAGATATCGCCGATTCAGTAAAATCCATGTGCCTCACAGAATGTTACCGTCACACATGTAGATAAATACTATCATACTGTAAATTTAACAAATCCGCTCTCCCGCGTCACATTCCGCAAACCACGTGTCTATTAACCAAACCAAAGTACTGTTGTATGACCTAACTGTATGCATGTGCATAAGTACTAAATTTCACATATATTAGCTATTTCGTCATTATACATTTCAAGTTAGATAATTAATTTCCATCTCCATTCATAATAAAATACACTGCAACGTCATGTAGTAAGCGTATAGTGAACGTAATATCCCGTGCACGTGGCCATCATTCAGCCACAACATATCCGGTCATGTAAAGTTCTATGCTTTCATGTACACACTATAATTATAAATATATTCCATCTGGTTTATTTTAACACATTTAGGGATTTCCAATGTAGACTGCAACGGGGTAAAAGTGAAACGACCCTGACATCGTTGACATAAATATACAACTTATATACAGTGGAACCTCACCAAACCGGACACCCTGCGAGGTCCTCAGTGTGTCCAGTTTTGAGATGTTCTACTGTAAATCAGACATGTGAGCACATGTGAAGTCAACTACATTATGAGACTGGTTACTACAAGATCATGTATTATCTACATGATCTTGTAATAACCACAATATCATACACTAGATAACATTTACAAATCAGCGCTCGTATCAAATATGTATGGAATGTCAAAAGGAACAACTGCTTAGACAACTATTGTGTTATTACATCATGTACATAGTATTGCTAGTATCAAATATGTAAGGAATGTCAAAATGAACAACTGTTAAAGGTACATACCCACTCAGTAGGCACACACTGTTCTTTATAGGAATTAAATAAGTGTATAACTGTGTCACTATTCCACCAGTTCTAAAAAATACAAGTACCCGCTATACATATATAATCATTTAGTAATATTTATTTTACTGGTAGTGACTCGCGGTGGTATCTGGCTATTTTCATATGCAAATGAGGTACGATTTTGTTTTATTTTAAAATAATATTTTCGAAAGATTATAAAGTATGATCATCGCACATTAAAAAATAAATACAGAGACTAAATAGTAATGTCCGTTAACATTTAAAGAAACACGGTTATCGTCCCTGAGATCAGTCTGGAAAGTTACGTCTGATATAAAATGTATAATAATGCCAATATACATGTATATCTGCAAAGCGATCACTCGTAATATTTAGAACTAGTGGAATAGTGACACAATTATACACTGATTTAATTCCTATAAAGAACATGATTGTTGTGTCTACTGAGTGGACATGTACCTTTAAGTGTATTTTGGAACAGGGCCATAATACCTGTATATACATTTAAACCGCACGACAAGCCATATATAATGCAACTACAATATCACTTACTATTGAAGACAATGATTATACCGTTTAGTATTAAACAAGATATGTAAACTGTGTAATTATAGCATACTGTAAACGAATCGTGATGTTGCATCGCGACTTGTATACCTCTGTAAGCTTTACGGAATGTTAAATGTTAAGGATTTTAACAGTTCATTAACCTAACAGAGCCATTAAGCTACCGAGTCCAGATGGATGATGGTCATGACGTGCATTGATTTTCCCAATATGTGGCTGTGACTGCATCAGCCATTTCATCAATGAAACACATATCGTTATCAGGCAACAGAAGTGTGCTATTTGATCACAAATCCCATAGGCCTCATTTCTCCAGTCACAGTCACATATGTATATATTAATCGTCCCAGGGTGTATGCATGTGGCCAGAGCGATAAAATATACCAGGAAATAATTCAGTCAGTATAGTAAAACCATAACGCATATGCCAATGTAATTTCGCCTTGTCCTTCTTTGGGTATGTGAGCCGAACAGGGTGGACCAAACGTATCAACACATGATCAAAGTATTACTTACTTAAATATAGACACGGTATCCAAAGCAGAAGTGAACCGAGATATAGCACAACACATCCTGATAAACACGTAGTATGAGCTCCGTGGCGACCGAAGAGCCTTCACCGAGTAACAAACATACAGTTCACGATAATCAGTGTAATCCCCTGTGTGTGATCGTGTACATGACACCATGGACAGTCAGTGTTGCGTGTCCCCCGTCGGTGTCTGTACTTCATCCCAGTCCAGTTCGTTACACGTCACCCCATTCCTCCTTGCCAATTGCCACGTCTCCATTTGCCTTCAGCGCTTTTTCCGTCAATGTGGTGTCCATTGTATGGCAATGATGGTATTGGCGCTTCGTCTCTTGGACGCATGTTCCCCTTTGTAGATTAGTCGCAATGTCTCCATTGACCGTCTTCGCTTTCGTCGCACATTCATGTTAAACTGGCGGAATTTGTCGGGTTGACGTCACGTTGCTTAGTTTAAACTAAGCAACGTGACGTCAAACCGATAAAATCCTCAGGAAGTAGTTCTATGGGAAGTTACTCGCCATTTTTCCAAGTTCTAAACCTTGTCTAAGACTTGGATGTTTTCAGATGCTCCTTTTTACCGCAAATGTATGCGTCTCTGGCTTGGGAAATTATATAACCTTTATATAAAATATATGACCACTGTCGTTCGTTTATACCGATTTACTAGAAACCCTAGAATTATTACATCAATGTCATACATGACACCGATGGAGACGTATGGGTGATCCTGAATGTGGGAGGAAATAGAAGTACCCGGAGAAATCTATTTGTCAGGTCTTGCTTCCAAAACACCGTCTCGTGTATTTCCATGGTCGACGATCGAATTGGATCGCCTTGGTGAAGTCCGGTTTAAAGAGGTTTCATTGAATGTTTGACGCTAGACCATTCACATAAATGTACATGAATTTACCTCATTTAATAATGGACTTCTCACTATCTCAGAAATTCCCTCCCAAATGATTAACTTATCTGTTCGCTCCATCCCACTTGACAAAACTGGAGTAACGTATTTGAATATGTCGATATAATTATAGCATTTATTTAGCATATTACTTGTTACATGCACAGCCATTGTGTCATATATATGTTCGTGTGAAAAACCTCATGTTGTCACATGTATATTACCTTTGTATATAAACGAATTTGAATGAGAAATACGGCATATCTTTGATCGCATAAACAATTTTGGCTTTCCCAATGTCGCACTGCGTGACTGTTTGTACTGCTAATGTCACTGCGTGCTCTATACTCATACATTACAGACACGAGATCGAGATAATATATAATCAATTCGTTGTGCGCAGTAGGTACGATATGACTTACTTAGATATAGCTGTATGGGCGATATGAGGAGTATACTTTGGCAAAGATCCCGTTGGTGGGTATATGACCTACAGTATATTTACTTCAGTATGTGGCTGTGACTGGTGGAATTGGGCTTATCGGCTTTGTCACCAGTGTAGCTCCTTGTCAAATTGCACACGCCTGTAACCTGATAACGATATATTCGATTGTTAGAAGCATACCGGGTGTTTTATTTCTTGAATGACGAACGGTGCAGATCCTGATCAGACTGTGCGGATACACAGGCTGATCTGGATATACACTGGTCGCAAAACCTATCAGCCCCATCTCTGCATCATCCCCCATTTTTTAGCTGGTTTAATTTATGATCAATAGAACGACAGACTACAGTAGTGCTTCACATAAATAAGCAACGCAGTAGTTTACAAAATTATTTAATATGTAATAATTAAACGATTTAGTATTGTGTGACTAGATTGTCGTTAGATAAGTGTTGTTGTAGTTGCTTGCAAGCTTTGTTTACATAACAATCAGACATATATGTATACAGTATGACAGTGAAACCCCTCTAAACCGATTCCCCTCTAAACCGGAATTCTCGCTAAACCGAACAGACGACTAAGTCCCGAATTCTCCGCTATATAAACACGTTGTTTTCTACCTATCTAAGACGTAACCCTCTATTCCGTAGTCTGAATTGCATTTCAAGTCCCAAAACGTTATTTCAGCGTTAGAAAACAAAAACCGAACAATTGAACTCTGTCAACTGTCTGCACAAAGTATGTTCATTAAAGGTACATGTCCACTCAGTAGGCACACACTTTTCTTTATTGGAATTAAATAAGTGTATTATTGTGTCACTATTCCAGCAGTTATACCAGCTCAACTCTCAAACAGTCACATGTATTGATTGGCATTATCGTACATTTTATATCAGACGTAAATTTGCACACTGATATCAATGTTAACGGACATTGCTATTTATTCTCTGTATTTATCTTTTGCTGCGCAATGATCATACTTTATAATCTGTCGAAAATATTATTTTTTCAGGTGACGCATTTAATTAGTATAAATAATTAAAAAATATCATGCCTCATTTGCATATGAAAATCATCCTAATACCATCGCGAGTCACTATCAGTAAAATAAATATTACTAGATGATTAGACTGGTAGAATAGTGCTACAATTATACATTAACATGGTGTGCCTACTGAGTGGGCATGTACCTTTAAGAATAAACGTAATAATCCAAACTGGGTGGGCTATTATCTAGTATAGAAGCTGCACATCATGAATGTAGTATGCATGTGCTACACAATCGGGGTCTACAAATGTTGTAGTGGTATAGTGCACATTGCAAATTTAATAAAAGGACATACACGGACATGTTGTAATTTTTTTGTTTATTTTGGTTGGTTGTTTATTTTCATAACCAACACTAGAATCAGAGCATGGGCTGATGAACTTACACACAGCATATAGTTTCTGCAAAATCATCCAGTTATACTGTTACCGCACAGTGCTTCCCGTTACAGTGACATTAACAAACACAATTGTCCGAATCCACTCAAGTATTAGTTATTTATTATAACCCAACCAGGGGCCCGTTTCACTAAACTTCGTACGACTAAAATGTTCGTAAGTGCAAATTTCAATTGATGGATTTAAATTTATTGAGCATATGCTGCATATGCAGCCTATGCGCAATAACTGTAAATCGAATAATTGTTTACAAGAAAACATTGTTAGTGTGAAATTTACAGGCTATAATTAGTTTGCACTTACATACATTTTATAGCCTTACGAAGTGTAGTGAAACGGCCTGCAGCTGATCATCAGGGGGCAGTTTCATTAAACTTCGTACGACTAAGATGTTCGTAATTGCAAAGTTATGATAGTCTACAAATTTCACATTAACAATGTTTTCTTGTAAACAAGTATTGGATTTACATTTATTGAGCATAGGCTGCATATGCAGCCTATGCTCAATGAATGTAAATCTATCAATTGAAATTTCCAGGCGATCCTAAATGTGCACTTACGAACATTTTAGTCGTACGACGTTTAGTGAAACCGGCCCCATGGGTTTTGGTGCGCATATGTGCAAAATGAATGCAAAATGAGTATCGATGTCTTATTTCACATCCGGATCATAGATAATCTCCTACTTTTTGACTACTTAGAAGTCCGCAATTGTGCTTGGTAGATAGGAAGTAAAACTTTTAAACCACAATAATTGGACACTTGCTGTTTGCTATATAGCTTTCTGGTTCTCTCTTATATATAACGCCAAATTGGGTAGCTTGACGGTATGAAAGGAAAACTGAAAGATTTAAGTGTTACTTTCAAAATGGGCTTATTATATTCTATAAACATTAACAACGCATAACCTTGTATTAGATAGGCGAACAAGCGGACAATGAGATCCTTATCTGCTATCGTTAACATGCTAGGCGTTCATGCGACGACTTATCTGAAATCTAAATATAGCCAGCCCACGCCGACCCACTAACCTGACTTGATATAGGCATATCGTCCTTGAATGTTTGTGTACATACTTGAAAAACATGTAAACAAACTTTAAATAGTTCACACGCAAGAGCTGAGTAATCTTCCCTACACAGTTGTAATTGTAAACCAGGCTATGACGTAATCGGTAGTGGTTCGGATATATTTGGCTCGACGAAACAAAATGGCGCAGAAGAAAACAGATATGGACAGGACTAGTTACAACAGTGTTCCTTCAGGCGATACAACGGTATGTTATTGTAGATATTATGATGATCGTAGTTATAAACTTAACCTTTTGAACACTGCTGAGTTAAATTGTGTCGTCCGTTGTTTATTTTCTTACATTTTTTCTCATCAAAAACTTTTATTGCAAATGATTCTAAAATTCTGCCAACTCGTGTTTTACTGAGAGAAAAGACAAACTATGAATTAACAGCAGACGACATCCTTCAATTCCCGCATTTCAACTGTGTTGAAATAATATTTATTGTATGTTAGCAACTGTATATTATGCGATCATTACTGTCAAATGGTTCAAATGAATGGACACAATAATTTCAATATATATACTTAGAAAATAATATTTATTTAAAAAATACGGGAAAATATTCTTGATATTTTGATAGTCAGTGTAACAATTATACACATTTGCTATTGTTTGTTTCTTTATTTCTCCGCAAATGTATATTGTACTGAAGAAATCAATGCGAGGAATGTTTAAAATATACAGGAAGCAAATTGCTAGCTCTATATAATAAAACTCCCGACACAAATGTAGCTTCTATATGTCTATATAAAATTATGTTATTCGCGGAAACACAAATAAAACAAACTACAAATTGAAAATAAAGCCCTCCCCCCCCCCCCCCCACGATTTTTATAAACAGAACAAGCAAACTGAATAAAAACATGTTGCCAGCACTTTTGAATCATTTCCATTGGACATGATTCTAAAGGTCTGTCAACGCATGTTTTTGATTAAAATAAAACAATGAAAAAGACAACAATAAACAGCAGACGACAACATGTTATTCATCACTGTAATGGTTAATACTTTTAATTTCCGCATACAAACACATGTTTGCATGGCGAGTAGTGTTTTGCTGTTGTTATTTTGCAAAGACAGAACGATACGTAAATGTATATGTATAGTGTCACATCTTAAATAGAGGATCCAAGCTCCAGATAAGGAGTTAGTAATTGAGTATTGTCACTCCATCATTTCTGAAGCAATTGGGCATTTCAAAATTTGAATTGGGTAAAATAAAATCACACTACTGTTTACACATCAACAGACAGCAATTATTGAATAGTTTGCTTTGAAATGAAAACATGTCTTGGCATTTCATTAGAATTGTCTCCTTGTAGACAATTCTAATGAAATACCAAGATGTGTTTTCATGGAAAATAAGAAAAATATGCTATATTTGTGGTCTGTTTAGTGTTTTCTGCAGCATGATAAAGGTCCCACAAATTGTGTATTGCTTTTTGATACTCGCTACTTCTGATTTCAATTGGGTTTTTGGCAATTTTAATTGGGTATTTAAGCAAATACTCAGCTTATCTGGAGCTCTGAGGATCTCAAACGAGTTTCCGTTTGATATGGGATTTATGAAACGAGTCACGCACAATTTATGCACCGCGCCTCTGGCGAGGTGCATAAAATTGCTGACGAGTTTCATAAACCTCATATCAAATGGAAACGAGTTTGAGATTATGTTTATCACATAATTTCACACTCCAAATAGCCGAAAACTTGGAGACATCCGCTACGTTTCAGTGAGCAGACGTCATTGACTATAATATTTTCGCAGCAAGTCGAAAATCTCTACCGAGATAATAGTGTTTTATCCCGTCAACACAGTGAGTGCGTATGTGCCGTGAAACACGCTGCCGTGAAACATTTTTGATATCCAGTCAATACTATTTTTGCATTTTACAGCCATTTGTAGGTGTTGACGGGATAAATAGAATAGTAGGTTAGTGCCGTGAATGGGAAAAAATATCTGGCGCGGCACGGAAACGGGATGTGCTCGGCAGAGCCTCGCCCATCCCGTTTCCTGAGCCTTGCCATATATTTTTTCCCATTCACGGCACTAAATTACTATTCTCTATCTATTTTCCTTATTTCTGAACCAAAGTATATGTTGTGACCACTCATTTGAACCGTCTCGGCGAGACGGTTCAAATGAGTGGTCACAACATATACTTCTGATGAGAAATAAAGAAATTCTTGAGCCTTGCCGGATATTTTTTCCCATTCACGGCACTACCCTACTATTCTCTATAATATGAGCAAGAAATGTATTATAAATATGCCATATAATAAGTTTCCGTTGTTTATAATAACTACATATTACCGAACGGAAGCGCATTTTAACAATTGTGGTGATTTAACTGAATCACCAACGCTGCTAATGACGTTTAAAATATGATGACGTCAACGTCAACACATCGCGCCATTATGGACGTCAGTTTGAACGGCTTCGTTTTGTTCGTTTGGCATAACGTTGGCATAATATGAATACGTTATGAAATCGGCTACAAGACGTCATAACAAGGTTTTCAGGAGATATATCATTTTTGTCGCGCCCGCTTGCGGCACTTTGGCGTACGTACGTACGTGTGTCCGGTTAAAGTTTTTGGTTAAGTTTTTCGGTTAAGTTTTTTGGTTAAAGTTTTTGGTTAGGTTAAGTTTTTTGGTTACAGTTTTTGGTTACAGTTTTTGGTTAAGTTTTTTGGTTAAGTTTTTTGGTTAAAGTTTTTGGTTACGTTTTTTGGTTAAAGTTTTTGGTTAACTTTTTTGGTTAAAGTTTTTCGTTGTACTATATCTCTGCAACTGCTTTGCCCATTACCTTGAAACTTCACATGGGTGTTTATCATCATCTATATTTTCATTCTACCCCCTCCCATGTGGCCCGTGTGCCCAATGTCAAGATCAAATTACTTTGAAGTTTTTAGTTAAAGTTTTTTCGTTATACTATATCTCTGCAACTGCTTTGCCCATCACCTTGAAACTTCACATGGATGTTTATCATCGTCCATATTTTCATTCTACCCCCCACCCGTGCGGCCCCTGTGCCCAATGTCAAGGTCAAATTACTTTGAAGTTTTTGGTTAAAGTTGTTTCATGTACTATATCTATGCACCTACTTTGCCCATTACGTTGAACCTTCACATGCCTGTTTATCATCATCCATATTTTCATTCTACCCCCACCCGTGCGTCCCCTGTGCCCAATGTCAAGGTCAAATTACGTACGTGTGTCCGGTTAAGTTTTTTGGTTAAAGTTTTTTGTTATACTATATCTCTTTTTGTTAGTGTCCATGCCTCGCCACAAGGCGCGACATGCAGGCCGCGGCCATCTAGTATTATATACCACCTATGAAATACATAGTTATAAGATGTAAATAAAAGTCATCTGGTCATATGTTCTCATCGATGAAATAAACAACGGTGAAAATACGACTACTTCCGCTATCTATATTCATAACGCGCATCTGCAGTGCCGGACTGCAAATAGGCTGCAAATACGTATTCATTACCGTATACCGTCTAAAAAAACTGCTAATTTCCATGGAGCGGTATATAATAGAATATTCGCAAAAATATGAATATCCTCTGTCTTTAAAATATTCATTGTTTTTAAAACGAAAATAAAACGTTAAGCAAACGCGTATTATTAGCATACAATGAGTTAATATTTTGGTCCATGATACACAGATTTCCAAGAAAGACACACCAACATGTATATGGCGTGTTATGGCCTGGACCGTTACCGTGATTACGGTACTGCTGTTGGTTGCTGTTCTCTCCACGACGATCTATTGGAAGGTGAAGCGACACAACGACTTGGGGCCAAGAGAGCAGACACTGTGTGTTCCGTGTAACGACGTGAAAATGGCACCAGAAGATGAGTTACATGGTCAGTACTCAGTGCACATTTTTGTCCGTTTTTCTGTCCCTATTAAACTTGTGTTCCCATCGACAATGGTTAGGCACCTTGGTGTATAATTCTGTAACTGTGATTTTGTACCGAAAAATATGTGTAGTATTTCATGAAACGTATTTACAAAATTTATAATATTTTCAGTAAATGACGTCAAATGTTGACGAAATATTCTGATGAAATAAGGTATACAATTCCGCATTTAGTATAAAAATTCGTCAACTCAAAGTACACTTTGAGGGAGTAATCATTTATTTTTCCCGAAATGCATTATTTCATATACATGTAGATCTAACGACTGCATATATTTGATGATTAAAAGTATGCAGAATTATTATACTGAATTTATTACATTATCACAGCCAAAATGGCTGTGATAATGTAATAAATTAAGCATAATAAAAATTAATAAATTAGATTGAAAAATTCTCCCTCAAAGTGTACTTAGCAAGAAAAGTATACTTTGCAAGATTGGTGAAATAGGCTACACAAGTTACCGCGAAATTCCATACTATATACTAGGCTTAAAAAGAAATTACTGTACTATTTTAATTATTATATATATAATTTAAATAAAATCCAAGTAGTAACCATTAATCTTCCACAACCGCCTGCGTTAATCTTGCCCAGATATCAACGTTTCTGAACATCTATTTGCAATCTAAATTCGCAATCAAGCGGTTTGATTAACTGAGCCCAGGCTCAGTCAAAATCAAGCACAATATTCATGATTTTGAAATGGAAATACATTCAAATATTGGCAAGATTAGCGCAGGCGGTGATGTACAGAGTCACATGTAGAGCTCCAGTAGCCTATTTCACCAACATTGCAAAGTATACTTTTCTAGCAAAGTATATACTTTGAGGGAGTAATTATTTATTTTTCCCGAAATGTATTTTTTCATATAGAACCAACGACTGCAGATATTTGATGATTAAAAGTAGGCAGAATTATTATACTGAATTTATTACATTATCACAGCCAATTTTTGCTGTGATAATGTAATAAATTCAGTATAATAAAAATTAATAAATTTATCCTAAAATTGAAAATTTCTCCCTCAAAGTATACTTTGCTAGATAAGTATACTTTTCAATGTTGGTGAAATATGCTACTGATGAGCGTTGTGTCTAAAGCATACATGTACTATACCCCCTGATTTCAAAATATTTGTGTATTTTACTTTTACAAATGGATTATTGATTTTTCTCATTACTAAATAGGGAACAAATGATAAACAAAAATAAACACATTTAAACATTCACTTATTTGAACTGCAAAAGGAAACACTTTTGCAGCTCAACTAAGTGAATTTTCAACTTTATGACAGTATTTTCACTACTCAATTTGAAAATCAATGCATATTTTCACATTGCTGTGCGTATTTTGTACTCCCACTTTCATACGCACCTTATCTGGAGATCTGCACATGGCTTGTCTCAATGCAACAGATCTCCCGGATGTGGTCAGACACTATGACGCTGGAAAGAAGGAGCAGATGTGTTGTGATAAGACAAGCGCAATATTGTCCAAGATGGTAAAAAAGGTAAGAAAGTTTTGCCCACAGTGGTCCGAAATAGTGTCGGGACGAATATATCACTCGTCCTGGGACAAAACGCCACTTACAACAACAATATTACAAGTAGCATGCAAACACATCGGTCCCAGCGTAACTTCCTCATTTTCGTTATAATTTCTTCTGTGATAGATGGAAATTTCGTCTTATCGTTTCTCTGCCGATATATAATGCCTCAAAATCCACAAGGTTGGACAAAATTGCAACATTTATAAATTCTCAACTGTTTACAAGTATTTGATATGATTTATTGAAGAAAAACAACTGTCTACCAAGACCCACCTTAAACTTGGTAAAATCCAAGATAGCCGCCTTTGAAATACAGCAAAAAACAAAACGTCATAAAATCGGAACTAATCACGAAATCAGATACAGAACGTGCATAATTATATGTGGATGAATAGCATAAATCCAACCAACGTGGATTAATATGTGTGGGTGTTCTAGGCTACCCAGAATCCAAAATGGCCGCCAAGATGTATGTAAAAAAAACATACGTTTGACACTTAATGAAAACATAATGTTGTAAGGTTGAAACAAAACATATTGTTGGTTGTATTTATGTTATTCAACCACATTTTTAGTTTTTTGCTTAATATCTATGGCAGCCATCTTGGATCTGACCTAGTTTCATGTATTTCCTCAAGGATGATTTGAAACTAAATGTTGCAATTTTGTCCAACCTCAACCTTTTATTTACTGGACTAGTACTTAAGTTTCGTTTCCACGGTACGATAATATATACACACAATGATAAATTAAGTTTATTTATTTGTTTGGACAAGTATAAATACAATATTTATATATCGTCGTTTTGTCATGCGGTAAAAGTATCGCAGTTGTATTTGTCCAAACAAATAAAACAAGGGCATCGTTATTACGAGGCTAATTCCCTCGCTGGCAGCCTAGATAATAAATAAAACACAAAACAGCTTTAACGCACTTGCCTTAAAAACAAGGTGAACATAAGTCGTCATTGACCTTGACCTTGAACGGTCGGACGTCGGTAGTATGCAAAACAAAGCACCATCCATAGACACACAATGTGGCCAACTATTATCAAAATTGGGCATCAGTTATTGAAGAATGATAGGCGTTACTAACGTAGTTATTACATACGCACGCACGCACGCACGCAGGTACATGCACTAACGCAATATCAATTCTTGCATATCAACCAAGGGGATAAGAAACTTAAAGTTGTTGTTCCCTTATTGGAGCCCCATGTAAAGTCAATGGAAATCAAACGGAAACTCCAACTCTAAAACCTACAGTTACCTACACTTCCATATCTAAGGCTTCAGTATTTGACTGTGATTATACTGCCAGCATTAAAATGTAACTTGTGAATAATAAACATAATTCGGTGTTTACACATGTAATGGAAAAGTATACAAGTAAACAGCTCAATGTTGTTATTATGTCCTAACTACTACATACTATGTAATCTCCAAGCTAGAGTATAAGCACAACTACCGATATATAGTCAATATGTGGATATGGATTATTTGTGTAAGTGACTTTTGGGTTTTCAGTTAGACTCTTCGTTAGATTTCCTTTGACTTTACATGGGGTTTCCATACGGGCAAACCTACCTTAATTTATCATTGAGTGGTATGTATATATATTCATGTGTTCCTATATTTCTTTCCAGTACACAGAATTAAAATATAAAGAAACTCCTCGGCGAGGTAAGAATTGGCAGTTATGAAATTGTCTCTACTGTCATATGTCCTTAACCCATTACAGACGGGATACAAATTTAGTAGTAATAACCTTTTGAGAGAAAAATATCCCTATTTTTGTCGCGCCCGCTTGCGGAAAGCGCGATATAGTCGGCACTTTGGCGTACGTACGTTAAAGTTTTTGGTTTAAGTTGTTTGGTTAAGTTTTTTGGATAAACGTTTTGGTCAAGTTCTTTGGTTAAACTTTTTGGTTAAGTTGTTTGGTTAAAGTTTTTGGTTAAAGTTTTTGGTTAAGTTTTCTGTTGGTTAAAGTTTTTGCTTAAGTTTTTTGCTTACGTTTTTGTCGTGCCCGCTTGCGTAAAGCGCGATATAGTTGGCACTTTGGCGTACGTACGTACGTTGTTTGGTTAAGTATTTTGGTTAAAGTTTTTGGTTAAAGTTTTTGGTTAAGTTTTTTTTGGTTAAGTTTTTTGGTTAAAGTTTTTGGTTAAGTTGTTTGGTTAAAGTTTTTGGTTAAGTTAAGGAAAGCGCGATATAGTCGGCACTTTGGCGTACGTACGTACGTACGTACGTACGTGTGTCCGGTTAAGTTTTTTGTCGCCGGTGTGTCCGGTTAAGTTTTTTGGTTAAGTCTTTTGGTTAAAGTTTTTGGTTAAGCTTTTTGGTTAAGTTTTTTGGTTAAAGTTTTTGGTTAAGTTGTTTGGTTAAAGTTTTTGGTTTAAGGTTTTTAGCTCACCTGAGCGAAGCTCATGTGAGCTATTGTTACCGCAATGTGTCCGTCGTCCCGTCGTCCGTCCGTCCGTGAACATTATCAAACGTCTTCTCCTCGGTAACCATTGGGCCTATAGTCACCAAACTTCATGGTCATGGTCCTTAGGTAGGGGGATTACAAAATTGTTAAATTGACGTCATTACGTAATCCAAGATGGCCGCCGTCTAAAAATAGCACAAATTCTTCAAAAATCTTCTTCTCAAGAACCGCCTACCGGATTTCAACAAAACTTTGTAGAAATGATCGATGTACAATGCTCTTTCAAAGTTGTTAAAATGGTGACCCCAGGGTCAAAAATGGGTGTGGCCGATGGGGTCAAATTGGGGTCAAATTTTATTTTTGACCGAATATGGTCATGTTATATATTAAATCAAAGGTATCAACGAGGCGATCACTCTGGTGCATTTTTTGTCTAAATCGGATGGTTATGTCATCCAAGATGGCCGCCGAAAGGTCAAAAGGTCCTTCTTTTATTATAGATTTCAAAATTCTTCTTCACTTGATTGGCCCATGGTAGCCAAACTTCACAGTTATAGTCCATGGGTGAAGCCTTTTCAGGTTTGTTAAAATGGAGGTCATCGCTAATCCAAGATGACTGCCATCTAAAAATAGCATAAATTCCTAAAAATGATCGATGTACAATGCTCTTTCAAAGTTGTTAAAATGGTGACCCCGGGGTCAAAAATGGGCCTGATCCCTGGTGTCAAATTGGGGTCAAATTTTATTTTTGACCGAATATGGTCATGTCTATATCAAATTGAAGGTATCAGAGGCGATCACTCTGGTACATTTTTTGTTGAAATTGGGATGGTCATGTCATCCAAGATGGCCGCCAAAAGGTCGTTCTTTTATTAGAGATTTCAAAATTCTTCTTCACACGAACCGCTTGGCCCATGGTGGCCAAACTTCACAGGTATGGTCCATGGGTGAAGCCTTTTCAGTTGTTAAAACGGAGGTCATCGCTAATCCAAGATGGCCGCCGTCTAAAAATAGCACAATATTTTTAAAACACATGAACTCAATGTCACATTCTCCTCTGGTGTTCATGGAGTCAGGTGAGCGAGTTAGGGCCATCATGGCCCTCTTGTTTGTTATACTATATCTCTGCAACTGCTTTGCCCATTGAAACTTCACATGGGTGTTTATCATCATCTATATTTTCATTCTACCCCCGTCCCGTGCGGCCCCTGTGCCCAATGTCAAGGTCAAATTACTTTGAAGTTTTTGGTTAAGTTTTTTGGTTAAAGTTTTTTGCTGTACTATATCTCTGCAACTGCTATGCCCATTACCTTGAAACTTCACATGGGTGTTTATCATCATCTATATTTTCATTCTACCCCCCTCCCGTGCGGCCCCTGTGCCCAATGTCACGGTAAAATTACTTTGAAATTTTTGGTTAAGTTGTTTGGTTAAGTTTTTTGGTTAATGTTTTTCGTTATACTATATCTCTGCAACTGATTTGCCCATTACCTTGAAACTTCACATTGGTGTTTATCATCATCTATATTTTAATTCTACCCCCCTCCCGTACGGCCCCTGTGCCCAATGTCAAGGTCAAATTACTTTGAAGTTTTTGGTTAAAGTTTTTGTCGCGCCCACTTGCGGAAGCATGATATAGTCGGCACTTTGGCGTACGTACGTGTGTCCGGTTAAAGTTTTTGGTTATGTTTTTTGGTTAATGTATTTCGTTATACTATATCTAGTATATACTGTTACGACTCACCGAATAACAGGAACATTCTGCAAATTGTCATATTACAGTCAGGGCTCCAGATAAGCTGCGTACAGTAATTCTATCCAGCCGATAATGGGTTATCCCTCACTAGGCGGGAGACGAAAATTGTCGTCTGCTGTTTTTCATTGTTGCCTTAATTCTTAACAAAAAACCTGTTTTGACAGCACATGAGAATCGCTCTCCACTGGAGACGATTCTCATGTGCTGCCAAAACATGTTTTTATCGACAAATATTGAAAGTAATCATTTCCAGCAGACGATGAAAAATTTAATTCAGCATAGTAAGGGTTAATGTTAATTTTACGTTGATATCATATTTATCATGCTCGTCTCGGAAACGGTAGGAATTTCTGGGCGAGCCTCGAAATTCCTAGGCGTTTCCTAGCGTTGCCCGATGACCTTAAAATCAAAGTAAACTTTGCCATAGTGGTCTCTGTGTCAACATGCAACTATCATAATTATAAGGAATACCACCATGGGTTGTTGCGTTTACTGGGGTGTATAATGCATTTGGTAAAACAAGATTAACAACGCTGTTCCAGGAATTGCGACAAAATGGCGTAAAACAAGATTTTGTTAATTTTAATTTGGTTATTTACAGTTTTGAAACTATCAGAAAATACAGTGTAAATATAAGTAATAAAACCATGGGTTGTTGCGCTCCATGCACTTTAAACAGCCCAAATGTATTATACATCCTAGAAAACGCAACAACCCATGGTTTTATTACTTATATTCACACTGTATGTTCTGATAGTTTCAAAACTGTAAATAACCAAATTAAAAATAACAATGATCTTGTTTTACGCCATTTTGTCGCAATTCCTGGAACAGCGACGTTGCGAACTTTAGCCAATCAACAACATCGCGCGACGTTACGTGTGTCTAATGTATTGTATTTGGATGTAAACGTAATACGTCGAATGGGCGTTTGCATGAATTTGTAGACGGTGTAAATATAATAATGATTATATTTACACTACCCTTAAAGCATAATGGAAACGCCCATTCAACTTATTGCGTTTATATCCATATATTTACACTGTCCTTGTATTCATAATAGAAACGCCCATTTAACGTATTGCGTTTATATCCCAGTACATTACGTTAGCCTCACTTGACGTCGCGCGATGTTGTTGATTCGTTAAAGTTTGACGTCATTAAAATAGATGACGTTCATCGTCGTTGCCAATAACGTCACGCTGTTGACCGGCAACGTTGCTTGCTGTTCCAACTATTGGAACAAAATGATGTAAAACAAGATTAACGCCATATTTGCTTATTTACATTTTTGTAACTA
Organism: Conchocele bisecta; assembly: GCA_029237695.1. Taxonomy (NCBI): domain Eukaryota; kingdom Metazoa; phylum Mollusca; class Bivalvia; order Lucinida; family Thyasiridae; genus Conchocele; species Conchocele bisecta. The sequence continues at coordinate 44,831,724 of CM055278.1, read as the reverse complement.
TCAGAAAGTGCAATGTAAATATAAGTAATAAAACCATGGGCAGTTGCGTTTACTGTAGTATGAAATACAAACTATTGGCCCGTTTAATGCTTCCACACACTTTAAACTGACCAAATGTTGTTCTTACTACAGTAAACGCAACAGTCCATCGTTATATTCCTTAAATGTTTTGTATTTCTGACAGCTTACAAAGACTGTACCCCAGACAAGCCTTCTGCAAAACTGGCTGGTGTATTCGTACAGGATATGCAGCAAGGTAATACAACCGCTTAATATGCGACTGCTACTGGAGAAATTGGGCTATGGGTTTTGCGACCAGTGCAGATTCACATCAGCCTGTGCATCCACACAGTCAGATCAGGTTATGCACTGTTTGTCATTCCATCAATTCATGCTTCTAACAAGAACTATAGATCGTTATCAGGCTGCAGAAAGGTGCTATTTGATCAGGAGCTACAGTACACTGGTTACAAAGTACAATAGCGACATTTCTCCAGTCATTGCCACACATAAGTTCAGTTCATCAATGTCTATAATAGAAATAAAATGCATACATTTAGCACTATTTATCAGGTAACCTGCCCTGTATTGACCGAATACGTACTGACTGATAACATATTGTTGTATCGGGCATTGACCTGATACAAAGTTCCGGGTTACAACGAAGTGAAAACTGACGTTCCATTCATTGGTCGGACGACGTCACTATAATGAAGCAACGTAAACAAGTTTGCGTTCTGTCCATAGATAACGACGTCATATGTGGTCATTTTCGAGCATAAACGTTACCTGATAAACAGAATACCAGGCTACTGTCTTTTGATATCAAGTTTATCAGACTCGGCTCCGAAACGGCAAGGCTCGGAATTCCTACGCGTTTCCTAGCCTTGACTGATAAACTTTATATTAAGGACCCGTGGGGCCCCTGATCATCTAATGATTCATGCTTATTTGCTTCATAAATGTGATGGGATATATGCATAACATACATGTGAACACTCTCTTATTACTATATCCTACACAGTGCATGGAATTGCCATGTTGGCCATCTTAGTGTGTACCAGCCATCAGCCAGTTTTACCTCTTTTGTGTGTTTGACACATACCACTAATAATATGACAAACACATGAATACAATTTAGTGCAACATGATGGGGAGAGATCCGACTACAGCAAGCTATGCCTTGTTTTCATCAAATTTGTATACAAAGTCTGATAGCTGAAGGGTTTGTTGACTCTTTGTTAAAATGTTTGAGAATTCAGTAAAGACTTTGTAACAGTAAGAACAATACACAGTGCTGTAGATATATACCTGTATTACCATAACAGTTACTACTGTATTGAATCCAGTGAAGTGTAAGCAGTTATCTGAGTGTACTGTCACTACTGTCTACTTGCCTGCTATGCGAGTAAGTACGGTTTTTACCTGTGCCAGGTGCAACAGACAGTGCATCAGTTTGACATTTTACACATTGAAAATGTGTCCATTGTATATTTTGTGAGTGATGGTAGAAATGCTCAGATGTCTAGCTTTTAGTGTAGTCTGGTGAAATAATATTTATAGGACGTTGTCATTCTATATATCTGGGATGATTTGAACCAACTTTTATTAGATTTGCTGTAGGTGTCAAACCCTCTAAGTGGTGAAACTGTCCGATAACATGTACAAACTAAAATGGAGGAGATGGCAACTCGATGCTCTGTATAATATATTCTAAGACGAACAGATATACTTTATATAGATATGCAGTCCCATATACGATTCCACTACATTTGAAACAACAGGTCATATTCTATACAGTCAGTCCTTAAGAGACACTAGTCTGGTGTTCTCTCCGGCCTCTGGGAAATAGTGCCTCGCGTCGTCCACAGCACCTCGAGGCACTTGTTTTGACTGTTCCCCGAATGACCATGTATACTGTTCACAGGTACACCCACTTCAGGCATCCTGCAGTGGAACGCCTCCTCGTCTATGTCATTCACGAAAGGCGGTGTCAGCTACGATCGCGACAATGGATACATAAGGATCATGGATGACGGTTACTATTACGTGTTCTCACAAGTAAAGTATGCTGACACCAATTCGGAAGATGTAGCGTACAGCGGCAATCTTATCCACGCAATCTATTATTACTCAGATAAACATGTCACCGAGAAGAAACTAGCAGAAAGTTCAAGGTCACAGTGCAAAATTAATTCTCAACACAGTAATAGTACAAACTTTATGGGAGCCGTGTTCAAGCTGGAAGCTAATGATAAGGTATATGTGAAAGCATCTCACCCACATTTACTCACAGCTTGTGAGAACGGCAATTTCTTCGGACTGTATGCGGTTTAGCCACGTAAATTACTGCCTGTTTCACCACAGCTGCCCAAATTGTACGGCTATATAAACAATGCAAAAACAATACTTTTTCAATAATATTGAATGTTATCAAAATTTAAGAATGAGCCTTCTTTTTATTTCATAAAATGTTATCAAATATTGATTTTATTACGAAATATATTTCTCTATGGAAAGTTAACATGAGGGGGAAAGAGACGGAAAACCTGGAGGAGGAAATCGAAAAAAACGGAACATTTTGGAAATTGACTGAAACCTGGAAATTATCTAAGAAAACAAAACAATTTTTTTTTAAATCCGTCCTCTACTCTTGAAATTAGAAAAATGTCCCCATGTTAAATCCCTATAGACATTATTCACATGTCCCGCAATAAAAAAAGATATTGGACAAAATGTCATAATTTATTATTATGGAAAAACAAGTAGTTTTGCATTGTTAATATAGTCGTAAAATTTGGGCACGATTCGTGAAACAGACATAATAACATAGAGAGTAATGGTCTACTGTCTGTTTCACGAAACCTGCCCAAATTTTACGGCTATATAAACAATGCAAAAACAATCGTTTTTTCGATAATATTAATTTTATCAAAATTTAAGAATGAGCCTTCTTTTTATTTCGTGAAATTTGGTACAATATCGAAAAATTGATTTGTCTATAGGAATTTAACATGGAGGAGTAAAAATAAAAATCACAATTTTGGAAATTGACTCCGAAACCTGGCTAGATAGCTTGGAAATGATCTAACTAAGAAAACAAAAGTTACATTTTGAAAATCGGTCCACTATTTCTGAAATATTCACACTGTGAATATGTCTATGGGGATTTAACATGGGGAAATTGTGTTTTCGTAATAAAATCAATAGTGGACCAAATTTCACAAAATAAAAAGAAGGCCCATTTTTAAATTTTGATATTAGTTAACATTATCGAAAAGAATATTGTGTTTGCATTGTATATATAGTCATAACATTTGGGCAGGTTTCGTGAAACAGACAGTAGTGTCATTTGATATGAAGGTTATCAGGCATGACTATGAGGCTTGCCGAGGAATTACTACAGTTTCCGAGCCGAGCATGATACACTTGACATCAACATACACTAGATAGACATTATATTTCTTTGGTAACGTTTTATGACAGCCGATGATCAAATATAAAGTAGTTGTAGTTGAAAACCGCCTTGTATTAATTCGTCTATGACTCGGGTTCATCTTTTCAACAAATCCATGATATATTCGCCCGTACTGCAACATAAAATGTTACCAGATACATATAATACCATGCTAGTGTATTTGGTCCTAGACGTGCCTGATAAACTTGATATCAAAAGGCACTAGCAGGATATTCTCTATTAACTATAATGTTACTGCAACCATACACACAATATATATGAGGCTGAAAATCGTTTTTAACAATCAGGTAGTCAGTGTATTTTGTATGGACATATACTTGGAATATTAATTCATATACACAAACGCATGCGTTAATCTTGCCCAGGTGTCAACGTTTTTGAAAATATGTATACAATCTCGTCCCATCAAGCAGTGTGATTGGCTGAGCCTGAGCTATAGAACGGCTCAGGCTCAGTCAATAAAGTTGCTTCATTTCAAGTGGAATATTCAAGCTATTTTTAAATAATAATAAATTCAAATATTGGCAAGATTAGCGCAGGCGGTGGTGTTTAAGCATGGTGGCCTATGGGTCTGTTTTTGCCCCAGTAGCCTATTTCACCAACATTGCAAAGTATACTTTTCTAGCAAAGTATACTTTGAGGGGGAAATTTTCAACTTTAGGATAAATTTATTATTTTTTATTATAGGGAATTTATTACATTATCACAGCCATTTTGGCTGTGATAATGTAATAAATTCAGTATAATAATTCTGCATACTTTTAATCATCAAATATATGCAGTCGTTAGTTATATATGAAATAATGCATTTCAGGAAAAATAAATGATTACTCCCTCAAAGTATACTTTGCTAGAAAAGTATACTTTGCAATGTTGGTGAAATCGGTTACTGAATTGCTTCAGAATACTGGAGTACTTCATCAGTGATATAATGGTTGTCTGTTGTTTTAATGGACTTGATGACACTGTGATAAATACATACTTTTATTATACGACCGGTATTATGTTTTACGCACGGCAGGCGGCTGAAGAAAAAGCGCATAGTTCGTGTACACAACTCCTCCGAAACCGTTCAGTCGATCGATCTGAAACTATACACACGTCTTCTACACATATTGAAGATGTGCACCTTGGTGTTTTTATGCCGAAGAAATGTTTTTTAACAAAAATATCGCCTTTTTAACTTAGCCATTTTTTCTTCATTGTTCTATACATTTCTATATACGGTACACAGTTTGTGTACACAACTCCTCCGAAACCTTTCAGTCGATCGATCTGAAACTATGCACACGTCTTCTACACATATTGAAGATGTACACCTTGGTGTTTGTATGGCGAAAAAATATTTTTTAACAAACATATCACCTTTTTAACTTAGCCATTTTTTCTACATTTTTCTATACAATTCTATATACGGTACAGAGTTTGTGTACACAACTCCTCCGAAACCGTTCAGTCGATCTTTCTGAAACTATTCACACGTCTTTCTACACATATTGAAGATGTGCGCCTTGGTGTTTTTATGCGGAAAAAATATTTTTTAACAAAAATATCCACTTTTTAACTTGGCCATTGTTTCTACATTTTTCTATGCAATTCTATATACAATACAGAGTTTGTGTACACAACTCCTCCAAAACTGATCATTCGATCGTTCTGAAACTATACACACGTCTTCTACACATATTGAAGATGTGCACCTTGGTGTTTTTATTCCCAAAAAAATATATTTTAACAAAAATATCACCTTTTTAACTTAGCCATTTTTTCTACATTATTGTATCCAATTCCCTATCATAACGACTTTACACTCTACTTTTCTATCTCTGCCTAAATTAGTATACATGTTTAGCACAACGAGATGAAGAAATAATGCTATAGACTTTCAAATTCTCATTAATGTTTCTTGCCTTGGTGAAAGCTTCATATTTCTGCATCTTGCTGTCTGGCCCATATTCGACGGGCGTATTTTGTGACTTGCGGCACTCTTGTTGTATATTATGATTCGTATACATATCATTCCTTGAATGATATGTATACGAATCATAATATGCAAATTTCCATGTCATGTTTGCAGCAGCAGATTCAGGGAAGGGTATACATGTATTTGAACTTTTCTGTATGTCAATATTACATAATTATTATTTCCATTAGTTGACAGTGCATTGCTTTGTGACATCTATTTTCAACGAACATGGTGGCCTTTTTGAATATCAGTTATTCGTTCATATTGACCCATTCCACAAAGGTATAATGCAAACGCCCGCCCATTCAACGTTTTGCGTTTAAGTGTAAAAACTTGTTGCCTAATACTGTTTCAAACTGTATGTGTTACATGTATGTATATCACTTATCATATTAAAATAAATATTGTTTAAGCTAGTAATGCTTTGATTTAACGACGGCACAGGCTCGAGGACCTTGCATGTCGGGAACGACTATTTAAGTCCCCATCCGATAGGACTAGGCTAGCACGCAGTTGTCTTGCCCAAGGACACACCGAATCGGCCATTTTGTTTAAACTAACGTTTTGTGTTTTAATATATCCCAATGTGTATATTAGCCCCACGTGACGTCGAGTGAAGTTGGTGATTGGTTAAAGTTTGTTTGACGTCATTAATCTCCACGACGATGTCAATAAGCTGCACGCTTGTTGGTAGACAATATCGGTGCTGGGTGAAGTGTGACAAAATGACGCAAAGCAAAGTGATTCTTAATGTTAGTGCCATATTTTGGTTAGTTACATTTTAAGCATCAGAAAATTGACTGTATATATATAAGTAATATTACTATATTGTGTTGCGTTATCTGTGATATCCAAACATTTGGTCTGTTTAAAGTTTGCGAAGATTCTTTTGCACACGCACTTTGTCAACAGTTTTACATACCACAATTGACGTAACAGCTCATGGTTAGCCCTTTCAACCCTAAGGAAATGGAATGGACTGTGATATGCTAATGTTCCGACCAATCCAATGGTCACAAAATGATTTTCGGATTCGTCCATTTATGAAAAGGGGGTATTTGTTGTTCTCAAAAATATGAAAATTACTTTAAACAGTGCAGATCCTGATGAGAAGGCTCGTTACGAGCCGGCTCATCTGGATCTGCACTGTTTGCATAAACCGATATAGCGTGCTTTCGGGTTCAAAGGGTTAAAGTGGAAAACGCCTAGGTCATATAACAAGGGAGGGGGGTCCACTTTCAGCTGTGAAACGATCGAAATCTGTAGGGGGTCCAAACCTTCACAGCCCCGGAATTATTTTGAGTTTTAGAAAACAAATGCTGCATTCGGGAATGTTTGGACAACAGCTAGCAAAGCGCTTTGCTTTGGGTCAATTTAAGGAGCGTACTTATGAATATTGGCATATTGCAATAAGATTATGGTTACTTGGCTGTAATTTGTTACTATGGCATTTCAATAATATAAAATTTGCTCATTTATGCACTGAACATTTTAATATCTATCGCGGACCTCATTTTAATATATAACCAAATCCCACTTGCTCAAAAAAAGGGGAATCGCATTAGCCCATTGAACCTCCCATGACGACGTCCTTGTATCCAGCATGTATATCACCTGCATGCAGTTGCATTACATGCAGTTGTTATACAAGTCTTTCCAACAATGTACACGTAGAGTAAATATAAATACAGTGAAACCTCGCTAAACCGGACACCCTGGGGACCTCCCCAGGGTGTCCGGTTTAGCGAGGTTTCACTGTAAATCAGACATTGATTATTCCGAGCCATAGTTGTGTGGTATCTGATCACGAGCAGATAAATGTCACCTCAGATAAATGACCAAGGAGCCCATCAAAATTATGATCGCAAATGTTTCGTGCTGTCCGGTTTAGAGAGGTTCCACTGTGTGTATTGATTAGTATCTAATTGTTGCATAATGAGAGTTGCATTATGGTAATACAAGGCCGGTTTTTTAGGAAATTACCGATTCTCCGTTGATTGTGACATCGATTCTGAAAAGTGGACATGGTTTGCATATTACCATGATTACGTTGGAAACGGGAAAACCAAAATGTATCCACCATTAACGGCAGTTATTCTGTTCAGTATTAAAGGTACATGCCGAATCAGTAGGCACAAACTGTTCTTCATAGGAATTAGTGTATAATTATGTCACTATTCCAAAAATATACGAGTGCCCGCTATACAGACATAATCAATTAGTAATATGTATTTTACTGATTGTGACTCGCGGTGGTATCAGGCTATTTTCATATGCAAATGAGACATGACATTTTTTTAATTAGTTATACTAATTAAATGCGTAACCTCTAAAAAAGAAATTATTTTCGACAGATTATAAAGTAGTCAGTTAACATTTTAAGGAAACACGGTTATCGCCCCTGATATCAGTGTGGAAATTTACGTCTGATATAAAATGTATAATAATGCCAAACAATACGTTGGGTAATAGTGAATGAATGAATGTTTATTTTGCCAGAAAATGTCTCGCGTGTTGTGCCTACTGAGTGGGCATGCACCTTTAACGGCATTTATTCTGTTATGTATTAACTCGTGTCCAATCAATGCCAAGCAGGACCTTTATTTGCGCTATCTTGTCCGACGTTTATGTTACATTGCTATATTTAGTGTTTCCGCAACCAGGGGCCCGTTTCACTAAACTTCGTACGACTAAAATGTTCGTAAGTGCAAATTTAGAATAGTCTGGAAATGTCAATTGATGGATTTACATTTATTGAGCATATGCTGCATATGCGGCCTATGCTCAATAAATGTAAATTCATTAATTGTTTACAAGAAAACATTGTTAATGTTAGATTTACAGAATTTTGCACTTACGAACATTTTAGTCGTACGAAGTTTTAGTGTTTCCCCAACCTGATTACTTGTAGTAAGGAGCCGCGATTTTGGTCGTGCAATGCCGGAATGCGGTGGCGAAATGATGCCTCCAAAGATGTAAAAAAAAAACGTTTTCTGTGACATGTACATTTGTTTACATAGTTTTTATTACATCACTATAATTTGCTCAGACACCATTACAAACATTATCATTATTTAACCAAAATTCAAAAAAGAAGATTATGATGACAAGTACAGTCGTTTACTCAGTTCAGGGGACGAAGGAAAATAGTATAGGAATGAATGACCTTTTTGTGGAATTTATCGGGGTATAAACTTGGAAAAGTCGCGGGAATACTGGACGAAGGCCGGGAATACTGGACGAAGGCCGGAAGGCCTCGTCCAGTATTCCCGCCACTTTTCCAAGTTTATATCCCCGATAAATTCCACAAAAAGGCCATTCATTCCTTACAATTCCAGCATTTGAAATAATTCATCAAGAAAATGTGTTTATTTTCCGTTTTCTTAGAATTATTTTAACTGCGCCTCACGGTTACGGAAAGTAGTTCGGCGTGGTAGTTTACTGGGATATAACTTTTGGACAGAGACTTGCTACGGGCCAATCAAATGTTAGGGAATTGTGTAAATATTTTTGTGCTGGAATTATTTCGAATTAACGGATTTTCTAGTTATTATATAGGGAAACATGTACCTGGGACCAGGAGAGTCTGAGGTAACGTGTGTAGACTGTAATAATAAAAATGTCGTTTCGCGCACTTAATATGCCACTTTTTATTAATTCGTTCCCACGAATTAACAATTCGTTCCCACGAAATAACAATTCGTTTCCACGGGAATGAATTGTTAATTCGTGGGAACGAATTGTTATATCGTGGGAACGAATTGTTAATTCGAGGGAACGAATTGTCATGTCGTGGCTCCGTTCGAATCACATTCCGTCACTCTAGGAAAACTTTCAACAGCCTATCCGGAATTTTCAGATCAAATTCAAAGCGCCCATTTTACACAACCGCCTGCGTTAATCTTGCCCAGATGTCAACGTTTCTGAACATCTATGGGCAATCTCAACTCGCAATCAAACAGTTGGATTGTCTGAGCCTGAATGAGCGTTCCTTTTTATGAAACTGTCAGCAAATCCAGTGGAAATACAAGGAATAAAACCATGGACGGTAGCGTTTACTGTGTTGTACAATACATTTGGTACACTCAATACACTCGACGCACTATAAACGGACATGTTTTATTATAAACCCAAATAAATGCAACGGTTTTATTCCTTAAAATGGTGCACACTGTTTACGCTTAGTAAACCGTGATTTCAACGCTCAATATTTGGTTCAGAAAATGATACAATTCTACAAAAAAAACAAGAGTGCCACAAGTCACAAAATACGCCCGTCGAAGATGGGCCAAATAGCGAAGATGCAGAAATGTGAAGCTGTCACCAAGGCAAGAAACATTAATGAGAATTTGAAAATCCATAGCATTATTTCTTCCTCTTGCTCTGATAAACAGGTATACTAATTTAGCTACAGATGTGTGAAGTAGACATTACGGAATATAGAATTGGATAGAAAACAAAAATAAAAACACCAAGGTGCACATCTTCAATATGTGTAGAAGACGTATGTATAGTTTCAGAACGATCGACTGAACGGTTTCAGAGGAGTTGTGTAGGCAAACTTTGTACCCTATATAGAATTGTATACAAAAATGTAGAAAAAATGGCTATTAAGTTAAAAAGGTGATATTTTTGTTAAAAAAAAAAATTTCGGCATCAAAACACCAATGTGCACATCTTCAATATGTGTAGAAGACGTGTGTATAGTTTCAGATCGATCGACTGAACGGTTTCAGAGGAGTTGTGTACACAAACTCTGTACCCTATATAGAATTGTATAGACAAATGTAGAAAAAATGGCTAAGTTAAAAAGGTGATATTTTTGTTAAAAAATACTTTATCGCCATAAAAACACCAAGGTGCACATCTTCAATATGTGTAGAAGACGTGTGCATAGTTTCAGATCGATCGACTGAACGGTTTCAGAGGAGTTATGTACACAAACTATGCACTTTTTCTGTCCGCCGCCCGCCCGCCCCGCGGTAAAACATAATACGTACCGTTTTTTAAAAACGGTCGTATAAAAACAATGTGTGTTTTGACTACTTTTGGCAAATTCCAGTATCGGAGAGCCGGGGCTTTTATTTTGAGACGCGCTGCGCTATGGAATTATGTACCTATGACAATTTGCGATATATCATGAAAAATATTTACAAACTTTACGCTAATTGTAAACTACCTCGAAGTTGACGAAATTTTCAAAGCAAATGCGGAATTCAATTTCGCAGTTGCTATGCATATTTCGTCATCTTTCGACGTCATTTACAAAAAAATATCACAGTTTCTGTAAATATATTTCATGAAATATCGCACATGCTGTTAGGTACAAAATCACATGGCGTGTACCATAACCTATAGAATGAGAGAAACGTAATTATCATCTGCTATTTACGGAAGCCCATTAGGGCCACTTCACTTTTTTTTTATCTTTTCTTGAATTTTCGAGATCTTTTCTTGAATTTTCAAGATACTTTCTTGAATTTTCGAGATCTTTTCTTGAATTTTCAAGATGTGCTCTTGAATTTTCAAGTTCTTTTCTTGAATTTTCAAGAAAAGATCTTGAATAAACGAAAATTAAAAAAAAGTGAAGTGGCCCTAATGGGCTTCCGTAGCTATTGTTTTATATTCTGTCATTCGTTTAAATAACAGAAATTGTTTGACAACTTTCAACGTATGTTTTGAAGAGTAAAATGGAAAATAAATAAACAGCAAACGACAACATTCATTTCAGCATTCACCTAGTTTTAACATGTCTGCCTTGCAAAATCGGTCAATACTCAGTCAAGGTTGTTTTAAACCATGAGTGGAAAATTTCACGATTAATACTTGGGTTCCCAACGCTATACATGTACATGTATTTTAAATATGTGTCACCGTATATGTGTCATTTGCAATTCCTAGGATTACGATGTTAGTCATATGCAAACTTGTATCAATTAATCCGTCACCTGAATAATTATTTGTATGGACACATCAGAAAAAAATTGAGACATTAAATAGTTGTTTTCGTTAACATTGTATCGGCCTGATACTAAGAGACAATTCACAGTTGACAGAGCTCCAGATAAGCTGCGTATATATTCAATTCTAATGAAATGCCAAGACATGCTTTCATTTCGAAGCAAACTATTCAATAATTGCTGTCTGTTTATACGTAAATAGTAGTGTGATTTTATTTTACCCAGTTAAACTTTTGAAATTCCCAATTGCTTCAGAAACGATGGAGTGACAATACTCAATTACTAATTCCTTATCTGGAGTCGTGTAACATTTTAATGAAACACGGTTATCGGCCTGATAATAAGACCATTCTCAGTTGATAAAAAAGGTACATGACTTGTATAATAATGCCGACCAGAACATAATCTTTATTGTGTTCGGTTCTGTATAATAATGCCAATTAACACGTCCGGTAATGGAAAGCTAACTCTGTGCATGCTGGGAAACTTGTGGGCTATAAATAGTTCAAAACTAGCGGACAAAAATTCATCATATTTTCTTGTATTTCTCTCCGTAAACATCATGAATATGTCTTGGAATTTCATTAGAATTGAGTCCTGAGGACTCGATTCTAATGAATTTCAAGACATATTTACAGAGAGAAATAAAACCTATACTCCTAATTCGTTTGGCGGATATTTTCATCGCTAGCATGGAATGAGTTAATGTTTCTTTTGCCTGAAAAATGTCATTAAAGACTGGATGAAAATATGTCTTTATATTACAACCTGTGATACAGGAGAGCACGTTGGCATTCGGGATGATTCCATAACGCAATTTAGCGAACAGTGTAGACCCAGATCAGTATGTGCAGTCTGATTTGGGTCTAAATTGGTACCATACCAATAGGCTCCATTTCTGTTAAATTGATTCACATTAATTACAACCGGATAACGTTTTCAAATTTAATTGCATTTAATTATGGCATACAGTTGGTAACTTGAACTTCCATATCCGATATAATTAATTGTTAATAAATAATAAAATGCGCCGCTGTGATATACAAAGAACAATATTCCAATATTACGTGTAGTTAATTTTGGATCACCGCTGTATGTAAACGACGCCACAGCTGTTGGCTTTGGTTCAATAATATTGATTTTGACATGTTTTGTCTGGCGGATATTGAGAACTATTCGTGTTAGAACTACGAGCCAGATAATTACAAATTAAAGGTACATGCCCACTCGGTATACACAAAATGTCTTTATATCAGAGACATCTGAGACATTTTCTGGCAAAATAAACATTCATTCACCACACAGGTTATGGGGAAAAATCACATGACAGTATATATTATTATAGTATATTATTATACAATGAGAGATTTTCAGATTATTTTTCCCATCATTTGTGATTCACCATTATCCCACGTATTAATTGGTATTATTATACATTTTATGTCAGATGTAAATGTCCACACTGATATCAGGGGCGATAACCGTGTTTCCTTAAACTGTTAACGGACATTACTATTTATATTTTGATGTGCAATTATCATACTTTATAATCTGTCGAAAATATTGTTTTTTTTTCAGATGACGCATTTAATTAGTATAAATAATTAAAATATAGCATTTGCATATGAAAATATCCTGATACCAACGCGCGTCACTATCAGTAAAAAATACAATTACTAAATGATAATACCTGTATGGCGGCCACTCGTAATCTTTAGAACGAGATATAGTGACCGACCCAATTATACACTTATTTAATTCCTATAAAGAAGCGTTTGTGCCTACTGAGTGGGCATGTACCTTTAACACTGTGGAACCTCTCTAAACCGGACACCCTGGGGCCTCCCAGGGTGTCCGGTTTAGAGAGATTCCACAGTAATTAAGCACATATGTTATGTTATTTTCAAACATGAACAGACATGACATTAAAATATATCATAGTGAAACCCATCTAATTTAAACACACTGGAGTCCCCAGGGTGTCCGGTTTATAGAGGTTCCACTGTATACTGATGTTGACAGGTTTCTCCAGGTGATACATGTACATGTTTATCTCCCGTTGAATTTATTTATAGAAGTCCGGTCCAAATAGTGTAGTTTATGGCATTATTGCTTGTAAAAAGGGGAATATAGCATAATTTGTTAGGAAAAAGAGCAATCATAGCGATTTCGACTAGTGTTGATCCAGATCATCCTACACGCTATCTGATCCGAGACTGCATTTTTTGCCAGATTCACATTTTCACACTTATTAATGTTATTGCAATCAGTGTAGACGCAGGTCAGACGAGTGTGCAATCTGATCTGGGTCTACTCTGTTTGAACAACTCGTTTTGTGTGCTATTCAGTAAGAAATAAACACTGGAATAAAGCATAGGGCTGGATTTCTATGAATATATTTGCCAAGGGAGATAACGAGCTACGATTCCCCCATTGTCGTTTCTTCCGCCTTATAACATAATTTATATTGGTTAATACATTCCCCAGGAAAATAAGTGCTTCAATGATTCACAATGGACATGTGTTCTATGAAATAAATGAGCTAATGTGTGGGTAGCAATGGAAAATTTCGGAAAACACGGAAAATTTCTTCGGTCAGAGCCGCATATAAATAACCCAAGCAATGACAAAGCACGGAAGAAATATTGTATTTCGATAGTGAAGTGCATACAACAAAATATAAAAACACATCATTCTAACCGCAAATTAGCCTCGGTTTCCATGATCGTTATAATATGACACCCATGTCCTTGAGTCATATGTGGCTGTGACTGGAGAAATGAGGCTTAGGAATTGTTGCCATCAGTGTAGATCCAAGAGCCTATTTCATCAACATTGCAAAGTATACTTTCCTAGCAAAGTATACTTTGAGGGAGAAATTTTCAATTTTAGAATAAATTTATTAATTTTTATTATACTGAATTTATTACATTATCACAGCCAATTTTGGCTGTGATAATGTAATAAATTCAGTATAATAATTCTGCATAGTTTTAATCATCAAATATATGCAATCGTTAGTTCTGCATGAAATAATGCATTTCGGAAAAATCAATGATTGCTCCCTCAAAGTATACTTTGCTAGGAAAGTATACTTTGCAATTTTGATGAAATCGGCTACCGTTCTCTAGTCACCGCCACGCTGTTGGTGACTCCAATTGCGACGTAAAATATGTTGATGGTTATCCAAGTTTCAGTTCTAATAATGATTTTGGGATTTTCCCCCTATTTGTACATGTACTTGAAAATGTACATGTACTTGTACAGGTAATATATGGGATTTAGTACTAAACCCATTGACCCGGTCTTAAATGACCGTAGCTGTTGATAGGCCGTTAAACCCCAACAAACAAACAAACAAACTAATAAATGTAAACGTGATACACTTATCTATCTATATCTGAAGTGTCACACTAACATATTTCTTTTTCAAACATATATAATACATTGATTTATGCTTCCGCTTAGTTATTTCGCAACGTATACTATATTTGAATTACCCATTTCAAAATGTGAGGTTTTCATTGGTTATAGAAGTGAAGATTTGATCATGTTACACTGCAAACAATCAAATGTATGTAAACAATAGTATTTATGCAGGAACTTGTATATATAGTAATTATCTCTATATCATTGTTTCACTATCCCTATATGTAGACGTGACAGTATACTTATATATACATATTTCACATTTGCTACGCATATGTGGCTGTGACTGGAGAAATGGGGTTTATGGGTTTTTCGGCCAGTGTAGATCCGGATCATCATGTGCACCTACACAGTCTTATCACGATCTGCACTGCTCGTCATTCCATCACCCTTCGTGCTTCTAACAAGCAATATGGATCGTTTGCAGGCTATATGAGTGTGCCATTTGATCAGAAGCTACACTGGTCACAAATCCCATAAGCCCCATTTCTCCAATCACATCCACATTTGATGGCTCCGCAGTTCGGCGTTGGACATTGGAAATATTGCTATTAAATTGAAGGAAGTCAGTGGTATAAGGGAGCTAACTACATAAGGAAGTTAGCCCCCTTATACCACAGACACCTTCGATACGGGTTATGTTTATCCACTTATCGCACGCATGACCTACTTATAGCATAGCTCGTCTTACTTGTAGCCATTTGAATGTAAACATTGGATATGCACATTAATGCATTGTATTAAACCAGCGACGTGAATAGTTTTACTGTCATATAGTCGTGTGCACTACCTTTATTAAACAAAGCATATTCATACGATCACAAACACAAAAAATGAATTATGATATTTGTATTATCTCAGTTTTCCGTTAATAGTAACTAAATATAGAATTTCCATGAACATCTATTATACGCGTATACTCGGCAAAAAAGTGTATATGCCGTCTAGATATAGTAGATCTAACACGAGTGCTGATTTAATATCTACTGGTTTCGTAAAATGATTTGTAAATTCATTAAACGAGATTAATACCATATTAAATCAACACGAATATTAGATTCGATTTATTTTGTAAAAGTAGAGCAGTATACCTTGAGGCTGTACTTAACACATACTACGTTTTATGCACCAGTCTCAGGTACATATTTGTTATTGTATTATATGTTTTACGGAATCGATAGGTATCACATAGAATTGTATTACATGTTGATATAACGACTTAGCTGTGTCGTTATAACGACTTAGCTATGTGTTATAACGACTTAGATATGTGTTATAACGACTTAGTTATGTCGTTATAACGACTTAGCTACCGATGTAGTCAGGGACCGAAGTGTCAACTTTTAAGATTATACAGAATGAAGACGTCTGCCAAAGGCACATAACCTCCGTGAGATATATACATACATATTTCGATATAGGACTCATTGTGTGGAATTACATAAAGTATTAATAATTTGATTAATATGGTAATACTTTGAAAGTATGGCAATAGGGTAATGAGTTTGGCGGCCATCTTGGATTTATGGAATTATATACAAGTTCCGTGATATGTTTCTATGGCACAATGTGAGAGACTTCAGAATTATGATTTGAAAGCTCCATGTCATTTGTTTACAGTGTGGGTGGCAGGTGGGAGCACGCGATGGGTAATTTAACGATCGGGGTTCATCCTTACCGGAATCCCGACTGGAGACCTGGTTTTGGCATTTTGTATGTGACAGTTGAATCTGGTTATACCCCTTATGTGAGTATTACGATATTCATAATCCTATTTTAGGGGAAGGGGCCAAGTGACTTTGGTGTGGTATGGACCTGGCACCAGGTCAGGTTATTCTAATTTCAGGGCTGAATATATTTGTTCTTGATGTAAATATTCCGTTCTGATTTTGTGATTTTCCCCCAATGCAGCAGATTAAAATGGGATCGAACCCGTTTGCCCGGCCTTACATCACCTTAGCTATTGATAGGCCGTTAAACACTAATAAACAAAACAAACAAACATTTGTTTACACTTTTTTATCACATATTTTACACAGTTCCGGGTGTTGTTTCTGTATTAACACAGCTCGTGTGCAAGGTATGTACATGAGGATGTGAAAAATAAGTTCGATCACGTTTGTCCGCATGTACGAGCGATAATCCGCGGTATACAGGTCACTTCGCCACCGTTACCTAGTTAGAACTACGCAGGTAATTGTCACAATAAGATCACATTACTGATTACTGATAGCTAAGTCTATATATGATCATGGCTCGGGCATAATGTATGATCTAACAAGTGCTGGTGTTTGCGCAATCAACCTGATTCTCTCCGAACCAGTTTGTTTGGCGCCAATATTTGACTATCAAACGTGCAACGTTTGTGCCTGATGGTCACTCGGCAAACGGTAACTGATCTACAGCTACAATAATTCACACTTATCTTATGTTGTGTGACCTATATAATAGGTAGGCATATGACGGTCATGTCCTTTGAACTGTGGATGCTATATTTCGAGCCAGACCGTGACAGACTTCCGTGTGTCGATCATATGGCGAACTTCTGACTGCCATTTTGACAGTCGGAATTTGGTTATTATCCAATCAAAACACTGCCTGTCACGGTTTCTGGCTTGCGATTGGCTCACTGTCATATCCTGATGTTGTATAAGGAAGAACATAACACGGATCTGCACCCGACATGCAAGGTCATCGAGCCAGTGTCGTCGTAAAATCAAAGCATTTATTACGGATCTGAACTGCGGTCACTTCAGTCACTTATAACACAAACAAAGAGCTGACGAACTTCCACTTGCACTCAAACTTTCATAAATTAATTGTTGTTGTTGTTGATATAATCAGTCGCTAACTTTTTGGCCAGTACTAGTACTAAATGAAATGCCATCCTGACAAATGATCGTGATGGTTATGTGACGGTACGTAACTCCTTGTGGGGAGAATGTGTGTATTCGTGCCCGGCTAGCTCAGTCGGTTAGAGCGATGGTACGGTAATCCCGGATTCGAGCATTGGGTCCGATATGCATATTTCTCGCCATGTGACAGTTATAATAAAGAAACTGAAACTTGTATATTGTTTAGACTGCTCTAAACTGACAACCAGTGTTTAGTCGATAACTTAACACTATGAGCCCTTTCAACACCACATACATGTATAATAGTGATATTGACAAACAGTGTATATTCAGATGATCTAGCTCGTCACATGCCGTCTCATCAGGAGCTGCACCTTTTGCAAGTAATTTTCATATTTGTTGAACTAAAACGCACCCTTTTCATAAATGGATTAGTCTGAAAATCATTGTGTCACGGTTGGATTGGTTGCAATATTAGTTTATCGAAATCCATTCCAGCTACTTAGGCGTGAAAGGTTTAACTATTTCATCCCTGAATAACTGACATAGACTGGTCTATTACTAGATTTTAGACTAGTTCATTAATCAGATGAGGAGTATTTTCTTAATCTGAACAATACTGACAAATACTGCAAATCCTGCTGAGACGGTTCAATATGATCTAGAATGTTGCCATTATGGTATTTATAGTTCACCCTACTTTCTCAGCCAATCGCTGCACAGTATTGTGTTCCACTTATTTCACATATTGCAACGTTTAACCCCAATGAGTTGTGTCTTAACTTAACTGTACGCTTTGAACGCTTGGCTGAACTATACGTCAGTTATTGTTCACATATTGTATTTTTAGGAACTAAATGCTGCGGTCGCTAGCGCTCTCTCGCATTTAATTCCTTAAAAATCCAACATGTGAACACTAACTTAAACGTAGGGATGAATGAAATGGTTAAGAAACGTAAAATGCAATGAAATTCGTATTACAAAACATACTACAATATGAAACTGCTCCCAAGCTAACTAACCATTAATCATTTATCTCATATCCATTTATTTCATCTTTATGAGCAACCATAGATAGACGTAAACACAACTGAATCGGCATATATAGAGGTTACTAAAGTGCTTCGTAAATAATAAAACACAGTGAATGTATATATAAAAAAACACCTATATACAATACAACTTGTACGCTTCTTATGACGCGTTCAATAAATATTATACACTCATGTATTAATTAATGTAGATTCCATTCATTGCCTAATGACAACTGTATCGTGTTATTAAACTGTGAAAGTTCTTATCCAATAGTATGAAAGAAAATGCTAATACAAACACGTTTTCTGGCGACTCATATGTACAATTGGGTTCAGAAATAAGATATAAATCAATATATAATAAACAATTATAGTTTTTACATGTGTCATCACTTTCTATGCATATCTGTACGGAGCGTTATAAGGGACATGATAAGAGAAACAAATGTTTAAAAAAAAAGCTCCGTATATCTGATACCAATTTTATCATTTTGTTCTAACGAATTCGAATTCGTTTTAACGCATTCCAATTCGTTCTACGCATTCAAATTCAATTTGATTATTCCGTTCTAACGAAATCATTTATTTCGTTGTAACGCATTCGAATTCATTGTAACGCATTCGAATTCGTTGTAACAAATTCAAATTCGTTCTAGAAATTTCAATTATTTCGTTCTAACGAATTAATAATTTAATTGGTCAGAACGAATTGGAATTTGAATGCGTTAGAACGAATTCGAATGCGTTAGAACGAAATAATTGAAATCGGTAGAACGAATTCGAATGCGTTAGAACGCAATAATTGAAATCGTTAGAACGAATTCGAATGCGTTATAACGAATTGTGTTCTATCGAATTAGAATGCGTTTGAACGA
Source organism: Conchocele bisecta (assembly GCA_029237695.1). Lineage (NCBI taxonomy): Eukaryota > Metazoa > Mollusca > Bivalvia > Lucinida > Thyasiridae > Conchocele > Conchocele bisecta. Next base: position 44,812,127 of record CM055278.1, on the reverse strand, counting down.
AATAATTGAAATCGTTAGAACGAATTTGAATGCGTGAGAACGAATTTGAACGCTTTAGAACGAATTCGAATTCGTTAGAACGAAATTAACAGATTGCTCACAATATTTGTTTCTCTTCTCATGTCCCTTATAAAGCCCCGTATATCTGAGACCCAGTGCCTTTAAACGTGCATTTGATTTTCTGATGTTGGCTAACTACGCTGTATTTGATGCTATAGCATAATTAAATAAATTAAGTAAATACATGATAGAATCAATAATCATAGAAATGTTTCTATTGCTGCTCGATGTGTATATTTTCCCACACCCTGTTATTTGTGACAATTTGTCCTCACGTCTCGCGTTATGCGTGCATGTAAATCAGTGTTATACCAAAACACATTGGTGGTCGATCTGCCTGGCCCAATACTTTTGCATCGAGTATAGAAACTTTATCCGTAGGCGGCGTTTCTGTTTACTATTGGGATTTCAGTTTTCCGAATGTTTGTAGTTGTGTAACAGGTAAAATAGGATTACGAACGTTCTGTTGTGCAATATTTGTATTCATACGTTTGGACTAATATATATAACAACACATATTATTATCTGAAGAACGGTTTTAAAGATTTGGACTTCACGTCACGTAAATATTAACTCACTGGACCAGTAGTCGCCATTTTGTCATTGTGGCTATGACTGGAGAAATGGGGCTTATTGGATTTGCGGCCAGTGTAGATCCAGATCAGCCAGTACATCTGTACAGTCTGACCAGGATAAGCACAGTTCGTGATTCCATCAATGAAACACCCATTATGTTTTTGCAACCAGCAATATAGACCGTTACCAAGCTATATGAGTGCTATTTAACAATTTGAACCCGAAAGCCCGCTATATAGCGGTTTATGCAAATAGTGCAGATCCAGATGAGCCGTTTCTCCAGTCTGTCACAGCTACTTTTAATGTCGCCTGTTTCTTTCAGTATTATCGATTTTCGTAAAGATACATATACCATGTTATGATTACAGTAGCATATGACAATCGTCTCGCATCCACTGTCAGCGCATGTTATGGTCCTGTCACACCAACGTTTTTGGCCAACGCGTGAGTAACGTGTTGGAATTTCGGCAACACGCTGGCAAACGCTGACCAACGCTAGGCCAGCGTTAGCAACACGCTGAGCGCGTTACTCACACGCTGGGACACGCTGTCACACGCTGAGGCAAAACTAAATTTTTCAACATCCTAAAATTTCCTGCGTTTGCCAGCGTGTGACCGCGCTGGATGGTCGTTATTCACGCGTCGAACGCGCTAGACGATCATTACCAAACACGCTGGCGACACGCTGGTTGGAGGGCTAGCGTACCCCTGGCGTGCCCACAACGCGTTGATAACGGGTTGGTAGCGCGCTTGTAAAATTGGTCTACGTTGGTCAGCGTATGTGTAACGAGTGCCTAACGACCAGGTAACACGTTCAGCAGTGCTAGCGTATTGATAGCGTATTATCTATAGAAGGGGATATCCGCCACTACATTGCATGCTGCTTCATGACAATGCAGTCGACCATTGTTACATGTCATCCTGCACTGCGGCTATTCGTTACTGCTTAATGACAACTCCATCGTGCATTATTACATTTCACATTGCATACCTCGATTGGCTATTTGACATTGTTACATGTCATCCTGCATATTGGCTATACAATACTGCTTAATGACAACTCCATCTTGCATTATTACATTGCATATTGCATACCTCGATTGGCTATTTCACATTGTTACATGCCATATTATGCCATGTGTCATTCTGTTTACTGCTTGCTGGGATGTGTATATGACTATATGAATTCCGCCGAATGACGTATGCAAGCACGCAGAATGGCTCATGTCAGAATATGAAATGGCCGAATGAGGGATGCCAGCATCGCAGTAAGCAGTAGGCCGAATGAAACTTGGCAAAATGTGCAACGCCCTCTGTTGTCATAATGGGAACGCTTTCATTATGACGCCAGGTGGCGCTCCAAAATACGCAATCATACTTTATATATAAATTAGTGATGCGTTCCTCACACGCTACTCACGCGCTGGCATACGATATGAACCCGTTATCAACGCGTTATGGACACGCTGAAATCATGGTTCCACTTGACTTTTTTCTGAAAGTTCAGCGTTTGCCAGCGTATCAACTATTTTTAGCACGTTACTCATGCGTTGGCCTAAAACGTTCTGGTGTGACAGGGCCATTACTGTCAAGGAACGACACAATTATGTGGATGTGACTGGATACTTGGGGCTTAAAGGTACATCTGCATGCCCACTCAGATATATAGAGAATATTAGTATAGTGTCATGAACGTGAATAAATATCTGTCGAGGCTGAGAAATCAGGATGGGCGAGGCTTGCCGAGCACATCCTGATTTCGAGCCGAGTCAGATATTTATTCACGTTCATGACACTATAATAATATTCTATTTATCCCGTTAACCACATCAAAGTTGTTCAAATGTCTCTAAAAATTCATTTGTGGCCTCATAAGTTTGTCTTCTGAAGCGACAAGATTATCGTGTTACGTCATTCACATAATGACGTAACGTCATACATAATGACGTATCTACTAGACGTGAACGAGAAAAAATACACGTACCTGCTTTTCACGTCTAGTAGCGACATAGTTGACGGGATAAAATAATTTAGTAATATTTATTTACTGATAGTGACACTCGGTGGTATCGGGCTATTTTCATATGCAAATCAGGCATGATATTCTTTACTTATTTATACTAATTAAATAAGTAACCTGAAAACATAATATGTTCGACTGATTATAAAGTATGATCATTGCCCATCAAAACATAAGTACAGAGAATGAATAATAATGTCCGTTAACATTTTAAGGAAATACGGTTATCGCCCCTGATGTCAGTGTGGAAATTTATGTCTGATATAAAATGTATAATACTACCAATCAATACGTGGGGTAATGGTGAATGAATGTTTATTTTGCCAGGACATGTCTAAGATGATGTGCCTACTGAGTGGGCATCTACCTTTAATATGGGGTTTGTGGCCGGTGTAGCTCTTGATCAAATAGCACACACCTGTAGCACAGGTTCTTGAAGAACGATTCGTATGTCGGTGTTTTATGGGTTATTTCGGTATATCCGGTAGTTTAGGTGCATTGTTACCAACATACGATTTACGTCACCTCCCGCGATTTAGTACGCGTATAAGTACGGTAATTTGGTATTTTGGTAATGTGTAGATAATAGACGATTTCTGCCGTGTGTAATGAGTGAACATTAGCAGTTGCACAAAACTATGTAAATTACATACAAGCAACGAATTCCACTCAAATGTACAATAAATCGACCAAAATACCCATATGACACCAACATACTGACCATCTGTTCAAACACCTGTGACCTGTAGTATGTATATCGCATGTTAGAAACATGACGGCCGTACATTAATGGAATATTCTGATCAGACTGTGTGGATGCACTGGCTGATCTGAATCTACACTGGTCGCAGATCCCTTAAACCCCATTTCTCCAGCCATGACCCCACATTTGAAAATGGAGCGGAAGACACTTATCATTGCCACTGTAAGATCTTTATGGAAGCCCTTGAGGATTGTTTTACTTTAATACTTCTAAGTCAATTACTTATAACGTCCTTACTTCTAACTTCCTACTTCCTTACTTCTAACTTCCAACTGCATCACTTCTTACTTCTAACTTCCAACTGCATCACTTCTTACTTCTAACTAACCAACTGCATCACTTCTTACTTCTAACTTCCAACTGCATCACTTCTTACTTCTAACTTCCAGCTGCATTACTTCTAACTTCATTATTTCCTACTTCTAACTTCATTACTTCTGACTTCTAACGTCTTTACATCTTACGTTCAACTTCCCTCCTGGGCTTGCAGAGATCTTAGATGAATGATGATGTATTGTGGTATTTATTAAACAACTACTGATTTCATATAAGAAAAGAAGCTATGCCGAATTTCTTTAAAGTGAATACATGAGTTTAATAAATGCAATAGCAAATCATCAGGCATGTGAGATTATGTTTGTTACATAAGAAGACTTCTTATAGTTCACCCTACTTTCTAGGTCAATCGCTGGACAGTATTGTGCTCCATTTATTTCACATATACTGCAACGTTTAACCCCAACAAGTGGTGTATTACCAGATAAGACAGTAAATAGAAAAATCAATACTCGGAAGCGGACATTGCATTGTGCATTTGGCTGAATTGTAAGTCAGTTATTGTTCACATATTGGATTTTTCAGGAACTAAATGCTGCGGTCGCTAGCGCTCCCTCGCATTTAATTCCTTAAACATCAAATATGTGAACAAATAACTTACACATACATAGAAGCTGTAATGGACATCTAGCGTGTTTTATATAGCGGCCACATTTACCATTTACATATTTATTACACTTATTACGTGTATGCTTTTACTACACATTATTACACTGTGAATAGCCATGTTGTTGCAATAAAAATGACAGTTTGTGAAATGGGGTTTATGGGTCCAGATGCAGATACAGGCGGGTGCGTGTCCGTGCGTGTCGAGTTCAGATTTTAACCCATTGTTTACGTGGTGATCTGATTATTTCGTCGAGACGGTTCAACCGAGTGGTAAAAACATATACTTTTGATGAGAAATAAAAATAAAATAAGCGAAAAATAATCGGAATTTTATGAAAGTTCCATGCAATATGTGTACAGAATAAACGTCAACAAGTTCCAGGATACATGTGTACAGAAAAATCGTCAACAAGTTCCATGCAATATGTGTAAAGAAAAAGCGACAACAAGTTCCATGCAATATGTGTAAAGAAAAAGCGACAACAAGTTCCATGCAATATGTGTACACATATTGCATGGAACTTGTTGACGCTTATTCTGTACACATATTACATGGAACTTGTTGATGCTTTTTCTGTACACATGTATCCTGGAACTTGACGCTTTTTCTTTACACATATTGCATGGAATTTGTTGACGCTTTTTCTGTACACATATTGCATGGAATTTGTTGACGCTTTTTCTGTACACATATTGCATGGAACTTGTTGACGCTTATTCTGTACACATATTGCATGGAACTTGTTGATGCTTTTTCTGTACACATGTATCCTGGAACTTGTTGACGCTTTTTCTTTACACATATTGCATGGAATTTGTTGACGCTTTTTCTGTACACATATTGCATGGAATTTGTTGACGCTTTTTCTGTACACATATTGCATGGAACTTGTTGACGCCTTTTCTGTACATTTCTGTACACATATTGCATGGAACTTGTTGACGCCTTTTCTGTACATTTCTGTACACATATTGCATGGAACTTGTTGACGCTTATTCTGTACACATGCATGGAACATGTTACGCCTTTTGTACATTTCGTACACATATTGCATGGAACTTGACGCCATTTCTGTACATATTGCATGGAACTTGTTGACGCCTTTTCGTACATTCTGTACACATGGACTTGTGGACGCCTTTTCTGTACATTTCTGTACACATATTGCATGGAACTTGTTGACGCTTATTCTGTACACATATTGCATGGAACTTGTTGATGCTTTTTCTGTACACATGTATCCTGGAACTTGTTGACGCTTTTTCTTTACACATATTGCATGGAATTTGTTGACGCTTTTTCTGTACACATATTGCATGGAATTTGTTGACGCTTTTTCTGTACACATATTGCATGGAACTTGTTGACGCCTTTTCTGTACATTTCTGTACACATATTGCATGGAACTTGTTGACGCTTTTTTCTGTACAGAAAAAAGCGTCAACAAGTTCCATGCAATATGTTTACAGAATAAGCGTCAACAAGTTCCAGGATACATGTGTACCGAAAAGCGTCAACAAGTTCCATGCAATATGTGTAAAGAAAAAACGTCAACAAGTTCCATGCAATATGTGTACAGAATAAGCATCAACAAGTTCCATGCAATATGTGTACAGAAAAATCGTCAATAAGTTCCATGCAATATGTGTACCGAAAAAGCGTCAACAAGTTCCGTGCAATATGTGAACAGAATAAGCGTCAACAAGTTCCATGCAATATGTGTACAGAAAAAACGTCAACAAGTTCAATGCAATATGTGTAAAGAAAATGTGTCAACAAGTTCCATGCAATATGTGTACAGAAAAAGCGTCAACAAGTTCCATGCAATATGTGTATAGGCTAGTTGTATATATGTTACTTATGAGAGTAATGCAGAATTTCTTTATCTACCTTGTCGTTTCAACTTTATAATTTTGCTGGATATGTATTCTATTTATGGTGTTATCCATGATCTCAATACATTGTATAAAATACCTTAGATATGGTTTGGATGTTAAACACATTCTAAATCATATATAATATGAGGGTGACTTTTTCGTTATTGATGAAAAAGTACTTACTTTTAAATATTTTTTAGATTTAATGTGTTTAATAGCCAAAAGAGTGTCGGCAGCAAAACGTGGAACAGACAATAGTTCTATTCATCGTCGAGACGGTTCAACTGAGTGGTAAAAACATATACTTTTGACGAGAAATAAAAAGAAATAAGCAGAAAATAATCGGAATTTTATGAAAGTTGACGATCATATGTGTCTCATGTGAAAGCTACGCCCCCTCTAGACATAAATCCTGAATCCGGCCCTGGGGTCATGCAAACAGTGTAGCCCCAGACCAGGGGGGCGTTTCACTAAGCTTCGTACGACGAAAATGTTCGTAAGTGCAATTATGATGTAAAATATCACATTTACAATGTTTTCTTGTAAACAATTATTGGATTTACATTTATTGAGCATAGGCTGCATATGCAGCCTATGCTCAATAAATGTAAATCCATCAATTGTAACTTCCAGACGATCCTAAAATTGCACTTTCGAACATTTTAGTCGTACGAAGTTTAGTGAAACGGCCCCCAGCCTGCCATCCAGTCAGGAATCACCTGTCCTGTTTCTAATAAACTATTTAAAAGTTTAAAATTTATTTATTTATTTAAGTTACAAACAAGCACGAGAGCACTTATACAACTGCTTTCGTTGGCACAGATGTCGGCGTAATGGTGATCCTTAATATTTGAGGAAACCGGAGTAGCCGGAGGACACCCGCATGTCCGGCCCGGTGACCAATATACCATCTGTAATAAACTGTATATATATTTTCTGTAATGTGCCAGAAAGTTCCGGGCCTGTTCGTCCAAATGACTTTCCCAAATTTGTACAAAGGACAAACTATAAACAAGCATGTTCCTTTCCAGAATTCAAACAGTTAATATAACACGTGGAGATACATTGAGAACCGACAAACACCCGTAATGGCTGGTCCAGACTCGTCCAAAACAGGCAAGAAAAATCGCTACATCATCATCATCATTATTGGGGTCGGTCTGGATCTGACGCTTACATTTCTAACGGGAATGGAGCTATTCTATATGTGAGTAGTACTGGTGCTGCACTACATGTACGCGCCAGCGTAAACTCAACGTGTATGATCACGTGGTACTAACAACAACAACAAGTACTGAAATTTCCAGAATCCATCTGATTCACAGTACGTATTCTTTTATAGTGTCCTTATTACGTAACGGATTATGATGAAATATGGCGCTTCAAACGCGTCTTATTAAGCCGCATTTGGTGGTCTCTGTATTTTCGCCCAAACTTCTGTCGGAGACACGGAAATCGATTCTTCGCGAAAACGACATAAGTCTGTGCCAAACTCCATGGACCACCAAATGCAGCTCATGAATACGCGTTTGCTGCGCCATATTTCATCAAAAATACGTTTCATATCAAGGAAAATATAAAATAATACTTTTAAGATTTCAACACTTTCAGCCACTGTTGTTGTTGTTGTTATAACCACGTGATCATGCACCTTGAAACTGTTTCATGTCGAAATAGGCGCCGAATTCCTGACGAATTCCCATCCAGCTACATGCACACGATTTAAGCCCTCATTTTTCATTGACCCTTCAGATCTCTTAGCATGCACCCGGAAATCATGTTGCATTCGCAACCAATGAAAATGCAGATACGTGTAATTGCTTAGAACCGTTTCGATTTGGAATTGTGCATAATTGAGATTAACTATGTACGTTAACCCATTTCATGCTGAGGATACTCTGATTTTTGTTGAAAAAAATCTCATTATTTTGTTCATTCATCGATAAAGGTATATGTTGTTACCACTCATTCGAACCGTCTCGTTGTCTCGTTGAGACGGTTCAAATGAATGGTAACAACATATACTTTCCAAAGGATATAAAGAAAACAGGGATATTTTTCTCTCGAAAGGTTCATACTACTAAAAGTGAATCCCGTCTGTAATGGGTTAAATACTATATTGAGTTGGACTTGGCAGTGATAGGTCAATGAAAATGCGGGTATTTGCTTAGAATCGTTTAAATCATGATACATTGTGTCACATGCATGTGATTTGACATATGATCTCTTACAATTCTTTTCAAAATGTTAATTTAGTCTTTTAATATTTGAATATGCTATTTTAATCTTGTGATATTTACATTGCTGAGACTTTAATAAACATCCATTTATACAGGGAAACCCCTTCTAAACCGGACACCAAGAAAACACATGTGATCTTATTATTATGAGTCTTGGTCAGGCGGTAATGTATGTTCGTGATCGCATATCACATAACTATGGCTCAGAATGACCAAATGCCTGATTTACAGTGACACCTCTCTAAGCCGGACACCCTGGGGACCTCCCATGGTATCCGGTTTAGAGAGGTTTCACTGTACGCATTCACTTGGAGTTGGATTGATTGCAGAACAAACGAAGGAACTGCGACCAGACCCAGTACCAGCGTGTGTTTGCCGTGCCTGGATTTAACCATACACCCTGACGACGAACCGGCCAATGTCTATTTATCCGAGCAAAACGCCTCACTTTGCTGCGCCGAAAGCACGGATAAAATACAGTCCGTGGTCGAACAGGTATTCAAACTAGATAATTATTTGACCTTGACCTTGAGGTGATGAAGCCGACATTCAATAGGCTTCTTCACATTGTTGATTTGAATGTATGTGTGAAGTATCGCGTATATCGGATGGACGATAATCGATTTATCGCACGGAAACGAAAGTAGTGAGCAATAACCAATCTGCTTTTAAAACGCGTGCCCTTGACCACGAATAGATGAAACCCACGCGTGAAGTATAGCGAAGATCAGATACATAGAGAATAGTAGGTTAGTGCCGTGAATGGGAAAAAATATCCGGCAAGGCTCAATAATCTCTTTATTTCTCATCAGAAGTATATGTTGTGACCACTCATTTGAACCGTCTCGCCGAGACGGTTAAAATGAGTGGTCACAACATATACTTTGGTTCAGAAATAAGAAAAATAGATAGAGAATAGTAGGTTAGTGCCGTGAAAGGGAAAACTATCTGGCAAGGCTCAGGAAACGGGATGGGCGAGGCTCTGCCGAGCACATCCCGTTGCCGTGCCGCGCCAGATATTATTTCCCATTCACGGCACTAACCTACTATTCTATTTATCCCGTCATTACCTACAAATGGCTGTAAAATGCAAAAATATCAAAAAATGTTTCACGGCAACGTGATTCACGGCACATACGCACTGTGTTGACGGGATAAATGTGTGTAGTCGTCGATTTATCGCACGTATACAAAAGGTGTCTACTGCCAGACGGACAGAGACAACAACCGACGTGGCCGCATAATAAAACATAAATATATAATACAGTAGTACAGACACAACCGCTTCCGTTAATCTTGCCCAGATATCCACGTTTCTGAACATCTATTGGAACTCCCAGCTTGTGCTTGATGATAATGATAATGCTTGATTTCAAGCACAATATTCAAGTATTTTGAAATAAAAATAAATTCAAATATTGGCAAGATTAGCGAAGGCGGTGATGTAGTAATATAGTAATAGTGTAAGACATATAATCACTATATGAACAATGTGTGTATAAAGCCCTCTATGTGTGTTGTTGATGATGATGGTTTTCAATGGGGGGGGGGTCCAAAAACGGAACGGAATATGAGAAAATATATAATCAGCCCTGAAATTAGAATAGCCTGACCTGGTGCCAGGTCCATACCACACCAAAGTCACTAGGCCATTTCCACTAAAAGTAATAGCATTAGGAATAATCGCATTACTCGTACAAGGGGTATAACCAGAGTTAACCCTCACATATAAGACTGCCAAAGACGTACCAGCGCCAAACCAGGGGCCCGTGTCACTAAACTTCTTACGACTAAAATGTTCGTCAGTGCAAATTTAAGATCGTCTGTAAATTTCAATTTATGGATTTACATTTATTGAGCATAGGCTGCATATGCAGCCTATGCTCAATAAATGTGAATCCATTAATTATTTACAATGTTATTTAAACATTGTTAATGTGAAATTTACAGACTATCATAATGTTGCACTTACGAACAGTTAGTCGTACGAAGTTTAGTGAAACGGCCCCCTGGTCTCCGTTCAGGATTCCGGTAAGGATGAATTCCGATCGTTAAAATACCCATCGCATGCTCCCACCTGTTTTGTTTATAGGTATCTATTCCCAGGTTCCCTAGTCTGTTATGATGCTTAATACTGCGCCCCTCCCCACCCCACCACCCCCCCCCCCCCCCCCCCCGCCCGCGAATGTGGTGTACATTTCGCAAGCCAATTTGATTTGCCACAGTTACAATTCAATGCTGGCCAGTATCGCAGTATCGCACTCCACGTATTTCACATATTGCAAGATGTAACGCTATTAAGTTCCGTATTACCAGATTTAGTGACAGGAATGGAATATGTACTCGGATGGGAGACTGTATTATAAATCTAGCTAATTATAAGTATGTTATTGTTCACATGTTGGAATTCTAAGGAACTAAATGCTCCCTCGCATTTAATTTCTTAACAATACAATGTTAACAATAGCTTATACATGTTAGTAGTGATAGATATAAAATCCGGTAATATAACTCTGCATGTGGGCAAACATGACCTAATAGCTGTTTGATCACATCATCATATCCATACAATACTCACGTGGTGTGTTAAATAAAAATCGAATATTGGTCAACTATGCCTGATATCGGAGGAATATACTAAAATGCGTGTACATGTAGTTGTTATTATTAACAACATACAGTAGAACCCGTCTCATTCGGACACCCTGGCGACCCCATTGTGTTTAATTTAGATGGATTCCACTGCCATTTCTTTCATTAGCGTGTCTTCGCATGATTGAAAATGACAAAAGCTGTGCATGGAGTTCTTAATTACAGTGGAACCTCTGTAAACCGGACACCCTGGGAGGGTGTCCGGTTTAGAGAGGTTCCACTGTAGTGTTATGCCTAGTATAAACACTACGTTGACCAAATCTCTACCAAAATACAGTTTGCAATGTTTAGAAAACGTTGTCATAAACAAGTTAATGGATGTTCAGGCGTTATCAGTTGTTAAAGGTACATGCCCACTCGGTTTTGGCACAACACGTTCTTTATAGACATTAAATAAGTGTATGATTGTGTCAATATTCCACCAGTTCTACAACTTACGAGCGCCGGCTATACAGATATAATCATTTAGTAATATAGTTTTACTGATAGTGACTCGCGGTGGTATCAGACTATTTTATATGCAAATCAGGCATGATATGTTTTAATTATTTATACTAATTAAATGCGTCACCTGAAAAAAGTAATATTTTCGACACATTATAGTATGATCATATACACATCAAAAAACAAATACAGAGAATAAATAGTAAGTTCCGTTAACATTTTAAGGAAACACCATTATCGCCCCTGATAATTATCAGTGTGGAAATGTATGTCTGAAATAAAATGTATAATAATACCAATCAATACGTGGGGTAATGGTGGATGAGTGCTTATGTTGCCAGAAAATATCCAAGATGATGTATCAGATATAAATAACAGTTTGTGCCTGCTGAGTGGGCATGTACCTTTAAACTAAACTTATCGAATCGTATTTATGTTATCAGTCAATAAAGATCTCATCATGTAACATGATAATGTAAACGTACTTTACATGCGATGTTTTACATGAAAACACTTTGATAGGAACATCACAATAATATTAGCATAGCAATGAAAACAAACACATGTAAACATGTTATCTGTAATATACAATGGCAGAAAAGTGTATGTATATTCATATTACTCATACATGAGACCCGTCATGTGATTTTGTACCTTCGGACATCTGCGTAATTTCATTAAAGGTTCATGCCCACTCAGTAGGCACAAATGACAGGTTATAATATAGGGAGACAATAAGTTGTGTATATTATGTAGATACGACATTTTCTGGCAAAATAAACATTCATTCACCAGTATTGATTGGCATTATTATGCAGTTTATATCAGACGAAAATTTCCACACTGATATCAGGGGCGATAACCGTGTTTCTTTAAAATGTAAACGGACATCACTATTTATGCTCTGTATTTATTTTTTATATGCAAATAGTCATACTTTATAATCTGTCGAAAATATTATTTTTGTCAGGTGACGTATTTAATTAGTATAAATAATTAAAAAAATATCATGCCTCATTTGCATATGAAAATAGCCTGATACCACCGCGAGTCACCACTGGTCGCAAAACCATAAGTCCCATTTATCCAGTCATAGCCATACATATGTACATTAGCATAGTGACAACTTCCATAGGGAATTATCCCTCAGACCGCTACACACAACAATTGTCGTCTGCTGTTGATTCTATATCTTGCCTTATTTCTCAATAATGGTTTGAAGTACTTCAGAATCATTTCCATCCAATGGAAATGATTCTGAAGAGCTGTCAAAGAATGTTGTAAATTATTCTAAAGTGCTGTTAAAGCATGTTTTTTTATGATAAAAATGGAAAATAGAAAATAAACAGCAGACGATAAAAAAAATAAGATAGCGGTGTAAGGGTTAAGAAAATACTTATATTGCGTTGTACAATTAAAACGCAATACCAATTATTTATTATTTTAATAACGTTATGCGAATGTATGATTTATCCCGTCAACACAGTGCGTATGTGCCGTGAAACACGGTGCCGTGAAACAGTTTTGATATCCAGTCAATACTATTTTGGCATTTTACAGCCATTTGTAGGTGTTCACGGGATAAATAGAATAGTAGGTTAGTGCCGTGAATGGGAAAACATATCTGGCGCGGCACGGAAACGGGATGTGCTCGGCAGAGCCTCGCCCATCCCGTTTCCTGAGCCTTGCCAGATATGTTTTCCCATTCACGGCACTAACCTACTATTCTCTATATATTCTTTCAGTTTGTTGCAAGAAGAGTGAACCTCGCAGACACACAAGGTAAACAACGTCACCAATACATGTATGTCGGTGGTTCAAAAATGTATATATAGCCAAAGTGGTGTTAAACTTAAGAATATTCTTCCTTTACGTTGAGTTTTCGCAATTCACGGAACAGCGATGTTGTCGGTCAATAGCGTGTCGTGGAGGTTATGACGTCCAACAAACGTTAACGAATCAACAACGTCGCGTGATGTCACGTGGGACTAATGTAATGCATTGGGATATAAACGCAATACGTTGAATGGGCGTTTCCATTATGAATGTATGTAATGGCCCCGTCACACCATGACGACTAGGCCAGCGCACGCCTAGCGTTTTCCATTTTTTTGGGAAACGTTGGTAAACGTTCATGGTCGTTTTCCCATCGTTAGGCATGCGTTTGTAACGTTACGCAGTTGTCGGCGAACGCGGAGACACGCTGGTGTCGGAATATTTTTTTGAACATGCACAAAACTTTTTTCTCGGCCCAACGTTTGAACGGAAACGTTATGAAACGTTCACAGAGCGTTATACAAACGTTATGAAATCGTTAACTTCGTTGGGCTATCGTTCCTCACGCGTTTGGTGTGCGTTCGTAAACGTTGACATTTGTTCGTCCTTTATCTGGGGCGTTGCAAGCGTGTCAATGGCGCATTACCAGCGTTCGAAGAACGTCTTTAAAACGATAGTATAGCGTATTGCTGAAACGTTCACAGAACGTTATACAAACGTTATGAAATCGTTAACTTCGTTGGGCTATCGTTCCTCACGCGTTTGGTGTGAGTTCGTAAGCGTTGACATTCGTTCGTCCTTTATCTGGGGCGTTGCAAGCGTGTCAATGGCGCATTACCAGCGTTCAAAGAACGTCTTTAAAACGTAGTATAGCGTATTGCTGACGTCCGCAAACGAAGCCATAGCGTTAGCAAACCGTTCTCAGAACGTGCAGGTACAGTTGGGCTAGCATAGGCGTGATGTCAACGCTCCTGGATATATAAAAAGGGATGATCTGCTCAGTTATTCATGTGCCAGTCTCGGTGGTGTGCAGATCGACCATGGAGATTGCAGAGAGGCTTCGTCGGATCTTCTTCTTTGCTGCATCCTCTTCTTCACCAGGGGCCCCGTTTCACTAAACTTCGTACGACTAAAATGTTCGCAAGTGCAAAATTAAGATAGTCTGTAAATTTCACATTAACAATGTGTTATTGAAAACAATTATTGGATTTACATTTATTGAGCATAGGCTGCATATGCAGCCTATGCTCAATAAATGTAAACCCGGCAATTGAAATTTACAGCTATTTTAAATCTACACTTACGAACATTTTAGTCGTACGAACTTTATTGAAACGGCCCCCAGGACCATCAACATCAACAGCTAGGGAACCGACAGGAGAAGATGCTCGAGATTCCGAATAAGCAAATCGAGAGCGACCATGAGTTGGAGAAGGAGATCGACGGCTGTCAGATTCTTCTTCATGAGAAGACGCAGATTCATGTCCAGAAGGGATATGAGGAGGAGGAGGATCCTTGATGTTATACAAGTAGACTATAAAAATTAAAAAAAATCGTGAAGATGTCTATGGAGATTTAACATGGGGAAATTGTTTTTTCGCAATACAATCAATATTTGACCAAATTTCACGAAATAAAAAGAAGGCTCATTCTTAAATTTTCTTTTAATTTAATACTATCGAAACAAATATTGTTTTTGAATTGTTTATATGGCCGCAAAATTTGGGCAGCTTTCGCGAAACAGACTATAAGTTTGTATTAAAACGTCTCAGAATAATACCCATCATGTGAATATTTAGTTTAAAAAGTGTCTATGTATACGTATTCCAAAAGAAAACCAAAACACAGCTTCTTAAACGTAGCTAAAGAATATTATATTATTGATAAATCACGGGAATGTGGTACACTGTTCAACTTGCAAACTGACGTGAAGTCCCTTTCTGAGATATGGGCCATCTTTGTTTCCAGGTGAACGACCACATAAGGAATGTCCACCGCAAGGAGTGGACACATTAATAGACGATAACAAGCAGGAAGTGCCATCCATTAACGTGGTGGGGAAGCTGACAAAAACAGAAATAGGTGATTATAGGTTATTTGATTTGTATGTGTATATATGCACGAGTTCAGCAGCGTGCGATAGGAGCGCAATATCGTTGCGCGGCGGAGTGGCATACATGTACAAATGTATATCCACATACAAATTCATTAAACCTTTTTATTATATACATACATCATTAGCAATTTATATGCGCTTCAACAAATATACAAGATGAAAATAAATTGTATTCTTAGACTGCGATGGGTTAATTGAACCATTATCAATGTGTATGATCACGTGGTTACAACAACAACAACAAGTACTGAAACTTCCAGAAGCCTTCGATTCAAAGTACATATTCTTTTATTTTGTTCTTATTATGTAACGGATCTTGATGAAATATGGCGCATCAAACGCGTCTTGTTAAGCTGCATTTGGTGGTCTCTTCAAATAATACTTACTTTGGAGTGGGCCAGCTTTCAACACGTTCAGCCATTGTTGTTGTTGTTGTAATCATGTGATCATGCACCTTGATTATAACAATGGCTGTATATTCTGATAAGACGGCTCTTAAAGAAGCCGGCTCATCTGGATCTACAGTGTTATCACTTGTGACTGTCGGCTTTAAAGGAATTCTGTTTTAGACGATGTCTCAGATATACAATATATGAGTTTTCGCTTCATGCATGGTATATGATATATATCCCGTCAACACAGTGCGTATGTGCCGTGAAACACGGTGCCGTGAAACATTGTTGATATCCTGTCAATACGACCTAATCACTGCATATGAATATGTGCGGTGACTGAGGCTATTGTTTTGCATTTAAAAGCCATTTGTATGTGTTGACGGGGTAAAAAATATCTGGCGCGGCACGGAAACGGGATGTGCTCGGCAGAGCCTCGCCTATCCCGTTTCCTAAGCCTTGCCAGATATTTTTCCCATTCACGGCACTAACCTACTATTCTCTATACTGTATCAACCAATTGCACCATTTAATGTGATTAATTTATAAACATGCATTCTCTTCAACATGATTCAAGTAGATATTATCAAAAACTGTGATAAACAGGGGAGATAGTTTAGTTTAGTTGGGCATAACATAAAAGTCACCCTCCCAAATAAAACGTATTTGATGAAAATCCTACAAATATTAATTTTATAGGGACATTACCATTTTTCTGTGGGAATTTAACATGGGGACTAAACCTATTTGAATTGCTAAACCGATTTTCAAAATCTAACTTTTGTTTTATAAGTTGCATATTTTTCAAGCTAGCTGGACATGTTTCGGAGTCACTTTCCAAACTATTTCGTTTTTTCAGAGCGCCATCATCATTCCCCAGCCCATTTTTGCCCCTAAAATGTCTAAATGCATCTGCTCTAAATCGGACGCCACGAAAACATCTGTAATTTTATTTTGATGGGCGCTTGGTCAT
Source organism: Conchocele bisecta (assembly GCA_029237695.1). Taxonomy (NCBI): domain Eukaryota; kingdom Metazoa; phylum Mollusca; class Bivalvia; order Lucinida; family Thyasiridae; genus Conchocele; species Conchocele bisecta. Next base: position 44,795,292 of record CM055278.1, on the reverse strand, counting down.
ATATCCCAGATGATGATCAAGTTCGGAGACATACGCAACATGTGTGCTGTGCAATCGTGCAATCGTGCACAGCACACACGTTGCGTATGTCTCCGAATAGTAATATCTTTGATTTGCCGTGGAACATTTTATTTTGGTTATCTATCTCAGATGATAATGCATGTTCATGATTGCACAGTACACACGTGTGTCTTCGAATGGTCATGTCCTTGATTTACCGTGGAACGTCTCTAAATCGGACACCCTGGGGACCTCCCAGGGTATTCGGTTTAGAGAGGTTTCATGGTATATTATAATTACAGATCGCAGCAAATCATTCACCCCGCTGACATGGGACATAAATTCCGATATTCGGCATCAGAACGGTCCAATCAGTACGTGGGCGATTACGTCATTATTGCTAAGAGCGGGATGTACAACGTGTACGCCCAGGCAACATTTAACCACACGAATACGTCCTCTAAGAAGCCATACTCCCTGGCCATCTATAAATGGATGAAACGAGAGGCGGACGAAGACATGATCGCGGATAGTAGGCACAGTGAATGTCGGGATGCAGCTGATAACGAAAATCACGACGAAGCAGAGAAGTATGTGACGAGCTATGTTAGCATAGTGTATTATTTGGACTACGGGACACATTTGAGAGTGAAGGTACATACGGCAGGGGACCTTGTGGCTGGGCCACATTTGAACTACTTCGGCATGCACATTCTTCACTGACACTAACTAGTAGTTTCGTAACTGTGTCGAATCCGATGTCATATTATATAAAGTCAATCCTTAAACTTGGACCAAGTCAAATTTCTTTGCAGAATGATGTACATGGTAATGATTCTCAATTTGTTTTGGCGGACTCGTAGTGTTAAAGGGCATACAATGTTTCATGTTTCATTGTTTCATTAAGTATTATAATTCCAGTATTTGAAATAAATTCATCAAGAAAATGTATTTATTTTCCGTTTTCTTAAGAATTATTTTAACTGCGCCTCACGGTTACGGAAAGTAGTTCGGCGTTGGAGTTTACTGGGATATAAATTTTGGACAGAGACTTGCTACGAGCCAACCAAATGTTAGGGAATTGTGTAAATATTTGTGTGCTGGAATTATATGACGATATAAGGACTGCTAGTTTGTTTCATGTTCACCGATATAGGTTCATACGTATCAGATCTTGTTGAACGCATGATGAAAACACTTTTTTATTGTCTATAGTATTTTGATATGCCCCTTTAACGACTGGTACATGGTCATCATTAAAGGTACATGCCCACTCAGTAGACCCAAAAAGTTGTTTATAGGAATGAAATAAGTGTATAATTGTGGCACTATTAAACCAGTTCTAAAAATTACGAGTGCCCGCGATACAGATATTATCCTTTAGTAATATTTATTTTACTGATAGCGACGCGCGGTGGTTTCAGGCTATTTTCATATGCAAATGAGGCATTATATTGTTTAAATATTTATACTAATTAAATGCGTCACCTGAACAAATAATATTTTTGACAGATTATAAAGTAATATCATTGCACATCAAAAAATAAATACAGAGAATAAATAGTAATGTCCGTTAACATTTTAAGGAAACACGGTTATCCCCCCTGATATCAGTGAGTAAATTTACGTCTGATATAAAATGTATAATAATAATACGTGGTGTAATGGTGAATGAATGTTTATTTTGCCAGAAATGTCTCAGATGATTTCTCTGATGTAAAGAACATTGTTTACCTACTGAGTGGGCATGCACCTTTAAAAAGAAGAAACCGCAGTCGTATTGATGAAAGATAAGATTTACCCGAGACCTCATGGGCACCGTCATTACTCCAGACAAAACAATAGATCACGTGATCCCATACCCTGATACATGTACTATTGAATATTTGAACGTCCGAAAACACATTCTCACGTCATAGAAATAATGGCCATCAGAATTCTACAAGTCTGTGTTCTTTATAAGACTGAACTCCTTTCTCGATGATCTCGGCTACACAGACGCTTTCTTCCTTTGTGATCAATGGCACCGCAGTTCCTGGAACCGGGAAATAGTGTGTGGTCATTACGTATACAGGGGAACCTCTCTAAACCGGACAACAATAAATATAAGTGATCAGTTTGATGTGTTTCTTGGTAATTTATCTCAGGTGATAATGCCTGTTCGTGATCGCATAGCACACAACCAACTATGGCTCGAAATAATCAAACGCCTGATTTACAGTAAAACCTCGCTAAACCGGACTTAACATGTTTAATACAGTGAAACCTCGTTAAACCGGACACCCTGGGAAGTTCCCAGTGTGTCCGGCTTAGAGAGGTTTCACTGTAAAGCTTCCCAGTGTGTCCGGTTTAGAGACGTTTCACTGTAACATGTTTAATACAGTGAAACCTCTATTAACCGGACACCCTGTAAATCAGGCATTTCATCATTCCGAGCGAAAGTCGTGTGCTCTGCGATCACGGACATGCATTATCACCTGAGATAAATGACCAAGAATCTGATCAAAAATAAGATCACAGGGGCCCGTTTCATTTAACTTTGTAGAACTAAAATCTTCGTAAGTGCAAAGTTAGGATTGTCTGGAAATTTCAATTGATTGATTTACATTTATTGAGCATAGGCTGCATATGCAGCCTATGCTCAATAAATGCAAATCCAATAATTGTTTACAAGAAAACATTGTTAATGTGCAATTTACAGACTATCATAATTATGAACTTACGAACATTTTAGTCGTACGCAGTTTAGTGAAACGGCCCCCAGGTGTTTTCTTGGTGTCCGGCCTGAGGCGTTTCACTGTACACGTTCATGATACATACTTGTTTATTGTCTGTTCCATTAAATCTAAAAAATATTTAAAAGTAAGGACTTTTTTAATCAATAATAAAAGTCACCCTCCGCAAAAAAGATTTTGATGAAATTCCATCAAATATTGATGTTATTGGGAAAAAACGATTTTCGTATGGGAATTTAACATGGGAAGTCAATTTGAAGGATCAAAAAACGAAAAAAATTGGAAATTGACTCCGAAACCTGGCGAGATAGCTTGAAAATGATGTAACTAAGAAAACGAAAGTTAGATTTTGAAAATCGGTCCACAAATAAAACATATAATTGTTTTTTCGCAATAAAATCCATATTTGATGGAATTTCATCAAATTTTTTTTTTGGGGGAGGGTGACTTTCTTCTTATTGATAAAAAAGTACTTACTTTTAAATATTTTTTAGTTTTAATGTGTTTAAATAATGGCCAACAGTTCGTCGGCAGCAAAACGTGGAACAGACAGTAGTGTTACCCTCGTCCGTCCGTCACAGTTGGTTGTGGTGCACGTCACTGGTTCAGTACATTCAAACGTGCAATGAAAACACGTCTTGGTATTTCATTAGAATTGTCTCCAAGGAGACAATTCAAATGAAATGCCAAGACATGTTTTCATTGCACTATCATGAACTGAACCAGTGAAGTGCACCACAACCAACTGTGAATTAAATGACCTTTATGTGACCTTGACTTACAATTGCAATATTGGCATAGCTTTTCCCTTGGTTACAGTTGTTGAGCTATCTTCAATAGTACATGTATTAGGCATACAGCCACCATAGTTGCACACTATAATGAGCCAATGGTTATATTTTGGTGGGATCTTGCAATTATGCCTCGTTTACATTAAAGCTGTCCATGTGGCATCCATGTTCTATGAAGACATTTTCGACTTGTACTATGGACATAGAGTAGATGTATGCATGCCATTTTATAATAACAAACACGCATACTGTCATTATTTCACGACATTTGTGCATATCGAGAATGCTATGGTTGTGTTTGCTTTAAATCATCCATATGTATGTACATACATGGGCCCAAATACATGGGTCAACATACAAAATCAGGCGCGGATCTAGCACTGGGTTGTGGTACGGGGCGCCAAGTGGGACATGGCTCAATTTTGTCAACAAAATTCACTTGTGTGCCACAGAATTCAATTAGAATTCAATTCTGTGTCACAAAATTCAATTCTGTGTCACAAAATTCACCTTTGTGCCACAAAATTCAATTCTGTGTCACAAAATTGAATTCTGTGTAACAAAATTCAATTCACAAAATTCTATTCTAAATTCAATTCTGTGTAACAAAATTCAATTCTGTGTCACAAAATTCAATTCTGTGCCACAGAATTCAATTCTGTGCCACAAAATTCAATTCTGTCAATTCTGCACACGCATGTAAGAAGGACTACCATTGGTCAGAAACTGCACTGGAGAAATGGGTCACGGTCGCCGATCTACACATTCGATGTCGATGATTCATTTCTCATTCTGCCGATGATTCATTTCTCATTCTGCCATTTTGCTTCAACTATCTCCAAACAGTCAAACGTTGACAAACCCATTCGTATTTAAACTCATTTGCGTTATAAATGTACACATAATTCATGTACATGTAGATCTCCCGCGAGTACTGACGTCATTTATAGTGTATCGCAAGGTACATCTGCCCCAGTTAAATCAATAATACACGCGCTGTGGCCTGTGTTCTGACTGATGTCTGTGTTTATAAACAGAATGTGTGTATTGGGCCATTTGAGGAAACCATTTGTAGTATTTGTGTAGATACCATGGATACTAAGATGGTGTATACTGTAAATAATGCATGTAGACACATATTTGCGAACACGTAACTTCGCAACTAGTAGACACAGATCCAATACCATTTGTTTCACAAGGTTAGATCTACTGTTAGAATACGACGTCATCTAATGTCATTTTCGAGCATAAATCGTTACCTGATAAATAGAATACCAGGCTAGTGTATTTTAATATCAAGTTTATCAGGCTCGGCTCGGAAACGGTAGGAATTCCTCGGCAAGCGTCGGAATTCCTACGCGTTTCCTAGACTTGCCTGATAAACTTGATATCCAAATACACTAGCCTAGTATTCTCTATATATGGGCATGCTCTCAGGTCTAGCTATGTCCCGGCTACTTTATGTTTGAACCTGTTTACATAATTGAGGGAAAATTCTGAATATTTTTCTTATTTCTCGTTCAAAGTATATATGCTTATATGGTGTGACCACTCATTTGTAATCATAATATAACCAAAATAACTGTCCATAAAGAAGAATAATATTGATATATTGGGTTATATTTTCGCATTGAAATATTTAAACCTGCAAGTGTACTCCACCATCTAGTAAAATGGACTAAGACCGATCTCAACCAATCAACGTAGAGATGACATAGACTATCCTACGCAAACTAATTTTTGTGGACAAAAATGAATTCTGTCCCACAAAACTGAATTTTCTTCACAAAACTCAATTCTGTCTTACAAAATTGAATCCTTTATAACAAAAATGAATTTTGTATACGAAATGTATGCAGAATTGAATTTTGTGACACAGAATTGACAGAATTGAATTGTGTGACACAGAATTGAATTTTGTGATTTTTAGTGTTACAAAACTCAATTTTGTACACATAATTAACCTGTCCTGCATGGCGCCCCGTATGTGGGGGTTGCAACTCCCCGTTCAGCCACGGAGGTTACGCAAATATGAACTGATATGAAATTGTCATGATGGTATTCATGATGGACAAACATGTTCGATATATGTTTAAAAACGTGAACATACACAATTAAACGATTGAATATGTATATGTATTGTGTTTGTTACTGTAGCTACTTTACATTGTATTCGCATGATTCATGATTGATCATAGAGCGTTGATCATTTACGGTGCCATGAAAAGTAAACGCGGGAAACATGTGCACGCAGCAGAAACAACAACAACAATAACCTGACTGCTCTAGATTTGCACGATGGAGCCTGTCGCGAAAAAGATGCAACAGACCAGCATGAAATTTTTCACTGATAGGTATAGTCAAAATGTGTAACTTATTTATGGCAATCTCCACAGATCGGTGCCCAATAATTTCCTTGCTCAAACTTGTCGGCGTCAAACACATAATAGGTGCTACCTATGTGACGGGCTTCAGCAGCTGTACATACATGGCTCATATTGGTGAGGGGGTGGACAGGGGGGTCAGTCTAGTCTCCCACCTCCCGTCCCTACCACCCATCTCCCGCCTCTACCTCCCACCTCCCGGCCCCCTGTCCTCCCACCTCCCACCCCCTACCTTTCATCTCCAGCCCCCTACCTCCCACCTCCCGGCCCCCACTGTCCACCACCTGAGGCTGTCCTCATTGGTAGTATAATATCCAGGACCCACTGAGTAGCCTACATGGCACTGACCTGTGTACATGTAGCCTATCCTGTCAGCGGCGTGTCTGGCGACAGAAGTGACCCAGATTCCGCGTGTACATGTAATGCCGATCGTGTTTCAAAACATTCCCAATGTCTGACCTTAGTGTACCCTAATATTGATTATCATTTAACAGACTTTGCAAGTGTTCAATTACTTACTCCAATGTCTAATGATCGTTCATCATAATGATGGTTTATCATGTTCGTCAGTCTTTGAGAATCATTTCCAATGGAAATGGACAAGGTTCATCGCTGGTGTCGGGTGAAACCGAGGCTGTTGCTTTGCTGTTTGCTTATAGTTCACTGGATGGTTTTGGTGACTGTACTGTAGCCGAATAACGCGGACCATTACGACCGTTTTGTTGTTGTTTTTTTTTCTCTTTATTTTTGAGGTACGGGCGAATCGCATTATAATTGAGATCGCGATACGCGATCACGATATAAAGGTGAGTTGCAGTGTATATACCACGGTACCGAGTGTCCGTTGACGTATAGTCAATGTCATTACATGTATTTATATTTTACGTCAGCTGATTACAGGTATGTGGTTTTGATAATCAGTTAACTTACAAAAGAATATCATCATAGCGGTACAAAATATAACAGTTTATTACCAGCTCGAGTCGGATTTTAAAACCCGTAAAACCCAGGAAAATGCATTTCAGGACATCTGTATTTCAATTTTTTTCCGGGGGGCATGCCCCCGAACCCCCCTAGCAAACTCGGTCCCACTGCGTGCACCTCGACAATCCCCCCCCCCCCCCCCCCCTCCCCCGTTCTCAGAAACCTAGATCCGCGCCTGAAAATAAAACACGATATATTGTTCCATTGGCGTTTAACCTACCATCCAAACAGTCCAGGAAATGGTCCAGTTCCCTGGAAAAAGCAACCTCAAACCGCTGGGGAAACGAGTAATGAAGTCGCTCCCGCCCACCGCCATGAAGACCCTCAGTGATTGTTGACGATTCTCTCGGATTGTCTGCCGTTGCCTGTCCATCCGACCCGAACACCTGTAGCCGATTTCAACAAAATTGCTAAGTATACTTATCTAGCTAAGTATACTTTGGGGGAGTAATTTTCAATGTATGCATACATTCTTAAATACTTTTATTTAATGAAATAAAATATTTTCTGATGGAAACAATGGTTGCGGTACAGTTATAAATAAAGCACAGAAAGCTGCATAGTTTTAATCATCAAATATAAACAGGTGTTTGTTCTATATGAAATATCAATGCATTTCAGTAAAGATAAATAATTGCTCCCATTAAAGTATACTTAGCTAGATAAGTATGCTTAGAAATTTGGTGATATCGGTTACAGGTCATTGACAATGTACACAACCGCCTGCGATAATCCTGCCAATATTGAATTCATTTGTTTGTCAAAATACTTGAATATTGTACTTGAAGTCAAGCAGCTTGATTGACTGAGCCTGAGCTGTGCTACAGCTCAGGCTCAGCCAATCAAAATGCTTGATTGTGAGTTCAGATGGCCAATAGCTGTTCAGAAACGTTGACATATTGGCAAGATTAGCGGAGGCGGTGGTGTATAATGCAAGTGTGGCGGTGACTAGAAACACGGGGCTAATGGTAGTACAGTGCAACCTCTCTACAACAACCATGGGAAGACGCAAACATTGGCTGTTGTAGAGAGGTGGCTGTTGTAAGGAGGTTAATGCTGAACTAAATTTTGTCGTCCGCTGTTTATTTATTTTCTTCGATAATTCTCATAAAAATACATGCGTTTGGCAACATTTTATAATCATTTCCAATGGAAATGATTCTTAAATGCTGTCAAAACATGTTTTTATTTAGAAAGACGGCAAAAGCAACAGCAGACGACTATTTTTGTGTTCAGCAGCCTAAGGGTTAGTTACAGAGGAAATCATCCATTTGGGATATCAAATAGCGGCTGTTATAGAGAGGGTTTTGTTGTAGAGAGGTGGTCGTTCGGGAAGGTTCGACTGTATAGTCGGGCCGCTGCATTGTAAAACAAGACGAATATGGAATTAGACACCTAAATATCAATTTTTAAAAGGAATGATTACTGAAATATGTATAAAGGTATATATTTACCTCGTTTTACTAAGGGATACATTTTCGTTAGGTACCAGTCCACTTGAAGAAGGCTTAGTTTCGTAGTTTTCCTATGGGCTTTTTACTGAATATTCCAAAACTTCCTGCCTGTGGTGATTGCATGTGACTTAAAATTAAATACTCAGCATCCTATGCTATTTTCAGCTGACAAAAGCAAGTATTTGTAAAATTATGTGCTAAACTGTGATCTGGTCCATTCATTGGGCATAGTCAGATTCAACTTGTACGCATCTTCCGCTCGCAATGTGTGTTTGTTATTTGGGACGCAATTTTAACAGTCTGAAACAGGTTTGTCGCTCGAAAACAAATCACTCGGTACCAGTACAGACAATAACCAGTGTGGGCAGGTATACATGTAGAATTGATTCACACATTCATTTTTAGTGCAAACTCTGCATGTCACATAACTTTCTGGCGCCTTTAGTCCAGCGGCCATGACGGAATAAGTGCAGAAATTGACCACCACATGCTAACTTTTATATAGGAATGAATGGCCTTTTTGTGGAATTTATCGGGGTATAAACTTGGAAAAGTCGCGGGAATACTGGACGAAGGCCGGAAGGCCTCGTCCAGTATTCCCGCGACTTTTCCAAGTTTATATCCCCGATAAATTCCACAAAAAGGCCATTCATTCCTTATAACTCCAGCATTTGAAATAAATTCATCAAGAAAATGTGTTTATTTTCCGTTTTCTTAAGAATTATTTTCACTGCGCCTCACGGTTACGGAAAGTAGTTCGGCGTGGGAGTTTACTGGTATATAAATCTTGGACAGAGACTTGCTACGGGCCAATCAAATGTTAGGGAATTGTGTAAATATTTGTGTGCTGGAATTATATGTCAATACACTTTAGTATTGCTACACAAATCAAATTTGCATACAGCTAAGAACATTTATAATGTGATAATTCCAGCACAAAAATATTTACACAATTCCCTAACATAGCAAGTCTCTGTCCAAAATGTATATCCCAGTAAACTCCCACGCCGAACTACTTTCCGTAACCGTGAGGCGCAGTTAAAATAATTCTTAAGAAAACGGAAAATAAACACATTTGCTTGATGAATTTATTTAAAAATGCTGGAATTATAAGGAATGAATGGCCTTTTTGTGGAATTTATCGGGGATATAAACTTGGAAAAGTCGCGGGAATACTGGACGAGGCCTTCCGGCCTTCGTCCAGTATTCCCGCGACTTTTCCAAGTTCATACCCCGATAAATTCTACAAAAAGGCAATTCATTCCTATAATAATATAACAGCTGTATACAGCAAACATCCTCTGTGAATATATGAAGAGGATATCTGAGAAAAAGACTTGCGGAAGTGCTCGCTCGGCCAAGAATTGCTAAAACAAGTATTGGCGGACTGGTACCTTAGTGCCTCAATTCCCATCGCTGAAATAAACAACTGCCGGTGTAATATCAGTACTTCCGGTATATATATTCATATGACGTAGGTTACACATGCGAATACACATTTGTTACTGTATACAGTCATAATAACTCGCTGGCTGGGCAAATAGACTATTCATATTAGTACATGTGCAACTAATATGACATATATGCTCATTGAGTGGTGTGAAATATCCATATTTCACACCACTCAATGAACATATATGTCACATTCGAAGCAAAAACTGGGCTTTCACAGTTTCATAACACAGTGTAATAGCAATCATAATACACTAGTGTAATAAATATGCCAATGAGACTGCAACATAAACATGCTGCGTCATCAATACAGCTTCAATTAATGTTTCATAGCTTATGCAATAAACATAATCTAACATTGTGTTGGTTTAATATGATATGTATTGAACCTGATGACTGATTTCATAAGAACTCGACATAGTCTCGTTTCTTATGAAATCAGTAAACTCGTTTGATAAATATCAAATTACACCATCACTCATGTAAGATCCTCTATTTATTTCGTTAATACCAGTAGCCGATTTCACCAACATTGCAAAGTATACTTTTCTAGCAAAGTATACTTTGAGGGAGTAATCATGTATTTTTTCCGAAATGACTGACTGCTAACGACTGCATATATTTGATGATTAAAAGTATGCAGACTTATTATACTGAATTGATTACATTATCACAGCCAAAGTGGCTGTGATAATGTAATAAATTCAGTATATTAAAAAATAATAAATTTGTCCTAAAATTTAAAATTTCTCCCTCAAAGTATACTTTGCTACTAATGTATACTTTGCAATGTTGATGAAATGGGCTACTTGACCGGAGCGGTGAATAAAATAATGCCGCGGTGGACTATAGAGCGGGTGGGTTGATTCAACGTAGACCCTCAGAATGGTGTTTCCTGCGTTCTAGAGCCAAATAAGCGCCATGATGGTGTCTACGGCCGTGTACCTCCATCCGTATATCGTATCCATAGTTCGTTTCCCGGAACACGTCCATTGTATACAGGATCCCGCTCGGGTACTTGATTATCGCCACCATGGCGTCCGGTTGCCCACAGTCGTGGAGTTCTGGGTCGTTCACGTGACACGTGACCAGGATTGATTCAGGAGTCACCGCCCCCGTTACCCAGGTAACCATGTCGATATCATGGACGCCGACGTCTGATAGGATGTTACAGCCGGTACTGTCTGAGATAATAAACTAGACCTTACGTTTGTAAAACATGGATATTCCCCCATTGACTCTAAAAAGGCTAAGTGTTTCAGCGATATTGTAAAGGTGAGAAAGGTCAAGGTCATGTTAATGGTTGAGTGAGTGTCGCATAAGTCCACATGTATCAAGCGTGTGAATATTCAAGTAATACGTCCAGCAAAATTGAAGTTATGGCATGATGGAGAAACCCTTACATTGTTTCAGACAAATGATCACGGACAGACGTACAGCGCTCCAGGGGGCCGTTACACTCAATTTCCTACGACTAAAATGTCCATAAGTGCAAAATTATGATAGTCTGTAAATTTCACATTAACATTGTTTTCATGTAAACTATTATAGATTTAGATATATTGAGCATTTACTGCATATGCAGCCTATGTTCAATAAATGTAAATACATGTACATCAATTGAAATTTCCAAAATATCCTAAATGTGCACTAACATGAACATTTTAGTAGCACGAAGTCTAGTGAAACGGCCCCGGGGAACCTCTTAGCATGCTAAAGGTTAGAATACACTAAATAGTTTTAGTATGCAATTTAACCGAGTACCCCATGCATACCCCATTCTCTGCTTCTTTCAATGTTAATATGGATGTTGCGGAACCTCCTTTTACATAAGCTGCATGATGTCTGCATTGGATCTAAGCTAAATAAAACATAGGTTGACTTACTTCTAAGAAAAACAAATCCAAAATCCTATGATCACCCATGTTCGCCGGCTTCAACATTACTTACAAAACCTGAACACCATGTTCGATTAAGGTTTAAACATCCTAGAAATTTACATGAAAATGAAGTCAATTACGCCTTTTTGAAACTAATTTTTGAGAGTAAAAACACACCCTTTTCATAAATGGACTAGTCTGAATATCATTTTGTGACTGTTGAATTAGTTGCAAAATAAACATCTCTAAATCCATTCCAGTTACTTATAGGAGTGAAAGGGTTAACATCTTTCTGAAGACGATTTGTACAACAGTTGTATGTGGCCGAAGCTCAAATGGGTTGCTTTGCCGGACTACTTACTTCCCCCTGGTCACTTCATATTAATACTTTAAGGATCTTTGGCATTTGTTAACAACATGGCGAGTGTTTTACTGGGTCATTAACGAGCAGTGTAGACCCTGTGCGGACTGTGCGGACTGTGCGGATTTGCATGCTGGTCCAGGTCAATGCTGGTCGCAAAAGCCATCAGCACCAGCCCCGTTTCTTGAGTCACAATACTATTGAATTGGTTTGCGGTTTTCTGACACAGCTAGCCTAAGGGAGATGAATATCACTTTAACGTAGTACCTGCCGTTTTCAGGAATTCATATGACGGTTTCGGCGAATCCCGTGATGTCGTTCGGATCAACCGAATGTCGCCGACGAGTCCCGACGTAACGGCCGAGTGTAGCCGCCGGAATGACGGATCAAACCGCCTAGGTGTAGAACGAGGTAGACAACACCTGCGTTTCTGAACATCTCAACTCGCAATCAAGCAGTTTGATTGACTGAGCCTGAGTTGTAGCACAGCTCAGGCTCAGGCAATCAATCTGTTTGATTTGAAACAAAATATTCAAATATTTGGAAACAAAAATAATTACAAATATTGGCAACATTAGCGCATTTAAATGTTTTTTTTAATTGAATGTGTTTAATAGCCAAATGTTCGTCGGCAGTAACACGTGGAACAGACAGTGTCTAACCGTTGATATCCCGTAAGGAAGGGCCGTCCCTGTTTCTCCGCCGCCTCGTAACACGTCCTAATGTCGCCCACACTCTCCCCCGCTGGCTTCTCGCTGAATACGGCCTTACCTTAAACACACGTCATATGGCGGAAAAATTGGTGCTGTTTAACCCTTTCAACCCTAAGTGACCGGAATGGACTGTGATGTGCTGATTTTCCGACCAATCCAATACTCGCAAACTGATTTTCAGATTAGTCCATGAATTAAAAGAGTCTTTTTGTTCTAAAAAATATGAAAATTACTTGCAAAAAGTGAACATCCTGATGAGACGGCTCGTTACGAGCCGGCTCATTTGAATCAGAACGGCTTGCAAACCCCGCTATAGCGGGCTTTCGGGTTCAAAGGGTTAAAATCGATATAAACATATTTTATTAAATTATAATTTACATCAATTTTGGGTATACAAGCAGTGTAAGAAGATTGGAACGAAAGGTTGCAAGCTTATATAGTTCCTCTCTTTTAACAAGATATTTAGGGTCTCCGGCTGACATGACCCTTACACATCTTAAAAAGACAACTGGTCCCCACAACAAGGTATGCTTTCGATCAAATCTCATGGCTTATTAACATGAACGTGTATTGAACTGTAATATATTTCTTAATAAATATTGTTTCGAATACAATTGAAAGGGCCGGTGAAATAAGAGGGCTAACTCCATGTGGGAGTTATCCCCCTTATTTCACTGACCCGCATCAATATACAATTATTGTCTTTTGAGGAGGTGTACATGAGATTTACGGACCTGAGAAAAGTGATGTTCACCGACGCCGAAGGCGGAGGTGAACATCACTTTTCGAAGGTCTGTAAATCTCTTGTACACCGACTCAAAAGACTATAATTGTTTCATTATATGACAAAAATATTTCTGGCCAATATCTTTTTCAAAATATCCGGCCGAAAAAACAATTGTTCACTTTTTTTTGTTTTCAAAATATTTTTTTTTTAATTTTAGGGCCCCCCAAAAGAATTCAGCCTCAAAGTTTTGTTCAATTTTTTTTAAAAGAAATAGACTAGTCTAAGAATGATATTCGAAATGTGATTCACCTCCAGGTGAATATCACATTTCGAATAACACTCTCGGACTTTTCTCGCGCAACGAGACGAGTCCGAGACTGATATTCAGGTGAATATCATATATGTTCACAATCACGTGACCCGCAATTGGACAATCTCATTGGTTGAAATTCTTAGTCATATAATAATTATGTTTTATTCACCAGACCGCAGAAAACCCCTAGTGTTCAACACCGACTGAGAAAATCGCTGAATACATGTTATTGTATAATAGTGAATTAGAATAAAAATTACTTTATGTTGATTAGTATACATATTAAATGCACTGGGTGTAAGATTTGTGCATACAGTCACGAAACAAACTCTTTCGAATGTAATCAACACAAATGGTGTGTTTAGTGCCGTTAACATGAATTAAACAATATACTGACCCCCCCCCCCCCCCCCCCCCCCCATCACATTTGCACATGTCATATCAACTGGGGCTGTAGGAGAGTATATGTTTCTGTGACTGGAGAAATGGGGTTTATGGGAGTTGTGACCAGTGCGACTTCTCATCAAATAACACACTTCTAGCCTGATAACGATCTTTGTCATACCGCAGATAAGTTTCTCGGCTTTTGATTGGCTAGCTTGCCTGGTCATATATATGGGCCGCGCTCTGTGAAAAGCGGCCTTAATGACAAAATTTTCAATTTGCACTTTTTTACATTTTTGGATGCGGACACCTTTCACAAACAATATGCTGAAAAGAAAATGCAAATATGTTTCATAGTTTGTGTTTTATCTCACTTTTTGTAGTACCATGTCAATCACGCAAGGAAAAAAAAGTAACGTCATCGAGAAAATGACGTTATTGAAACGCTGACGTTTGTACAATGCAACACAACAGCCTACAGTAGAAATGCGTGTTCATAGACTAATTGACTGTGCTTCCTGTAAACTGTATTTGCTGATAACTTTCACTAAATGTATCTACAACTGTTACTATGAATACTATAAAACATCGAACAGAATAAAACTATGATATCATTGATATGTACATGTAGTGAACAAACCAAACGCACCACTATCAATGTTAAATCTATAATTAGCCGACATGTGACCTCGTAATTTGCTACTATCGCCAACTATCACAGATTATGCATATGCATGTACTGTCAGAAAGATACATTGTAATTATTTGAGAATTTAGTTCAGAATCTAATTGACGTTATTTACGTAACAGTTAATTGTGACGTCACTTATTGATGTAGACATTACGTCACTCATCAAGGACCAAACACAAACAACTAAACGACATTCCTGGTGTTTGAAATTGAAAAAATCTGTGACTAATTCTGTAGAAATGAATGGCCTGAATTTGGTTAGAATTTGGATAGGCCTATATGGCTGCACATATCAATGACTTCAGCGCCAGATGGTGTATAGAGGGTAGTCAGACACCCCCGGGGAGTTTTAAACAAATTAAAAATCGTCCATACCCGACTCTCGGAATTAAATTTACCTCGTACTAGCAGGTAGGAGGTCTATGGAAAAATGCTCACCGCCGTGCCACTGCCCCCACACCTAGAGGGCAGATATTGTTATATTAGGCGTGTCAGCTTAAAACAGTTATTGTGTGGGCTATCCGTCTCGATCATGTCTATGAATTTTCTGCCGGTACTGATTTTTTATATAAGTTTCTTCAAATTTTATAAATGTACGCATTTATCAACCGTACTTTGTAGATTCCTTCATATGTTTGTATTTGCGTGACTGATGCCCGCGCGACAGCATGCGTATTTATTTAGTAAGTACTGGAATGTATAGTTGAATAAATAAAAAGTGGCCAACAGAACATTCAGGGCAAAATTATCCATTACTGTGTATTTTTAAATGTGTGTCGGTTTGAATTTTTGATAATGGCTTTACCATTTGAAAACAAATATATATACATTTACATAAACCTGTCAATGTCGGGAACATGTGTCGATGTGACATACATGATTGTATAATTGTTATAAAATGTTCCGATAAAAATACCGGCAGTAAGCATAATCGTACTGGTGCACTGTATCCTCTCGTCGGGAATAATTAATTTGTAAACGAAATTTTCAATTTAATAGTGTTGCGTTTCAGAAAAAGTACATTCAACGCCTTAAGCTTTGTAAACAAAGAAATGAGTGACCAACCAAGCCATGCTAAAAAGCACCGTGGCGTATGTATATGTATTTTTAAGTCATGTCTGCACACTATATAATCAAGTCAGTCATTTACACACTAAATTTGTACCGACCACAAAATTGCGACATTTGTTTGAAGCGTCTCGTTTGAATTTAGACGCGTTGATTCTGAAAATATAGAAGTTGTGTATTCCAGGGCGGATTCACGTAGGGGAAAACCCGGTGCGCGTCTCCCTAAAAGTTTGGCGAGTAAAGATATGTTTGCTCTAAAATGCGTTATAACGCAGCAAAATGGGGAGTAGACATCAAAAATATTCAGGAGGGCATACCGCCGGACCCACCTAGCAGTCTCCCGAGCTCCGCTTGGTCGACGAACAAACGGTGCTACATGTAGTTCGAAAATATAGTAAACTGTTTCAATTAAGAAGTCCCGCCCACCCCCCCCCCCCCTAATCTGAAATCCTGGATCCGCTCCTGGAATTTGCTTTATATTATTTACACGCCTCCTACTAGAACGTCCCTTTGATAAAAAAAACACAATAAAGCACGCAGACATCCAATGTTTAGTAGTAAGTAAATTAACAACGATCTAAAGTAGGACTTCTTAAATTTGTAAACGTTGGAGACCTGTGCATCTGCGCAGCCTGATCAGGGTATGCACTGATTGCAAAAATACTAGTAAAATATATGCCATACATTCATATAACCATATTTACAAGTGGTCAATTAAAATAATATTTAACAGTCATCAAACGGCAATCGTACGGCTGATGTAATGTGATATTTTTGAAAGTCGCTAAAAAGTACGTGACATTAGAAGGTACATGCAAGTGGTTGCAGATACAGATACAAATCAGTAGGCTACGTCCCTGGGGCCCGTTTCACTAAACTTCGTAAGACTAAAATGTTCGTAAGTACAAAATTAAGTCTGTAAATTCCACATTAACAACATTTTCCTGTAAACAATTATTTGATTTACATTTATTGAGCAGCCTATGCTCAATAAATGTAAATCAATCAATTGAAATTTCCAGCCGATCCTAGATTTGCCCTTACGAACAGTTTAGTCGTACGAAGTTTTGTGAAACGGGCCCCCGGTGGCTATAATTATGTTTGCACTAAATATGCCTGTGACACAATACCAACACACCAACACACGAAATACTAAATAATATGAAAAGTCATGCAGAGCATGATGTTATTAGCCGATCAAATCAGGGTTCAATATATGTCCGCATTTTAGTAGTTACTGAGTCTCGGGGGGGGGGGGGGGGGGGGGGAGGGGGGGAATGAATGAGCGAGTGAGTATTGGTGTTTAACGGCCTATCAACAGCGAAGGTCATTTAAGGCCGGGCTAACGGGTTGTACTATCCCGCATTAAATGGGTCCACGATGAGGAAAATTCCCAAAATCAGAACTCAATATTTCCATGCCACACCAGTCACTTTAGTAGCTCGGCCCCAAAGTAATATGATTTGCCATAAGCTTATTATTTCTTAATGGAGCATAACAGGTTAACGTTGTCACTTGTTTATCCCTTGTTTATCGATTTAAATGGTTTAAATCGACTCGAAGCTTACGTTCAACGGCCGCACAAACTCGATTGAACTGCACGCCTTCCAATGATTTAAATACGCAGCGCGTTTAAATAGTCAATTACGTTTTTTTAATGTGCGCACTGGTCATTTAAAAGGGGCCCATACGTGATTTTTTGGGCGATGTCGGGCGCAAGACAATCAATAATTTGCTGCATTGACAATAATTAAGGTGGATTGCCGCAATCGCGCGTGCTGGATGCATCCCTGCCATCCCTGCATGACACGTAAACAAATCAAAGTTCGCTATGAAGGGCAATTCTTCGTTTTGATTGGTGGAAAATTTTGTGAATATTAACTAGCGTCAAATGACGCGCATACGCGATCCAATGGGATAAACCCGAGATGCTGGGGTTGCTAGTCGGAGGAGATTTTGAGGAGAGGTCGATTATAAAATAGCCGAATAAACACATTTTACGCGATTATACGTGGCTGAAACTTGTTCTGTTTAATAAATAAAAGCTTTAAATTAGCCCAATAATCGGCGTATGTTGGCGTATATGGCCATTAGAACCAACTATGGACTTCAACAACAACAACTTCCGGGTTCAATCTCTTCCGGCGTTCAGGTCATTACGTATTCAAAACAAAATTGTGTTATTTGGCTATATTTAAAGTTTTAAACGGAGATAATTGCCAAAAATTCAAACTTTATCGGTTGATGCAATTTGGAAGTGATACAGCAAAATTCGCGTTCGTAGATTACCGAATAGCGGAGAAAAGGGTTGCTACAAACTTTTTCAGAATTCGATGGATGACCAATATATTAGCCGATCGATAAATAGATCGGCTAATAAAAACATGTTTGGCCCAGTGTCAACATGATGCGATATGTCAGGAGCCGCGTAATTATTTTTCTGACAATTTCCCAATTTTATTTTATGTTGATTTTCGAAACATTCGACGGTGAACTAGTAAATCAAATGAATTAAGACCTAGGCCCAGTTCTATCCGTGGCAACTTTTATCCAGAATACGTGTCACAGTTATAAGTTTTTTTTTTTTTTTTTTAATGAGTCAACTGTTTATATTTTCTTTAATAAAAGTAACGGTTGCGGGCACACATTCACGTAGAGCGGGGCCGGGTCCGACCGGCCGTCGGCACTAACCGCCCCCATCAGTAAACACGTTTAAACCTAAGTTGATATCTTACATTGCGCATGTTCATTTCCCCGTGAGTTTCAAATTGCGACAAACAGTGCAGAAAGTATTGCCATTACGAATTAAATCGTTTTCCATAGAACGACATCTGTAAACCAAGACCTTTTCATCAATATGACCATGCAATATGTAGATATACGTAGGCACATAATTAAGTCATGCATACATGAATGCAGTGTTACCCGAGTGTGTCTACATATTTCGAAAATCGGTTGTCACGTTCAAATTATGAAGGTTAGCGTTACTCATCAAAATGCGTAATGCAGTGTAATCTATAAATAAATCCCAAAACCGGAACTGGCTGGTGTACCGCGCAGGCCCGTAGCCAGGGGGGGGGGTCGGGGGGGGGGGGGGGGGTCGGACGGCGGGGGACGCCCCCCCCACCCCCCCCCCCCCCCGCCCAGCATCGATGTCCACTTATTTAGACCCCCCTAGATACCTCAGGCCTCTTGGGCCTTCGAAACGACCCCCCCCCTTCAAACAGGTCTGGCTACGGGCCTGCCGCGTGTACGGTTCCGTCTTAGACGGCCGAAAATACCGACCCCGCTAAAATCTGAACGGGACCGTATAGTATAATTAAAAAAGAGCGCACACACGCGCCCCGGGGTCAATCTCAAAGTTGTAAGTACATGTACAGCTGATGGTGGTCGCCAGACAGGATAAGTTTGTTTTCTGTGAGTATTCCGGTTTCAACACAAATTAAGAAACATGTAGACGCCTCCATCTACGCCGACTACAATTGTTCTCGCGTTTGTTTGTAATTGTTATATACATATATAAATAAAGTTTAAAAGAAATATTAGCATTATGATTACATAAAACTGATATTGTTATGTGTTATCTAAAAATACCGGTCGTATGGTTATTTAGTTTCAAATGTAATTTCACAAGTCGTCCATATAATATATTATAAAAATCATAAATGCAATATGCCCATTTGTATAAAAATAATCGACAAAATTACTACGCATTTCCTTGAAGGAAACCGAAGAAAAAAAGACAACTATCTGAACCACTATGAAAACAACTGTACAATTCTGCCACGCATATCCAACATTAAAAGTGTGAGCCGTAAAGCGTACGGCTATAAATAGGACAACTTATTGCAATGGCGCAACAATTCCAAGTGTCAAACTCCGACGTGACGTTGGTAAATTTATGCGTAACTTTGCGACGTCATTTTCAGCCTTTCATGACGTTGTCATTAAGGCTGGTTTTCACAGAGCGAGGCCCATATTATATGACCTGCCAAGACCGTCGGACATACAGGAATTGCGATTACCCTCCGGCGCCTCGCGTCCAATGAAGAACATTTTGCAAGCGTCTACCGATTGCGAATTGTATTCCTCACTAAACACAATAAAACCCCGAATTTATCAATACAAGTAACAAATTGTACACTCAAAAAACCAGTCTATATTGCTTATTTTTCCATAAATATTCTTCGCTCATCAAAATATGAGCGAAAAATTAGCCAAAATAACGAAAATAGCTTTTCAAATCTAAACGCGCTTGCCTTCGTGACACGGCTATATTTAGGTCACAAACTATGGGTTCCACGCACAGAAACCGCGGCGTAGCAATGACAGCGAATGTTTGGGAACCAGTCGCATTATTCTAGAGGCGCCAAAGGGAGAGCAGATCGATAGAGCAGTGGAATATACATTAAATTACACGATATAAAAAAACTGTCATAAAGTCGTTTTCGATGGGTTTCTTACTCCATATTTAGTTTGTTTTCGTTTAATAAAAAAACGAAATGTTCATTTACGCCTTTATATTAAGACTGACGGTAGAAAATCGAATCTCGGATTATTTTTCTTCCTGAAAAAACGCAAAGATCAAAATAAGAGATATGTTTATACGGCCAAATACAGGTTCTGCGGTATGACAAATACGTTATTGTGATTCTACACAGGCTATATGGTGTAATATTGCCCGTCTGAAGGTAGGTTCACCCTCGGCTATCGCCTCGGGTGAACATACCTCCAGACGGGCAATTTTACACCATATAGCCTGTGTAGAATCACAATAACTTATAATATAGACACATGTTAGTAGCATGACCGGAGTTTTATTGATAGAATGGCGAACAATGCAGATCCTGATCAGACTGTGCGGATGCACAGGCTGATCTGGATCTACACTGGTCGCAAGCCCCATAAACCCCAATCTCCAGTCACAGCCACATATATAGACAGTGTCAGCGAAAATGCATTTAGAGAAAAGACCAAACTTACTGACCATTTTGAAGTGCTCGACAAATATAATCTGTGTGCGTGTTGGTGGGGGAATTCACAACTACGCCGTCCAAAACTGTCAATTGGTGGGGGGAATTCACAACTACGGCGTCCAAACTGAAACACATATAAACGCGACTGTGACTTGAGAAACGGGGCTTATTGAATTTGCAATCGGTGTAGCTCATGAGCAAACGCATGTAGTAGATTCGTGCAGTCTGATAACGATCTGCATTGTTTGTTAGAAGCATGTCAGGGTTTTCATGACTGGAATTTTGTTACCAGTACAGATTATCATCAGACAGTGCGGATGCGCATGTTGATCTGGATCTACAGTGATCGTCAAACCCATAAGCCTCATTTCTCCAGAAAATGAAGAAATTATTAAATGGGGTATGCATTTCGTTAAGTTATATGTGGCTGTGACTGGAGAAATTGAGCTTATGTGTTTTTCGACCACTGTAGATCCAAATCAGCCTGTGCATCCTGTCTTATCAGGATCTGCTGTGCTCGCCATTCCATCAATGAAACGCCCGTCATGCAACAGAAATATATAACGTTATCAGGCTACATGAGTGTGCAATTTGATCAGGAGCTACAGTGGTCAAAAACCACCTTCAGCCCCATTTCTCCAGTCACAGCCACATATCTATTAAAACTAGTTTATGTCTTCTAACCTAAATCCTATTACAGTGAAACATCTCTAAACTAGACACCCTGGGAGGTTTAGAGAGGTCCCACTGTAAAGCATGCATATGGCCATACTGAAATGTATTGGCGTGCTTTGCAATCATGAACATACATTAACATCTGAGATAAAGGATCAAGAAACCAATCAAACATAAGATTACGTATATTTTCTTGGTGTCCGGTTTAGAGAGGTTCCAATGTATACCTATTGTCGACGAGTAGTTTACTAAACTCGTTGGAGGTGTAGAAAGGGATACTGTCGCCGAGATAGAACTGTTGCTTGACCTCCTTCACCCTCTCTTCGTTGTCTTCGATAATCCACCGCAGGTCCACTCTCCGGCTGCTGAGAAGATTCTTCAAGTGCACACCTGCAAAAGGCCATCCTGTATTTTATGTCATCACTGGCACGGGTTATTGAAGAACGGCTCATATTTCGGTGGTGTATGGGTTATTTCGGTATATCTGGTGGTTTGGGTGCATTGTTACCACCGTACAATTAACGTCACATCACGCGAGTGTAAACACGTATAAGTACGAATTTTGATAGTAAGAAATGGGCTCGAAAGTTCGGAACGGTGAATGTGTAGATAATTGACGATTTATGTCGTGTGTAATGATTGAGCATTAGTAGTTGCACCCAACTTTGCAAATTACCCAAAAGCCCACGAAATCTACCCAAATATACCCAAAATCCACCCAAATATCCATATGACACCAACATTCTGACCATCTGTTCAAATAGCTGTGATCACTGGGCCAGTGACGTCACTTTCTGCCCACCATACACTGCATTGTTCACCGGTACTACGCTCCCAGCAAGCGTAAAATGTTTCACGTAGAAATTTACGCCGGATATCCTAACGAATTCCCATTCAGGGGCCCGTTTCACTAAACTTCGTACCACTAAAATAAGTGCAAATTCAGGATCGTCTGGAAATTTCAATTGATGGATTTACATTCATTGAGCATAGGCTGCATCTGCAGCCTATGCTCAATAAATGTAAATCCAATAATTGTTTACAAGAAAACATTGTTAATGTGAAATTTTCAGACTATCATAAATTTGCACTTGCGAAAATTTTAGCCGTAAGAAGTTTAGTGAAACGGACACAGAATTGAATTTTGTGACACAGAATTGACAGAATTGAATTTTGTGACACAGAATTGAATTTTGTGATTTTTGGTGTTACAAAACTCAATTTTGTACACATAATTAACCTGTCCTGCATGGCGCCCCGTAGTACCAGCTGCATACTCTGATTTGCGTCGGTTACTAGACGACACAATGCGTTTATTCGATAGCTCTAAGTAGAGCTGAGTGACATATCGTCAGGAAACCGGCGTAGTTTTCGACATGAAACATCTGGGTCACTCCGTTTATTAGCGAAGTAACATCGCACAGTGGCTAATTATCATATGTATTTAAATAGGCTTATGCAGTGGAGCTTCAATGTATGATGGTATGCTTATGCAAACATATAATCTAACAGTGTGTTGAAATAATGTGGTATTTCTCAAACTAGTTGACTGACTTCCGCGAGTTTACTAGTATTTGTTTGTGAATACATTACCTGCGATTCGTCCGCACCCACACAGACCAAATGAGTACTTCGGTTTCATCTGGGTAGATGTTCGGTATTGAGAGACTACACTTAAGTGTCTCTGAAAACAAAATATAGTCATTATTAGGCATGCCATGTTACTTGGCCATATAACACACGTAGCTCGAAACATTTAACGTTGTATGCAGACAATAGACAATATTCATAAGAGGCTATGACTGGATAAATTGGGTTTATGGGTTTTGCGACCAGTGTAGATCCTGATCAGCCTGTGCATCCGCACAGTCTGATCTGGATCTGCACTTTTCGCTATTCCATCAATGATATATCCGCCATGCATCTAACAAGCGATATATATCGGTATCAGGCTACAGGAGTGTGGTATTGGATATGGGGGCTACGCTGGTCACAAATCTCATAAACCCCATTTCTCCAGATACAGCCACAAATGGCCGTCTGTGTCATGCCATGCCAGCCTTAGCATACCCTATATGCGATGGCAAGGACCATATTGCTTTGTTCTTGAAAGTTCCTTTCGTACCCCAGTCAGTTACGTCGAAATGTTTATACGTTGCTCCATCGTGCCATAACTTTAAATCGGTGTGAAGTTATCAGTGAGCAGTAAGTAACAGTGAGATGTATCTCACTGCTGGCAGTAAGCGGCAGTGAGCAGTGAGGTATGTTTCACTGTTAGCAGTAAGTAGCAGTGGACAGTGAGATGTGTCTCACTGCTGGCAGTAAGCGGCAGTGAGCAGTTATATGCGTTAGGCAATAATGTAAACTAAGTACGTGCGTAAACTCTTTAGACCGGACAATGTAACCTCTCTAAACCGGACACCACTGTAAGCTATGTATGTGTGCGGAACCTCTCTAGACCGGACACCAATGCAAGCTATATATATGTGCGGAGCTCTCTAAATCGGACACCACTGTAAGCTAGGTATGTGTGCGGAATCTCTTTAGACCGGTATGTATATGTGCGTAACCTCTCTAAACCGGACACCCCACTGTAAACTAGATGTATTTGAGGAACGCCTCTAAACCGGACAGCACTGTGCGGAACCACTCTAGACCGAACACCAATGCAAGCTAGGTATATTTGCGCAACCTCTCCAAAATGGATACCACTGCAAGCTAGGTATGTGTGCGGAACCTCTCTAGACGGGACACTACTGCAAGCTATGTATGTGTAGTGAACCTATCTAGACCGGACAACAATGTAAACAACGTGTATGTGCGGGACCTCTCTGAACGGGATATCACTGTAAACTAGGTATGTTTGCGGAACCTCTGTAGACGGGAAACCACTGTTAGCTAAGTACATGTGTGGAACCTCTCTAAACCGGACACAACTGTAAACTAGGCATGTGTGCGGAACCTCTATAGACCGGACAGAACTGTAAGCTACATGTAGGTATATGTGCGAAACCTCTCTAAATGGGACAGCACTGTAAACTAGGTATGTTTTCGGAAACTCTCTAGACCGGACACCAATGCAAGCTTTAAAACGGACACCACTATAAACTAGGTATTTGTGCGGAACCTCTCTTAGACCAGACAGTACTAAGTGTATGTGCGGAACCTATATAAACCGGACAGCACTGTAAAATAGGTATGTGTGCGGAACCTCTGTAGACCGGACATCACTGCAAACTGTTATGTGTGCGGAACCTCTCTAACCCGGACAGCACTGTAAACTAGGTATGTGTGCGGAACCTTTCTAAACCGGACAGCACTGTAAACTAGGTATGTGTGCGGAACCTCTGTAGACCGGACATCACTGCGAACTAGTCATGTGTGCGGAACCTCTATAGACCGGACAGAACTGTAAGCTCCCTCTCTAAACTGGACAGCACTGCAAAAATAGGTATGTGTGCGGAACCTCTGCAGACCGGACATCACTGCAAACTGTTATGTGTGCGGAACCTCTCTAAACCGGACAGCACTGTAAACTACGTGTATGTGCGGAACCTCTCTAAACCGGACAGCACTGTAAACTACGTGTATGTGCGGAACCTCTCTAAACCGGACAGCACTGTAAACTACGTGTATGTGCCGAACCTATGTAAACCGGACAGCACTGCAAACTAGGTATGTGTGCGGAACTTATGTAGACCAGACATCACTGTAACTAGTTATGTGTGCGGAGCCTCTCTAAACTTGACAGCACTGAAAAACTAGGTATGTGTGCGGAACCTCTGCAGACCGGACATCACTGCAAACTGTTATGTGTGCGGAACCTCTCTAAACCGGACAGCACTGTAAACTACGTGTATGTGCGGAACCTCTCTAAACGGGACAGCGCTGTAAAC
The DNA here is from genome assembly GCA_029237695.1 of Conchocele bisecta. Lineage (NCBI taxonomy): Eukaryota > Metazoa > Mollusca > Bivalvia > Lucinida > Thyasiridae > Conchocele > Conchocele bisecta. The sequence goes on along the minus strand of CM055278.1, from coordinate 44,769,808 downwards.
TATGTATGTATTACGAGGTTGAAGTCTCGTAGTCTGTTTATTTGGATTTCATAAGTGTTCTTCGTTGTCTTTTTTTGTATTGGGAATTACCTCATTCTGTCCAAATAATGAATTTAACAAATAACCACGTTTAACAGTTCCCTAAATATATTTCCAATTTTCATCGAAAATTGCAAACATACTGGATACACTAGATTAACCAATGAAATTGTTTATTATGCAGCATGTGTTATCAGAATTTATTACCTCATTTACATATTGGCCCTAGGGTCCTGGGGCTCACCGTGGACAAAGAGTCAAACTTTCTTTGTTGCAATCTCTGGAATGAGATTACTTATCAAACTTATGTGTACTTATCGGCTGTCAGCTTGGACGGTTTATGGCTTAATCTTGACAGCATTGCATAACATACAGACGAATTAATATGCAGATTTTCGACTTTAATATCTGTGAAAAATAAAAGAATTTTCGCAATTCTTTGAATAAAAGTTCAATATTATCCCCGACTTGGAAATAAATACAATATTTAAAATCCACGTAAAATAACAACATTCTGATATGAATATTGACCGAAATCGACCAATAATTATAAAGTTGACATATGTGTTAAATCATTGTCTCTTAAATAACACAACTGTTTTGAGACCTGTGAAGACCCAGATCAGCATGCACATCCGCGCAGTCTCATCATGACCCACACCGCTCGCTACTGTATGGGTCGGACCAAATTCCAGTTCATAACGATATCCTCCGTCTTCTTTTAAATGCGACCCCGCATTTATCTAAATACACATCCAATTGACGGATATTATTAAATGTACATACATTGAGGTTAAACCCACCATCTATTGTTCTTGTAACATTATGATTCAGACAATGTTATTTGGTTTGATGGGCCATGTGCCATTTTGTAATGGTTGTGATTTTTTGTTGTCTCTGTATTTATTATCATAATTCACATAGTTATCCTCATGAATAGTGATTATTACCAATTTATTTGATTTAGCTCACCCATAGTTCAGACGCAGTGACATTATCAGTAACCAGATCGCATTTTGCCTCATATTGATGACAATGGCAATATTTGTTGTTTAGCTGATTGAATACAGAGATAACGCTCAACAGACATATAATCTTGTGAATTTTGGATACCGTATTTTTCCCGATATATGCAGACAGCAATTACAGAAGGATTATGTGGCCTATATAAGTACCTATATTGGCATGACTCATATACTGGCATTGACAAAGCTATGCTCTCTTTATTGAATGGTTATTTCTCTGCCAAGGACGAAATAATTACCTCTGCAAAATGTAATGGGAAATATTTTGTAAACACATGACTTGTTTACAAATATACAAATACGATAAATGCATGATATACACAATGTGATAATCGTGTTCGTGGTAGCATTGAAAATGTACATATAAACGTACATGTATTTTAAATATATGCAGATTTATTTTGTTTACGTTTGATTCGTAGGTTTTTATTAAAAATGCACTAGAGCAGACTGTAAAGATGCAATGTATCGGGATTAAATCGGACACAATTTGTATTTATTTCCACCTATCAAAGTAATTCTAAGTACGGTTTTTCCAAACAAACATATTAACAGCTAAATATACTATATTAGCGGCATTTCCGCTTTATCCGGGTTATTCCAGATAGCAATATAATTGTATTATGTGTCATTGAAAAATAAATAAATACAACTATTTACGATTGCAGAGTTCAAAATGGTCGCACTTTATCAAATTCTCAATATACACACGGATATCCAGCGTGAATATGATGACAAAAACTTTATTGTTTGTTAAACATTGTGAAACATAATTACTACAGTTAATTGTACACGTATTTGTCATTCTGACGTGTTATTTTATAGCATAATTGGCCGTGTTGTATTCTATAACGATGTGTTGCCTGTTACTGTTTGGTATGCATCTCTATTTTAGGTCCAGCATTTCGTGATGCTCATGCATATTACATTTTTGCTTAATCATTTTACAAAGTAACGGATATCTTTCTGCATGTGTCGACTCCATTTTGTCTTGAAATAATTTGGACATACATATATACCACACATAGCATTGTAGTGGTGTTCGGTTTAGACAGGTTCCGCACATATACCTCGCTTGTAGTGGTGTCCGGTCTAGAGAGATTCCGGACACATATACCTCGCTTGTAGTGGTGTCCGGTTTAGAGAGGTTCCGGACACATATACCTCGCTTGTAGTGGTGTCCGGTTTAGACAGGTTCCGCACATATACCTCGCTTGTAGTGGTGTCCGGTTTAAAGAGGTTCCGGACACATATACCTCGCTGGTAGTGGTGTCCGGTTTAGACAGGTTCCGCACATATACCTCGCTTGTAGTGGTGTCCGGTTTAGAGAGGTTCCGGACACATATACCTCGCTGGTAGTGGTGTCCGGTTTAGAGAGGTTCCGCACATATACCTCGCTTGTAGTGGTGTCCGGTTTAGAGAGGTTCCGGACACATATACCTCGCTTGTAGTGGTGTCCGATTTAGACAGGTTCCGCACATATACCTCGCTTGTAGTGGTGTCCGGTTTAGAGAGGTTCCGGACACATATACCTCGCTTGTAGTGGTGTCCGGTTTAGACAGGTTCCGCACATATACCTCGCTTGTAGTGGTGTCCGGTTTAGAGAGGTTCCGGACACATATACCTCGCTGGTAGTGGTGCCCGGTTTAGACAGGTTCCGCACATATACCTCGCTGGTAGTGGTGTCCGGTCTAGAGAGGTTCGGCACACATACCGACTTTACAGTGCTATCCGGTATAGAGAGGTTCCGCACACATACATACCTAGTTTGCCGTGGTGTCCGGTAAAGAGAGGTCCAGCACACTTACCTAGTTTCCAGTGTTGTCCGGTTTATACAGGTTCCGCACGCATACCTCGTTTGCAGTGGTGTCCGACCAAGACAGGTTCAGCACACATACCTTGTGTACAGTGCTGTCCGGTCTACAGAGGTTCCGCTCACATACCTAGATTGCGGTGGTGTCCGGTCTATAGAGGTTACGGACATATACCGCGTTTACAGTGGTGTCCCGTCTAGAGATGTTCCGCACACATACATGTACCTAGCTTGAAGTGCTGACCAGTTTAGAGAGGTTCCGCACACATACCTAGTTTACAGTGGTGTATGGTTTAGAAAGGTTCCGCATGCATAAACCTAGTTTAAAGTGATGTCCGGGTTAGTGGGGTTCCCTACATACACATAGTTTACAGTGGTGTCCGGTTTAGAGAGGTTACGCAAATATACATTGTCCGGTCTAAATAGTTTACGCACATACTTAGTTTACATTATTGCCACACGCATATAACTGCTCACTGCCGTTTACTGCTAGCAGTCACTGCCCACTGCTGCTTACTGCTAGCAGTGAAACACATCTACTGACTGCTCACTGCTCACTTCACACCGATTTTTAAATTTGTTCGTCTGCTTGAAATGTTTTATCAATAAAAACAAGTTTTGGCAGCGCCTGAGAGTCTCCACTGGAGACGATTCTCATGTGCTGTCAAAACACGTTTTTTGTTCAGAATTAAGGCAAAAATGAAAAACAGCAGACGACAATTTTCGTCTCCCGCATAGTGAGGGTTAATATTACTACATAGATCTATTTAACATGTGCAGACTTCTTAATACGCGACACACTCGCGTGACAATTTCATGGCCTTGGTTTGTTACCTTCACGTGAACAATATGTAAACAATATTTACAAAATGTACGATATTTTCGGTAATATGAAAATGTCGTTCACTTTCGTAGTAATTTACAGAAAATATCAGTTTCTATAAATAGTTTTCATGAAATATCGCACATCTTCTTAGGCACAAAATCACCTGGCTTGTCTCATATAATTATGTATGTACATGACCCTCTTAAACTGTCTAGCCCAATGCATAGGTCTTGTGAAATATAAACATATTGATTTAGATATAGGCCAGGGCAGAGATCCTTTAGAGGCACTGGTTCTCAGACATGTGGATATGACTAAAATAAAATTGGGCTTATGGACTGTGCGACCAGATCTAGATTAGCCTGTGAATCCGCACAGTCTGATCAAGATGTGCTCTGTTCGCAATTCCATCAATGAAACACCCGCCATGCTTCTAACAAGCAAGATACATCGTTATCAGGCTACATGAGTGTGCTAATTGATCATGCGATACATTGACTTTTAAATATATTTTTTTCTCATACTACATGTAAACGTGTTTTTAAGTAACTAGGTTGTAAATGACTCTGCAAATCTGTTCGGTATGATTTAACAGCTGTAAATAAGTTGATGACATAATATATGGCTGTGACTGGAGAAATGGGGCTTATGGGATTTGTGACCAGTATAGCATGCACACTATTGAAGCCTGATAACGATCTATATTGCGTGTTAGAAGGAAGATTGGTGTTTCATTGATGGAATGGCGAACAGTGCAGATCCTGATCAGGCTGTGCGGATGCACAGCCTGATCTGGATCTACACTGTTCGCAAAACCCATAAGCACAGTTTCTCCTGTCACAGTCATATATTAACCGTCAGACAGACCGTGTTGAATTCGATCTAGAGTATGCAAGAGTCTAGACCAATGCAACGTTACATATGCATGTCCTGTGAAAATCTACATTACACACATTTATAATGTTGGCACAGACATATGTCTTTCCAAGACTGAGTGTTTAGCGTTTTGACGAGTGAGCGCAGTGAGCGCATTTAGTGGTGAGTGTGGAGGCATCCTCCTCCAACCCACATCCAAGGATAATTATACCCCGGAGTTACGAAGTATACAAATGGATACAGAGTTTTCGCCTTTCCGTCCGTTCATCTGTGCCCTTGTACGTCCGCCCGTCCGTTCGGCCGTCCGAGCTAACATACAGGAGCTATGGGCTTACTGTCTGTTCCACATGTTGCTGCCGACAAACTTTTGACTATTAAACACATTAAATCGAAAAAATATTTAAAAGAAAGTACTTTTTCATCAATAACAAAAAAGTCACCCTCCCCAAACAAATTTGTTTCATGAAATTCCATCAAATATTGATTTTATTGCGAAATTCAAAAAACAAAAGTTAGATTTTGAAAATCGTTTGACAAATAAAAAAATATTTAAAAAACATCTGAGACGCGCCGTGCGAAAACCGGGCTTAATGGCAACATTTTCAGTTTTTACTTTTTCGCGTATTCTGAATTGTACATCTTTTAAAAGCCATATGCCGCCAAAATTATCAATGTATCCCAATTATGGTTCATTTTAGAAGTAGTTTTATGACGCGTGGTAAAAACTTATATGATGTTTTAGATGAATGACGTCGAAATTACGACGTTTATCAACGGCGTATACAAGGGTTGTTGATCCGAACAAGTCCTATAGATTTGTCATCTTTTATCGCATGTCAACCCAATTTGGATATCTCGTAGCCTGGCCAAGTGTCTCCCATTAGCCAAGACAAAGATATAAAATAATGTTTATGGCTCGTGTTGCAGTTGCTAATGTAACGTCATGTTTTGGATTGCGGCCCAAGTAACGTAATTTCGTATGAATAATTTTCAAATAAGGCAGAGTGAGGCGTTTCCCTGTTGTTTGATGCTGTCTGAAATAATTTTGGGGAATAATAGCGACATCATTTAACATTTCGTATACGACGACATATTTTAAAGTAGGTAGTAGGCCGCTTATAACATTAACTTTGTGGCAAAACACGATACCGGGCAGATACCTTATAATTGTCGCCGTGTGTCTTTCTTGAGGATCGCATTACCATCGCCTGATCTACATTATTATGCAGTCGAGTGATAAACTGATGATTTGATACTACAAAAGCATTTTCGACTACAAAAGCAAGTGTATGACCATCACATTTCTAATTAATATGTTGATGCATTTATTTTAAATTCAATACAAACCCCGCATATTTATGTCATTATATAGATGCCTGTCTACCTCTATTTATGATAAAATGAGTGGCATTAAATGGCATATCATTCGCTAAGTACTGGTACTGGATAGAATTGTTTAAAAGTATCAATTGACCAAGATAATAGATGGTAATATCGTTGGCATACACTAGGTTGTTCATATTTAAGATTATTTAGGAATCAAAGTGCAGTGTAAGCGAAGACTTCGCTGATATGTAGCCAGTTAAATTATGCGTTCACCATTTTGAATTCATAAGGACAACCGACGAAAAATAGTAAAAATGTCAAAGAACGACAGTTAGGCGACAATGTACAGCGCCTGAAGCATTTCTAAATCATTGATGCTGCGAGGAACTCGTGCAAGTATCCTTGCTATAATATTTTGTCACGACACCATGGCCATAACGTCAAACATGTATTCACGTTCAATGACGTCACAAAGTACGTGACGTCAAGTCATGACGTCATAATATGTGTACCGAGGTACACGGTATCGCGTCTCCTATTAGTGAAAGTTTCAGTAAGTTATCATTTTCCGTTTTCTGTTCACACTTAATGTTAACTGACACCAGTAAACGTAAATGGGAGGGCAAACTGTGAACTTTTACGGCGACGCTAGACAATAATTTGAAACGTCGTATTTCCGACGTCGTTTACCGCTTTTCATGACGTTGTCATTAAGCCCGGTTTTCGTATGGCGCGGCCCATCTATGTTTAGCCCCCATGTTAAATTCCCATAGGAAAATCGTTTTTTCGCAATAAAATCAATATTTGATGGAATTTCATGAAACAAAAAAGTTAGTGGGGATTTTTGTTATTGATGAAACAGTACTTACAATTAAATATTTTTTAGATTTAATGTGTTTAATAGTCAAAAGTTCGTCGGCAGTTTAACGTGGAACAGACAGTAGGTGGACTTAGGTATACAAACGAATACAACCGACTTATATCCGCACGATCGTAATATTTGTCTCAAACAATAGAAAGGGCACCTAGCTCCCAAAGTCTTTGTACATGTACATCCGTCCGTATGTAACACATAAACTTAACCCTTTGAACCCGAAAGCCCGCTATATCGGTTTATGCAAACAGTGCAGATCCAAATGAGCCGGCTCATAACGAGCCGTCTCATCAGGATCTGCACTGTTTGAAAGTAATTTTAATATTTTTGAGAACAACAAATACCCCCTTTTTATAAATGAAATAGTCTGAAAATCATTTTGCGATGATTGGATTGGTTGCAAAATTAACATATCGCAGCCCATTCAGTTACTTAGGGTTGAAAGGGTTAATATTTTTGAGTCTTGGGTTTGGTTTGTCGATCAAAACGGTGACTGGGGATATCCGTTAGCCACTGATCAATTGGTCTAGTTCTCCAGGAATTATGAATGTCATAGATTACAGCGACGTTAAACTTATACTGAGACACGCCATGTCATTTTGAACCTTCGGACATCTGCGTAATCTCATTAAATACATTTACAAAATTTACAATATTTTTTTCATAAATACTGTCAAAAGTTGACAAAATTGTCAGAGTACATGCTGAATATAATTCCGCACGTACTCTGAAAATTGTGTCAACTGTTCACGCCATTGACGGAAAATATTGTAAATTTTGTAAACGTATTTCATGTAATACCGCAGATGTCCGAAGGTACAAAATCACATGGCGTGTCTCTACTGTTCACATGTATTTAAATGGCTGCATATTCAATCTGGAAGGTTATTGAAAGGAATTCATAGAACCCACTTCGCGAAAAGAGCCCAACCTTTCCAGTCAACTGCCGATCGGATACGGCACTGAATATTAAATAATATGGGCCGCGCTCTATTGAAAATGACGTCGCAAAGTTACGCATAAATTTACGAACGTCACGTCGGATTTTGACACTTGGAATTGTTGCGTCATTGCAATAAGTTGTCCTATTTATAGCCGTACGCTTTACGGCTCACAAATATTTTAATGTTGGATATGCGTGGCAGAATTGTATAGTCAGTGTTTTAATAGTGGTTCAGATAGTTGTCTTTTTTTCTTCCGTTTCTTTCAAGGAAATACGTAGTAATTTTGTCGATTATTTTTATACAAATGGGCATATTGCATTTATGATTTTTATAATACAGTCACGCTCGTTTACTCGAAGTCCGTCGGACTGTGATAAATACTTCGAGTAAACCGAAGTTCGACGTAACCTGAACAGGACCTCGAAATATTGCCATACACGTTACGGGATGCAACTCCCATACGACCTGTGACACACGGAGTTACACTTTTGCAACTATAATGTGTTTGCTTGCGTTTGCCTATACACGCATGTTTGTAGTCGAACTAAGTATACGCATCTGTATTATCAGGGTGGAACAAGAAAAGACAATTCAAAGCAGTAAAGTAACGTTTTATTATGCCTAATAAATAAAACATGTAAACCGCTTACAGTTTAATTGGTGTCGAGTAAATCACCTTTAACACTTATTCAAAGTTTGTTTACAGTGGCTTACACAGGTTAAACAAGTCTAGTCTTTGATCCGGTAAATTGGCGCCGCGAATTCGCACTTCGAGTGCAAACTGACACTTTGACGTAATGAGAGTGAAATACCACACATTTCTGTTTTCGGGACCTAACAATTAGTTCGAATTGGCGAAAATTTGACGTAACGAAATTCGACGTAACGGTAGCCAGTTACATTGCAAATAATAGGATCTGAAACGGGACTTGGACACGACTTCGACGTAACGAGGGAATTCGACTTAACCGACTTTGAGTAAACGAATGTTTACTGTATATTATATGGACGACTTGTGATGACATTTGAAACTAAATAACCATGTTTAGATAACACATAACAAAATCAGTATTATATAATAATAATGCTAATATTTCTTTTAAACTTTATTTATGTATTTATACATAAATATGTATGTATTTGTTTGTAACAATTACAAACAAACGCGAGAACAATTGTAGTCGGCGTAGATGGAGGCGTCTGAATGTTTCTTAATTTGGGTTGAAATCGGAATACTCACAGAAAACAAACTTATCCTGTCTGGCGACCACTATTAGTAGCTTATTTCATCAACATTGCAAAGTATACTTTACTAGCAAAGTATACTTTGAGGGAGCAATCAATATTTTTCCTGATATGCATTATTTCGTATAGAACTAACAAATGCATATATTTCATGATTAAAAGTATGCAAAAATTATTATACTGAATGTATTACATTATCACAGCCATTAAATGGCTGTGATAATGTAATAAATTCAGTATTATAAAAATTAATAAATTTAAAAAAAAAATGAAAATTTCTCCCTCAAAGTATACTTTGCTACTAAAGTATACTTTGCAATGTTGATGAAATAGGCTACAGATATACATGTACTTACAACTTGAAGATCGAAACCGGGGCGCGTGTGTGCGCTCTTTACTAATGATACCATACGGTCCCGTTCAGATTAGAGCGGGGTCGGGTGTCTTCATCCGTCTAAGACGGAACCGTACACGCTGTACAAACCCAGTTCCGATTTTGGGATTTATTTATAGATTAGACTGCATTACGCATTTTGATGAGTAACGCAAACTTTCATTTAAACGTGACAAGCGATTTTCGAAATATGTAGACCAGACACTCTCGGATAAATCTGCATTCATCTATTCATGAAATATTGCATGATCATATTTATGAAAAGGTCTTGGTTTACAGATGTCGTTCTATGGAAAACGATTTAATTCGTAATGTCAATACTTTCTGCACTGTTTGTCGCAAATTTAAAACTCACGGGGAAATGATCATGCGCAATATAAGATATCAACTTCGGTTTAAACGTGTGCTACAAAAAGTGAGATAAAACAAACACTATGAAACATATTTGCATTTTCTTTTCAGCATATTGTTTTTGAAAGGTGTCCGCATCAGAAAATGTAAAAAATTGAAAATGTTGTCATTAAGGCTGGTTTTCACAGAGCGCAGCCCATATATATGTGGCAGTGACTGGAGAAATGTGGCTTGTGGGATCTGTGACCAGTGTAGCTCATTATGAAATAGCACACTCATGTAGCCTGATAACGATCTAGATTGCTTATTATAAGCATTGCGGATGTTTCATTGATGGAATGGCGAACGGTACAGATCCTGATCAGACTGTGCGGATGCACAGGCTGATCTGGATCTACACTGGTCGCAAAACCCATAAGCCCCATTTCTCCAGTCTCAGCCACATATAACGTTTTACTTACACGTGCCATTGACACCTGAAGGTCGTAACCACCAACATACTGTTGTACGATGCGTATCCATGGAAACGAGTGTCGTTGAATGCCCGTTAAATTCAAGGTTCTGAGAGAAGTCATGATGTTGGACAATGCCAACCAAAGACTATTTGGGATAGCGTTGTTATGCAGACTGTGTAATCAGATAACGTCTGTGGCTGCGACTGGATAAATGGGGCTTATGGGTTTTGCGATCAGTGTAGATCCAGAACAGTCTGTGCATCCGCACAGTCTGATCAGGATCTGCACTGTTCGGCATTCCATCAATGAAACACCCGTCATGCTTCTAAAAAGGAATATATGATACATGCGTGTGGTATTTGATCAGGAGCTACACGGGTCACAACTCCCATAAGCTCTATTTCTCCAGTCACAGTCATATATATGGAAAAGTTCACACTGCGGGGTCACGGTGGCTAAAACACGTCACGTGCACAAGGCATTGTAGCCCGTTTTTACCGACCTTTTATAGTTTATATAGTGTCCTGCGATGGTCCACAACATCAAAGGCCGTGCTGAAGTCCATGATTGCAACATCAACCTGACCTCCCTGCATGAATTGTACAAGATCGTGAATGAAACAGACCAACTGTGTCTCACATGATCTCCGAGCACGGAAGCTATGCTGATTGTCAACAAGGACCTGGTGTCTGTCAAGGTGGTCAAGGACATTGCTAACTACGATGTATTCAAGCATTTTACAGGATATACAGGTCAAGGAAACTGGTCTATAATTACTCGCTTTAAATTTCTCTCCTTTCTTAAATATGGGTGTGACATTTGCCTGATTCCACTCTTTGGGGACCAGTCCCAAGTTAATGGATTTGTTATAAATAACAGTTAATATCGGGGCAATTTCATGGGCACATTCTTTGAGTATCCTGGGCTTTATGGTATCTGGTCCTGCTGCTTTATGTGGATTCAGGTTGAGAAGTAATTTTTTGACACCATTTTCAGTTACTGTTATGTTAGGCATGTCGGGATATGAGCTCTGACCAAGATCTGGTATCTCAGAGTTATCTTTCTTTGTAAATACTGATGAAAACTGTCTGTTCAGGATCTCAGCCTTGTCTTTGGCTTCAGGTCTGATAATTCCCTGTTCCCTCAATGGGGCAACTCCACATGAATCATTTTTTAAGCTTTTAACAAATCCCCAAAATCTTTTAGTATTACCGTGTTTATGTTCAGATGGGTCACACATGATATTATTCATATAATCCCAATATGTTTGTCGTGATTTTTTTCTGTATTAATGCCTTAATCTTTCTGAGCTTAGAGAACATTTCAGGCTTTTTTGTTTTCTTCAATTTGGCGTAAAACCTGTCCCTTTTTGTCATTAGTTGCTTAATTTCTTTGCTTAACCATGGGAGATGCTGCTTGCCGCTAACTAGCTTAGTGGGAATGTGCTCACTAACAAGTTTTTCTAGATTAGTGGAAAAACGGTCCCAAAGCTCCTGAACACTGAGGCTATCTAGTTGGTTTATTAAAGATGTGCCAAAATGAGCGAAGGCCAGCTTTTATACCAGTCCAGTTTGCAGGATTTTTCGTTTTTCTTTCAGATTGATCCTTGCACATGAAATTGTAACTAAGAATGGGATGCAGTGATCACTGAAGCCAGGGATTTCTTTTACTTTTATGTTTTCGACCAGGGATGAGTTACTTACAAACATAAGATCTAGGCAGTTGCTAACCGTCTCAGTGATTCGTGTGGGTTCATGTATAAACTGTGTCAGACGTAATATGTCAGCAAGATCTAGCAGTTTAGTGCATTCCTCAGTATGGGAGGCCCCAGAGTCAACAGTACTTGATTCCCAGTTAACATCACCCAGATTAAAGTCTCCACCAATTAGAAGGGTACTATTTGCGTGGTCTATGAGTGAAGCGGTCCTTTGTAGTTCATCAATGCAGACAAAGTCCCTATCTGGCCTGTAGGCACTACATGCAAAAAGCTCTTTCTTCCATTTTTGTTTGACCTGTACCCATAATATTTCTGAGTCGGATTTCAGTTCGACAGGGACATGACTGGACAACTGCTTGGAGACGAGTACAAAAACACATCCACCTGTCCTGCGCCTTCTATCATTGCGATAGACATTGTAATCTGAAGGGAAAACCTCAGAGTTCTTTATCTTGGGTTTAGCCATGATTCTGTTCCTAGTACAATGTCCGGCTTAACAAATGATAACATGGCAAGGAAGCCAATATTTTTATTTTTGACTGATTGGCAGATTACAGTGATGACCTTTAAGTGTTGAACTTGAGGTTTTCTAGTACATTGCGGCCGTGTTTGTCCTTAGCTGTCTCTCTGTCGGTCAGCTGCTATGGCGGAGCTCTCTATTTATACAGTGAAACCTCTCCAAACCGGACACCCTGGGAGGTCCCCAGACTGAAATTTCTCTAAACCGGACACCCTGGGAGGTCCACAGGGTGTCCGGTTTAGAGAGGTTTCATTGTAAATCAGGCATTTAATTTAATTGATCATTCTGAGCCGTTGTCGTGTGCTATATATGTGATCATGGACAGGCATTATCACCCGAGATAAATGACTAAGAAACACATCAAAAATAAGATCCCAGATGTTTCGATGGTGTTCGGTTTAGAGAGATTCCATTGTAGATCATCTGCAATGGCGGAGCTATCTAGAATGCATTGGAGAAGGGGTTCATTCCTATGGAAGATGTACAATTAAACTACAAGGCGCGTTGGATGCGACATGTGATACTGTGCCCTTGAAAGTATCTGTCTATCTATCTTCCGTTAATCTAGAACCCCTGTTGGGGACTTATAGATGCATGTATGCGCGTCACACTGACAAGAGTGTTAGTAAGAGTAAAAGTTGCAGTAAAAGCCAGAGGCAGTATATACAGGGGAGTGTTATTCTAGATAAAAGTAAAAACAGGGCTGGGATTTAGGCAAATGTGGTGTGTTCAATCTGGCTGACAGCCTGATTGAACTGGTTTAATGTGGGTAGGGTTGGAATACCCATAGGTAGGGAATTCCAGATGGCTACAGTGTATGGGAAGAAGGAAGTACTTATAGTAGTCTGTGTTGGCTGAGATAATTCTGTACTGGAGTGGATGTGAGTGTCGTAATGGTCTGGTGTTTTGCGTTAAGTAGTGTTCTGCTGGGATGGCCACAAGATCATTGGTGATCTTGTATAGCATGGATAGCCTGGTATCTATCCGTCTTAATTCTAAGCGACGCCATCCAAGCCTTTGTAAAGTATGTGTTACGCTGGATGTGCGCTGGTATGTACGAGTTGCCCAGCGAGCGGCTCTGCGCTGGACAATTTCGAGTTAATAGATAGAGTTTTGTGTGTGGGGGACCAAACTGAGGAGCAGTACTCTAGTTGTGGTCGTGCCAGGGTTTTGTATGCTGTAGACTTAAGTTGTTCTGAGTGTACCTTGATGTTGCGCTTTAGAAAACCTAGTGTTTTGTTTGCCTGCTTTGAAATCCTGTCTATATGTGTGTTCCAGGACATGTCTGATGTGATGTCTACCCCTAGGTATTTCGCTGAGGGGACAGATTCTAGTGTAGTGTTGTGTAGATTGTATGTTGTGGGAATATGGTGTCTTGACTTTGTGATGTGAATCACTTGGCATTTTGAAGGGTTAATTTCCATATCCCACATGTTTTCCCATTTTTCTAGGTTAGTGAGGTCGTCTTGCAGGCTTTTGATTGATCGTCGGTGTCTAATGTGATGTATATGGCTGTGTCATCTACAAAAAGGCGAACTGTGGAGTGTACATTTTCGGGCAAGTCGTTAATGTATGCTAGGAATAGTATTGGTCCAAGAACAGACCCCTGTGGGACGCCAGACGAGACTGGTATGGCACCAGATGTCTTTCCATTTACAACTACTGATTGAGAGCGATTGTCCAGAAATGAGTTTTATCCATTTTAATACGTTTCCCCTGATTCCATAGTTATGTAATTTAAATAAGAGTTTTTCGTGACTGACTTTATCGAAAGCTTTGCTAAACTCTAAAAGAATCAGGTCTACTTGTTTTTTGTTGTGTACAGATTTCAGCAGGTCATGAGTGAGCATCAGTAGTTGTGTCTCACAGGAGCGCTTTTCTCGGAAACCATGTTGCATGTCATGTAGTATGTTGTTGTTAGTGAAGTGTTCTGTGCAATATGATATAATGCCAAGGACAATGTAGCATTCGGCTACTGGAGTATTATATAGGAAATTGTACCGTCATAGAATATAATTAACCATTCAATTAATAGAGACGATAAATCGATATGACTATTTGTTCAGTCCCATATAAATTGTCGTCTATCGTTTAGACTTTACGGGAAATTAGCTGAACGCTTGAAAGTTACTAAATCAAGCGCTTAGATAATCAAGATCGTTGCAGAACCCGGAAGTGACATTTTTGTCGATGCAAATCTCACAAAATCGATAAATTCAAACAAATATGGTAAAATGTCCGTGTTTGCATGCTGTTCCAGATTCCTACGTCGGTATATACTGAGTCCAGAGTCGTTGTTGTTCATAGTTCTGGCCGTGATCATCTACAATACGGTGGTAAACATCGTTCCTTTGTGGGAAAAGGCGAGGAAAGTGAAGCTGATATTTCAGACTAACACTAACCATGTTTTCAAGCAAGAGGTTGATGTTGCTGAACAGGATGAGGACACCGAAATCTGGTATTCGGACGGGACTTCGGGCGCGGGCACCAACACGTCGTGGCAGATGACCAGCGGACCGGCCGCTGTGTATTCCATACAGGGGAGACGACCACACATGGAAGACAGATTCAACATCCGACAAAATACCGGCTACTCTCTGTATGGTATATTTGACGGACATGGTGGTGAGGTAATTTCTCCGTGAAAACAAAAATTGACGGACCGTGACAGAGTAAGCCTAAAATGTAGTTGTGGCCCTGGCGGCAATTAATTCTAGTTTTGAATAGTTACTTGCAATCTACTCCCATACCGTCCGCAGATAGAGTGCAATCAGTGTCATCAGGAACAGAAACGTGACAATACAAATCACCATACCATACACTGTTACTGGGATAGCATATATTAAGAAACTTGATGCGTTGTATTAAACTGATGCATTGCCATTGGTCAAATTGGAAACTGAAACATGAAACTTGTTTACTGCTTTTTTGTATATCACAGTATTTTCAGTCACATGCCACATTAAATGACCTGATGTAATACAATATGCCCTTGATAAATCGGGTGACTATGCAATCATCGGCGTGACTCTGTGGCTGGGTACAATATTACGTGTATTGTTTGGGCGTGGCTACGTGTATGAGTCTAGAACCTATATCTGGCCACATCACTAACTACATGAAGACCTCATGCACAGTGAGGCAGGTAACTGTAAACCTCAATTTTGTTACATCCTGATATCATAAATATAATTTGCATGTAGCAGCAAGATGTTGATGATTTATCAAACTGTAAGATATATCCATAATAATTGTACTTGGTTGCATACGGTACATAAGACTCCAAAAATATATGTTGCACCAATATAAAATAATTGTTTGCTATGCCCCTGGATATGGTACAACCGTACCAATAGTATACGATAATACGATATACTCTTTATATATGCAATGTACCAACATTATAAGTATGCGATATTTATACGAGTATTATACATATGTTATATTATATATATACAAATATGTAACCAGCAGAAAAGCGCTAGTGTACGGACAACAGCCTGCACAATGCAGTGGCGTTTTCTGGTTTAAACCTGGACATAAATATTGTTTTCGTCCATTCTTTAGATATGGCATTTTTTCGGGCAGAATAACATTCATTTACCTTTAACGGACGTGTTAATTGAAATTATTATATCAAACTGGAGTTGTCACTGATATCAGGGGCGAAAACAACTATTTATTCCCTCTATTTAATTGTTGATGTGCAATGATTATACTTTATAATATGTCAATAAAATATGTATTTAGGGGATGTAGTTAGTCAATCAGTCAAGCAGTTGCAGAGATATAACATACAGAATAGCGAATCAGATCTGATTCACAAGTTAGCAGTGTGAATCAGATCTGATTCGGTATTCTGAGTGGAATCGCAACTCTGGCTATGGACGGTACGGGAGTAGATTGCAAGACTTACTGTTCGCAACTAAATTGATTCATAATCATATTGGTCCACCTATCTTCATTACTAGCATTACCAAATTCTCTTGCATATAATTACATGCGACTTGCCATGCACCAAAATAATACCGTATTTAGCTATTGGGTGTCGCATGTTCAGCATGATACAGATTTCTAGAGGCATCTAGATTCATAAAAGCAGTAGTGTGTATTCCCTGATCAAACTTGATATTTTCAATAGCCTCCAGAATTCAAGGGTCAATCAAAACTAAATTTAAGTGTAAAATACAAGTTTAGGAACTGTATGTGTTATATATTGAAAATTTGACACATGTGCTGCAATTCCAGTAGCCTGTTTCACCAACATTACAAAGTATACTTTTCTAGCAAAGTATACTTTGAGGGAGAAATTTTCAATTTTAGGATAAATTTATTAATTTTTATTATACAAAATTTATTACATTATCACAGCCATTTTGGCTGTGATAATGTAATATATTCAGTATAATAATTCTGCATACTTTTAATCATCAAAAATATGCAGTTGTTAGTTGTATATGAAATAATGCATTTCAGGAAAAATAAATGAGTACTCCCTCAAAGTATACTTTGCTAGAAAAGTATACTTTGCAATGTTGGTGAAATCGGCTACTGGAGTCAAATTTCAAGGGTTAAAATGACCCAAAGGGTCGCTATCATGGAACACCCTGACTAGCTGTATGGATATATGCGTCTCATCTGGGGCTACACTAGTCGCAAAGGAACATGCTTTTTTTTATCATCAGAGCTCCAGATAAGGCGCGTATTGGCGTATTCTACACACTTATGTTAGCACAATACGCATTGATTATCAAAAGTGGAGTACAAAATACTCACAGCAATGTGAAAATACTCATTGATTTTCAAATTGAGAGTGAAAATATAGTAATAAAGTTGAAAATTGACGTAGTTGAACTGCAAAAAGTAAACAGTGTTGTTCCCTATTTGATAAGGAATAAAATCAATAATACATTTGTAAAAGTAAAATACACAATGAATTTGAAATCTGGCGTTATAATGCTCTTTAGATACAAACCTTATCTGGAGCTCTGATCATGACGGTCACATTTGTAAACACAGGAGTCTTAACCTTACATGTGCATGTATATTCCATAAATATTATTTTACAAAACCAGGGTATGGGATCACGTCTATTGCTTTCTCTGCAGTTAATGGCAGCGTCCATGATGTCTCGGGTAAATCCTTTCATCAATACAACTGGGGTTTCTTCCTTTTAACTCTTTGCATGCTGGGAAACTTGTGGGCTATAAATAGTTCAAAACTAGCGGACAAGAATTCATCATATTTTCTTGTATTTCTCCCCGTAAATATCATGAATATATCTTGGAATTTCATTAGAATTGAGTTCTGAGGACTCAATTCTAATGAAATTTCAAGAAATATTTACAGAGAGAAATAAAACATATACACCTAATTCGTTTGGCGGATATTTTCTCCGCTAGTATGCAAAGAGTTAACGATGAACATGTTTCCAGACGTACTTACCACTACGAATCTACCAATACCAAATTTAGCAGTATTACTTGCGTAGTTATTCTGAACATTCTGCAGAAGAGAAATTTGAATCAAGACGGAATCAAATGTTATTTGAACTTGGTCCGAATCAAATTCTCTGCGGAATGATACCTGTAGCGGGTAGTTTTATCATAGCTATTGTTTTCACAGTTTACAGCAGAATACACAAGGCGAACTCTGATACCGAGAATTGTATCCGAGAAATGTCCAGTGATGATGGTGCAGTGAAAGATCATGATCAGCACGGACAGATTCTGACCAAACATCTTCTCGACACTGATGAAGAGTTATTAAAACTTGTAAAACAAAAATATGACATATCAGGTATGTAAGATATTCTGTAGTATCCCTAAGTATTCGGAACAAATTGTATTGTTATTGTGATAAACAAGTACAACCAAACTAACAGTACATATCTGGACACTCTTTGCTGTGAGAAACCATATATTAATGTGTGTTTCCCAGAATAAAGAATGTCCGAATACTTAGGGTTATTACGGTAATGTTTATTCAATTATATACCGGTAATTCTCTCATGTCTGTATTCTTCAGATCTTTAACCCATTTCTTGCTGATGAATCAACATGTTGCTGATAGAAAATGTTAGACAGTTTTCTGAACAGAAGTATCTACCGATATGCTTTGACATGGAAAATAAACATCCAAAAATAAACTTCCTTAATTTTGCACAGAAGTACATGCTGTGTCAATCATTTGAACCGTTCCACTGAGACGGTTCAAATGAGTCGTCACAACATATACTGTCATGAAGAATTAAAGAAGATATAATTTAACACACAGTGTTTGGAAATTTTGTTAACTCTCATAATCCGTCTCCCGCTTGAACATGTTGAACATGTACCAGGGCTCCAGATAAGGAATTAGTAATTGAGCATTGTCACTCCATCATTTCTGAAGAAATTGGGTATTTCACAATTTTAATTGGGTAAAATAAAATCACGCTACTGTTTACACATCAGTATACCGTAACTATTGAATAGTTTGCTTCTAAATGAAAACATGTCTTGGCATTTCATTAGAATTGTCTCCTTGGAGACAATTCTAATGAAATACCAAGATGTGTTTTCATTGCAAATTAGAAAAATATGCTATATTTGTGGTCTGTTTATTGTTTTCTGCAGCATGATAAAGGTACCACAACATATTTATTGCTTTTTGATTCTTGCTACGCCTGATTTCAATTGTGTTTTTTGGCAAGTTTAATTGGGTATTTAAGCAAATACTCAGCTTATCCTGGAGCCCTGTGTGCCATCCTAAGTCCTGTCAAAATTACTATTGTTTTACATTTTACCTACCTTCCAGCTCAGGACATTTGTTACATGAACATGAGTTGTGGTATAGTGGAACTTCTCTAGGACAGATACCTAAAACCTCAATGTGTTTAATATGTTCATTTATTCTATCAGGGTCAACAGCCCTGGTTGCCATAGTAACAGATACAACATTGACTGTGGCCAATGTTGGGGATTCCCGCGGCGTTATGTGTGATGAAGCCGGAAATGCAGTGCCTCTTTCTGAAGACCATAAGCCAAACCTGGTAAGCAATTCTTAGAGCACTCGTGGTCGAGAGTATGATCTATCTTGCTTGTTAGAAGCATCACAGGTGTTTCATTGATGGAATGGCGAACCATGTAGATCTTGATCAGACTGATGGCACAAGCTGATCTGGATCTACGCTGGTTGCAAAACCCATAAGTCCCATTTCTCCAGTCACAGCTGCATTTAATGATGGGGTTCATCCTTAACAGAATTCAGATATCCCTGGTTTAACACTCAGTTACATTTTATGGCTTTCTAGTACATGAGAGTTGAATCCGGTTATACGCAGTATAAAAGTAATCAGATTAGTACTAATCCTATTATTTTTTGGGGAGTGGGGCTAAGTGAATCTGGTGTGGTGAGGACCTTGTACCAGGTCAGGTGATTCTAATTTCAGGGCTGAATATATACTTTATCTGTAAATATTCAGTTCTGATTTTGGGATCCAACATGTAACATAATATAGGATTCGACCTCATTAACCTGGTCTAAAATGACCTTAGCTGTGACAGGCCACCAAACACCATTAAATCAATTAATCTTAGAGCACTATTCATCCAACTGTCTGCCGTAGCAAAGGTGCCTGACACCACATCAGGACACCATCTCTCAGTGATGAATTTTTTTATTGTAATTCAGCTAAACAGATGGTACTTCCAAAATACATAGAGACTACCAGGCTAGTGTTTTTATATATCAAGTTTATCAGGAAAGGCTAGGAAATGCGTAGGAATTCAGAGGCTTGCCGAGGAATTCCTACTGTTTCCAAGCCAAACCTGATAAACTTGATATCAAAAGACAGTAGCCTGGTATTCTATTTATCAAGTAACGTTTTATGCTCGAAAATGTCCATATATGACATCGTTATCTATGGACAGAACGCGGACTTGTTTACGTTGTATCATTACACTGACGTCATTCGACCAATGGAACATCAGTTTCACTTCGTTGTAACCTGGATGTTTGTATCAGTAGACGATTTCATCAAAATTGCAAAGTATACTTTACTAGCAAAGTATACTTTGAGGGAGAAATCATTAATTTTCCCCGAAATGCATTATTTCATATAGAACTAACGACTGCATTAGGTTGATGATTAAAAGTATGCAGAATTATTATACAGAATTGATTACATTATCACAGCCAAAATTGGCTGTGATAATGTAATAAATTCAGTATAATAAAAAATAATAAATTTATCATAAAATTGTTGTATCAGGATCAGGATCTGCACTTTCTGAGAATAAAAACATCCTTTTCATAAATTCTGTTTGTGACAATTGGATTGGTTGCAAAATTAACATATCAAAATCTGTTCCAGTTACTTAGGGGTGAAAGGGTTAATTATTCATGTATTACCTCCATGTATTCGCCGATATTTATTGAAAAAAAGAATTCTACAAATGACAGTGATTGATTGGTGTTTAACGGCCTATCAACAGGTACGGTCATTTAAGGCCGGTAATGACAGTGAAAGTTGATAAAAAATTCAGAGCTGATGGACAAGTTTCGAGTCATTTACAGAAAATATGATTTTGGTACATCAGGGGCCGTTTCACTAAACTTCTTACAACTAAAATGTGTGTAAGTGCAAACTTATGATAGTCTGTAAATTTCACATTAACAATGTTTTCTTGTAAACAATTATTGGATTTACATATTATTGTGCATACCGGTACATGTAAATCCATCAATTGAAATGTACAGCCTATTTCACCAAAATTGCAAAGTATACTTATCTTGCTAAGTACATTTTGAGGGAGAAATTTCAAAAGTGCATAGTTCGTGTACACAACTCCTCCGAAACCGTTCAGTCGATCGATCTGAAACTATACACACGTCTTTTACACATATTGAAGATGTGCACCTTGGTGTTTGTATCCGAAAAAATATTTTTTAACAAAAATATCACCTTTTTAACTTTAATAGCCATTTTTTCTACATTTTTCTATATACGGTTCAGAGTTTGTGTACACAACTCCTCCGAAACCGTTCAGTCGATCGATCTGAAACTACACACACGTCTTCTACACATATTGAAGATGTGCACCTTGGTGTTTTTATGCCGAAAAAATATTTTTTAACAAAAATATCACCTTTTTAACTCAGCCATTTTTTCTACATTTTTCTATACAATTCTATATACGGTACAGAGTTTGTGTACACAACTCCTCCGAAACTGTTCAGTCGATCGATCTGAAACTATACACACGTCTTCTACACATATTGAATATGTGCACCTTCATGTTTTTATGCCAAAAAAACATTTTTTTTTAAAAATATCACCTTTTTAACTTTGCCATTTTTTCTACATTTGTCTATACAATTCTATATACGGTACAGAGTTTGTGTGCACAACTCCTCCGAAACCGTTCAGTCGATCGTTCTGAAACTATACACACGTCTTGTGACAAGCAAGTAATTTTCATACTTTTTTAGAACAAAAACACCCCCTTTTCATAAATGGACTAGTCAGAAAATCATTTTGTGACGATTGGATTGGTTGCAAAATTAACATATCAAAATCCATTCCAGTTACTTAGGGGTGAAAGAGTTAAGATTATCTCAATTTCAGGCAAGGGAAAGAAAGCGAATACAAGAAGCTGGCGGATTTATCGGGTTCAACGGTGTATGGCGGGTTGCAGGAATACTGGCCACATCGCGGGCATTAGGCGACTATCCGTTAAAAGACCGAAACTTAATAACAGCCGAACCCGACATATTGACGTTTGATCTCACAGAAACCAAACCTCAGTTTATAATTCTCGCCACAGATGGGTTATGGGATTGTTTTACGAACGAAGAAGCTGTTGAGTACATAAAAGAGAGGTTAGATGAGCCTCACTATGGGGCGAAAAGTATCTTGTTACAGGCATATTACAAGGGCTCGTTAGATAATATAACAGTCATGGTTGTTAAGTTTAATTCTAGCAAATTGTCAGGGAATGTACAGAGGTGATTGTGATGTATGTTCATATAGTTGCAGGCCCGTACGCAGGAATTATTTTAGGGGGGTGCGTTATCGACGGCGCGAAGGGTTAAACACTGTTTTTGCACACCCAGGGACAGACCTCGGTAGATTAACCATTTCACCCCTAAATAACTGGAATAGATTTTGATATGTTAATTTTGCAACCCATTCCAATCATCACAAAATGATTTTCAGACCAGTCCATTTATGAACACGTGGTGTTTTTGTTCTCAAAATTATGAAAATTACTTGCAAAAAGTGCAGATCCTGATCTACACTTTTTGCCAATACCACTATACAGGCGGAACAGGCCTGTGGTTTTGAATGGGTTAAGGGGGGTGCATACACACCCGTCGCACCCCTTCTGCGTACGGGCCCGAGTTGTCCACTCATTGACAAAATGTCCCTATATATGGTTTCATATACTGGTATGTGGCTGTGACTGGTGACATGGGATTTGTAACCAATGATCAACTAGCACACTCCTTTTAGCATGATAACGATCTTTATTATATACATACTTGCAT
Source organism: Conchocele bisecta (assembly GCA_029237695.1). Lineage (NCBI taxonomy): Eukaryota > Metazoa > Mollusca > Bivalvia > Lucinida > Thyasiridae > Conchocele > Conchocele bisecta. The sequence continues at coordinate 44,746,870 of CM055278.1, read as the reverse complement.
TTCCCATTACAACACAATGGACTGCAAACCGTCAATATTTTTCCATATTGACGTCCCGTGAGTTCATATTGGTCAGTGCCGGAACTACGTTTCACCTCGTAAAGTAGTTCCTTCTGAATCATAACACATTTGTTTATTTTATTTACATTTTGTATTATTCTTGAGGAGCATCTAAATTGTGAGTGATGTACGTATATAATAAAACAAATATTTGATTTGTATGTGGATATATGCCACTAGTTCCTCCTGCATGCTAGGAACTCGTGCCTATATCCACATACAAATCAAATCACCTGCAAATATAGCTTGTTAGTGGCATGACCCGTGTTTCCTTGATGGAATGGAGAGAACAGTGCAGATCCTGGTCGCAAAACCCAAAAGCCCCATTTCTCCCGTCACAGCCACATTTAACGATTTCATCCTTTACGGCAACCTAATATCCCTGGTTTGACCCTCGGGTACATTTTTGGCTTTCTGGTACATGAGAGTTGAATCCGTTCGCGTCTCATACACGCCATGGGATTTTGTACCTCCGGATATCTGCGTAACTTCATAAATAGTTTACAAAATTTACAATATTTTTCATAAAAGTCCAAAGTTGGCAACATTTTCAGAGTACATGCGGTATATAATTCTGCATGTACTCTGAAAATTTTGTCAACTTTTATAATTCCGTATGTACTCTGAAAATTTTGTAAACTTTTGACGGCATTTTAAATATGGAATATATTGTACATGTAGTAAAATTTGTGTAAACGTATTTCATGAAATTATGCAGATGTCCGAAGGTACAGAGTCACATGGCGTGTCTCATATATGAGCTTCCATCTGAGAAAAGGTACCTGATGATATTGGTAACAATTGGAGATCCAGATAGCTTTCTAAAGTCACATAGTCACTGCCGCAGTGAAACCTCTCTAAACCGGACACCCTGGGAGGTCCCCATGGTGTCCGGTTTAGAGAGGTTTCACTGTAAATCGGGCATTTGATCATTCTGAGCCATAGTTGTGTGCTATGCAATCATGAACAGACTTTATCACCTGGGATAAATGACCAAGAAACTTGTGAAAAATAAGATCACAGGTGTTTTCTTGGCGTCTGATTTAGAGAGGTTCCACTGTACTTCAGTGTGTGAATGGCAAACAGAGTCCGGACTGCACAGATGTACAGAATATCTGGGGCTACACTGGTTGTAAACGTGACAAGGTATCTTTTCTCAGCCAGGAGCTTATATACAGAGCTCCAGATAAGTTTTGTATCTAAAGAGTATTATACCCCCAGATTTCAATGCTTATTTTACTTTTATAAATGTATTATTGATTTTCCTCCTTGTTAAATAGGGAACAAATGATAACAAATAAAACAAATTAGAAAATCACTTATTTCAGCTGCAAAATGAATTTGCAGCTCAACTATGTAAATTTTCAACTTGATTACAATATTTGCACTACTCAATTTGAAAATCAATGCGCATTTTCACATTGCGGTGAGTGTTTTGTACTCCCACTTTTGATAATCAATGTGTATTCTGCTGAAATAAGCACGTAAAATTCGCCAATACGCACCTTATCTGGAGCTCTGTGATATCTATGATATCACAGAGCTCCAGATTATGCCATGATATCTACATCTCGTATATCCTGCCATGGCATAATGGGGTTATTTAGTATTTAGCGTGTCTAGCTTCTGCTCAGCTTACACTCATTCAGGATGATGGAGGCATCAATAATGTTTCTGAACACTACAGCGAACAGTGCAGGCTCTGATCAGACTGCGCAGGTTGATCAGCGGTTACACTGGTCGCAAATTACATTAGCCCCCAGTAGCCTATTTCATCAACATTGCGAAGTATACTTTACTAGCAAAGTATACTTTGAGGGAGTAATCATTTATTTTTCCTGAAATGCATTATTTCATATAGAACTAACAAATGCATATATTTCATGATTAAAAGTAATCAGAATTATTATACTGAATTTATTACATTATCACAGCCAAATTGGCTGTGATAATGTAATAAATTCAGTATAATAAAAATTAATAAATTTATCATAAAATTGAAAATTTCTCCCTCAAAGTACAGATCCTATGCTTTTACACAGTATGAACAGGGCCTACCCAGTCCTCTAAATGAAGAACACAGTTCCAAGGAAATCTCCTTTCATTCCATCGCCCACTTTCAGTCACAGGTTCTTGAATAACAGTAGATTATAATATTTCGGTGTTTTTTTTGGTATTTCGGTATCTCTGGTGGTTTGGGTGCATTGTTACCACCATACAATTTACGTCACCTCCCGCAAATTACATGTATAAGTATGGGGTATTTTGACAGTATAAAGGGGGCCCAAATGTTCGGAACGGACAATGTGTAGATAATTGACGATTTCTGTCGTGTGTAATGTTTGTGCATTAGGAGTTGCACCAAACTTACAATTACCCAAAACCAACGAAATTCACCCAAATGACACCAAAATAATGGCCATCTGTTCAAACACCTGTGCTTTCAATGACTAAGTGTGTATCTGTGTCATGTTAGATGTTGTTAAAAGCTACATTGGTTTCCAATGTTTTATAACATGTTTTGTCAATTAGAAGCCAAAATGGTATAATGTTAAATAATACTCGCAGGGACCAAGGTAATATTTGCTTGTTATTTGAATAATATGTTGACCCTTACACCGCTATCTTAATTTTTTATCGTCTGCTGTTTATTTTTTATCATCAAAAACATGCTATGACAGCACTTTAGAATAATTTACAACATGCTTTGACAGCACTTCAGAATCATTTCCATTGGAAATGATTCTGAAGTGCTGTCAAACCATGTTTTTATTGACAAAGAACGCAAGATATAAAAGCAACAGCAGATGACAATTGTTGTGTGTAGCAGTCTGAGGGTTAATGATGATACATGTTTTGCGTATTAGCAATGAGTGAACGTAACAGTCTTTTATCAGGTAACAAGCTTTCTATTGGCCGAATACGTACCGACTGATAACATATTGCTGTATCAGGCGATCTGATACGAATATCAGGGTTACAACAAATTGAAATCTGACATTTCATTGGTCGAACAGCGTCACATGACGTTACCGAATTACGTCAGTGGAATGATGTCACGGAAATAAGTCTACGTTCTTTTCAACGAAAACAGTGTCATAATTGCTCATTATGTAGCCAAACAGGTTACCTGATAAATAGAATACCATGCTAGTGTATTTTGCTATCAAGTTTATCAGGCTTGGCTCGGAAACGGTGAGAATTCCTTGGCAAGCCTCTGAATTCCTACTCTTTTCCTAGGCTTGTCCAGAGCTCTTGATAAGGTGCATATTGGTGTATTTTACGCACTTATTTTAGCAGAATATGCATTGATTATCAAAAGTGGGAGTGAAAATATGCATTGATTTTCAAATTGAATAGTGAAAATACTGCAAAAAGTTTCAAATAATTGAATTTTTAAAAAAAAAATTATGTTGTATAATTTGTTCTCTATTTAATAAGAAAGAAAATCAATAATAAATTTGTAAAAGTAAAATGCGCATTGAATCTGAAATATGGGGGTATAATACTCAAAACTTATCTGTAGCAGATTTCATCAAAATTGCAAAGTATACTTATCCAGCAAAGTATACTTTGAGGGAGTAATCATTTATTTTTCCCGAAATGCATTATGTCATATAGAACTAACCACTGCATATATTTGATGATTAAAAGTATGCATACTTATTATACTGAATTTATTACATTATCACAGCCAAAATGGCTGTGATAATGTAATAAATTCAGTATAATAAAAATTAATAAATTTATCTTTAAAATGAAAATTTCTCCCTCAAAGTATACTTTGCTAGAAAAGTATACTTTGCAATGTTGGTGAAATAGGCTACTGGAACTCTGCTTGCCTGATAAACTTGATGTCAAAAGACACTGGCATTCTCTATATATTCAAACACTAACTTCCAGTGTATTAGAATTGGCGGATTTTGTCAATTTAAAGGTACATGCCCATTCAGTAGGCACAAAATGTTCTTTATATCAGAGACATCATCTGAGACATTTTCTGGCAAACTAAACATTCATTCACCATTACCCCACATATTGATTGGCATTATTATACATTTTACGTAAATTTTCGCACTGATATCAGGTGCGATGTTTCCTTAAAATATTAGTATAATTAATAAAATATAGCATGCCTCATTTGCATATGAAAATAACCTGATACCACCGCGCATCACTATCAGTAAAATAGTTATTACTAAATGATTATATCCGTATAGCGGGTACTTGTAATTTTTAGAACTGGTGGAATGGTGATACAATTATACACGTGGGTGGAAGGTGGGTGCAAGCGATGGGTAATTTAACGATCGGGGTTCATCCTTACCGGAATTCCGACTGGAGACCTGGTTTGGCCCTCACATACGTCTTTGGCATTTTGTATATGACAGTTGAATCTGGTTATACCCCTTATGTGAGTATTACGATTATTCGTAATCCTATTTTAGGGGAAGGGGCCAAGTGACTTTGGTGCGGTATGGACCTGCCACCAGGTCAGGTTATTCTAATTTCAGGGCTGAATATTTTGTTTCTCGATGTAAATATTCAGTTCTGATTTTGGAATTTTCCCCCCAATGCAGCAGGTTAAAACGGGATCGAACCCGTTTGCCCGGCCTTACATGACCTTAGCTGTTGATAGGCTGTTAAACACCATTAAACAAACAAAAAACAATTATACACTTATTTAATTCTTATAAAGAACATTTTGTGCCTGCTGAGTGGGCATGTACCTTTAATTTTACATTTAAGCACCATTAAGTAAAATAAATATTAAACGAGGCTATGACGAGTTACTTATGAAATCAGTCAACAAGCTTAATAAATATCATATTTAAACCATGATAAATGTTAGATTCTATGTATTGCATAATCACCAAATAATAATTTGAAGCTGTACTGATCTACCCAGCATGTTTTTTCTCTGTAGCTATATCATTTGCATATTTAATACATAGAGGATCTTACACGAGTGATGATTTAATATATTTATTAAACAAGTTTACTGATTTCATAAGAAACGAGGCTATGCCTCGTTTCTTATGAAATCAGTCAACTCGTGTAATAAATATCATGTTAAATAATCACATATGTTAGATTATATTTATTGCATAAGTACATCATCATACATTGAACATGTACTGGTAACCAAACCCGTTTTCTGTAACGAGCTAATTTGCATATTTATTACACTAACTTGTGTATTATGAATTTTATTACACCGTGTTAGTACACTGCGAGCACCCAATTTATGCAATAAACTAGTGTATTGTGCTTTTTAATACACTTACGTTATAAAACCGCTAAAGCCCATTTTATGCGATAACAAGTTGTCTCATCTGGATCTGCTTGACCGTGTTTTTCAGACACCATTCTAAGAACACCATTTTATGAAGGACTTTTCAACAATTTTATTACATTGCCAAACATTATCTGGTGCATTTCTTGTTGTTATTTTTTATGCCACCGGGTTTCGAAGAAACGGGTGGCATATAGCGTTTGGACCGTCCGTCCGTCTGTCTGTCTGTCCGGGTTTCGAAGAAACGGGTGGCATATAGCGTTTGGACCGTCCGTCTGTCTGTCTGTCTGTCCGTCCGTCCGTCCGTCACACTTTTCGGTTAACCAATTTGTCACAGTTTCTCAAATATGCTGCAGGTGGCATCCGCGTTTGACAGATGCATTTCTTGTTTATTATTACGTTAACACAGCTGATTATTTATAACATAAAAGTGGGTTGTTGGTTGGGAGAACGCGAAGGGTAAGTTTAACGGTGGGATTCATCCTTGCCAGAATCCCGATATCCCTGGTTTGACCTTCAGGTACATTTTTGGCTTTCTTGCTACTTGAGAGTTGAATGCTTGGTTATGCTTATTATAATTCCATAATATTTTTGTGCTGGAATTATTATAGGAATTAATGGCCTTTTTGTGGAATTTATCGGGGTATAAACTTGGAAAAGTTTTCCAAGTTTATACGCCGATAAATTCAACAAAAAGGCCATTCATTCCTATAATAATTCCAGCACAAAAATATTTACACAATTCTCTAACATTTGATTGGTCCGTAGCAAGTCTCTGTCCAAAAGAAAACGGAAAATAAACACATTTTCTTAATGAATTTATTTCAAATGCTGGAATTATAAGGAATTAATGGACTTTTCGTGGAATTTTTCGGGGATATAAACTTGGAAAAGTCGCGGGAATACTGGACGAGGCCTTCCGGCCTTCGTCCAGTATTCCCGCGACTTTTCCAAGTTTATACCCCGATAAATTCCACAAAAAGGCCATTCATTCCTATAATAAAAGTATTAATATTAGTACTAATCATGTTACTTTTATGGAGTGGGGCTAAGTCGTGTGGTGAGCACCTGACACTAGGCCTGTTAACCCAGTCTAAAATGACCATAGCTGTTGAGAGGCCGTTAGACACCATTAAATCAATCATTAACTCTTTGCATGCTAGCGGCGAATTAGGAGTACGTATATGCTTTACTTCTCTCTGTAAATATGTCTTGAAATTTCATTAGAATTGAGTCCTCAGGACACAATTCTAATGTAATTCCAAGACATGTTCATGATATTTACGGAGAGAAATAGAATAAAATATGATGAATTTTTGTCTGCTATTTTTGAACTATTTATAGCCTACAAGTTTCCCAGCATGCAAAGAGTTAAATCAATAACATCAAAATGGACCAATAAGAGAGTATTTTAATATGTATACATTTACTTTGCATTTCGTATAATAGCAATAATTTTACCACACTTGCTAATTGTGAGAGATTTTTATGCCACCGGGTTTCGAAGAAACGGGTGGCATATAGTGTTTGGACCGTCCGTCCGTCACACTTTTCGGTTAACCAATTTGTCACAGTTTCTCAAATATGCTGCAGGTGGCATCCGCGTTCGACAGACGCATTTCTTGTTTTTAAAGTTGTTATGATTGTTTTGTATTGTTCTTTAAAATATGTTTTAAACAATGTTTTATTTATAATAGCTTAACACTGGACCAATATGAGAGTATTTTAATATGTTAAATCTATTTTGCACTTCATAAAAAAAGCAATAATTTCACCAAGCTAGCTATTTGTGAAAGATGTTTTTTTTGTTGAAATGTTTTATGCTTTGCTTGGGTTTCTTTGCTTGTGTTGCATTACTTTTAGCTAGTCACAGTTTATTTAGTTGGCTTACAACGTATCCTCGTCATCATTCAACGTTCGTGGTCGTGACTGGAGAAATGGGGCTTATGGGATTTATGACTAGTGTGGCTCCTGATCAAATAGCACACACCCGTAGCCTGACAACGCTGTATGTTGCTTGTTAACAAGGTGTTTCGTTTATAGAAAGGTGACCAGTGCAGATCCAGGTCAGACTGTGCGGATGCACAGGCTGATCTGGATCTACACTGGTTGCAAAACCCATAAGCCTAATTTCACAGCCACGTAAGAACTATATAAGAATGTACTGCTTTAACACTTATAGGCCAATAGATAAATTACCAAACTTTGAAAATGCCCTTGGGTCATTTAACATTTCTTTAAAAGGTTCAAACTGTAGAAGCAACGTGATGTCAATCCGACGAATTCCACTAATTCTAATGCCAATGCTGTCCTGTAAGTTGTTGTAAGGGAAGTTACTCTGGATTTTCCAAGTTCATTAAAAAAAAGTTTAAACTTTATTTATTTTACAACGATTACAAACAATATACAAATGCTTTCGTTGGCACAGATGAAGGTGTAAGGGCGTGTGTATACTATATGGGCGTGTGTACAAGATTTTCTGCCTTAGTGCTTGTAAATGACATCAATCAGGTCATTAGCGGACACAAATTTTAGAGCAGGACATTATAATTGATGTATGTATCTTATTGTAACCGTTAATTAATATAAACCATACGAGACAAGTCATGTGATTTTGTACATATTTGCTTTCAAAATTGTATTAACTTTCGACGTCATTAACGCAAGGTATCATAAATTTGTGTATCCTTTTCACGAGGTATCACATGTTCTTAGGTACAAAATCTTATGGCGCGTCTCATATTTGTTAGCCGAGAGAAGGCAAAAAGAGCTGGCCAAAATGTTTTAAGTGCATCAGGGATTCCGCTGGCGATCGCCATTTTCGCAATTGGTGATAAAAATAAACAATTGGCGATAAAAAATTACAATTTTCTAGAAAAAAATCGCCACTTAAACAAACAAAAATTCCCCAGCGAATCCCTGGTGCATCTATAGTTTATAATAGGCTCATGTTACTTTATTACTTATATCTCTTGTGCAAAATTATATGATTGGCTGCAATTAAAATAATGTGCATGTTGTCCAAAGAACGTGAATGATTATTTCACCAGGTGTATACCGTTTACTAAAAGCACGATGATCATTTTACCAACCAAATTGCTAACAGGGTGGACACAGATCAGACTGTGTAATATCTTCACTGGCCAAAAGCCCCATTTTCCCAATCAGTTATAGTTGCAAATAAATAGAGGAGCTTACATGAGTAAGGATTTAATCTATGTATTTATCTACTGTCTGTTTCACGAAAGCTGCCCAAATTTTACGGCTATATAAACAATTCAAAAACAAGATTTATTTTGATAATATTAAATTAAAGGAAAAATTAAGAATGAGCCTTCTTTTTATTTCGTGAAATTTGGTCAAATATTGATTTTATTGCGAAAAAACAATTTCCCCATGTTAAATCCCCATAGACATCTTCACGGAGTGAAGAAATTTTTTTGAATTTTAGAAATACTGGACCGATTTTTAAAATTTAACTTTTGTTTTCTTAGTTAGATCATATCCAAGCTATCTAGTCAGGTTTCAGAGTCAATTTCCAATTGTTTTCGTTTTTTGACTCCTCCCACACTTCCTTACCTCTTTTCCCATGTTAAATTCCCATAGAGAAATCAATTTTTTGTAATAAAACCAATATCTGACCGAATTTCACGAAATAAAAAGAAGGCCCATTCTTAAATTTTGCTTTAATTTAATATTATCGAAAAAAATATTGTTTTTGCATTGTTTATATAGCCGTAAAATTTGGGCAGGTTTCGTGAAACAGACTATAGTTTACTGATTTCATATTAAACTTGTTGACCGATGTAGAGTTTCTTATGAAATCGGTCAACAAGTTTAATAAATATATGAAATCAAACACAAATGTAACATAGTGTTATATTATATTTATTGCATAATCACATTGTCATAATTTGAAGCTGTGCTGATAACCTAACATGTTTTCCGTAGCAGGCTCATTTGCATATTTATTACACTGAAAGACCTTTTTATACAATAAACCAGAATATGCCAGTTTCTATGGGTGGTTGGTTGATTTGATTTAATGGTGTTTAACCCTTTCACCCCTAAGTAACTGGAATGGGCTGCGATATGTTAATTTTGCAACCAATCCAATCATCGCAAAATGATTTTCAGACTATTCCATTTATAAAAAGGGGGTATTTGTTGTTCTAAAAAATATGAAAATTACTTTCAAACAGTGCAGATCCTGATGAGACGGCTCGTTACGAGCCGGCTCATCTGGATCTGCACTGTTTGCATAAACCGATATAGCGGGCTTTCGGGTTGAAAGGGTTAAAAGCCTGTCAACAGCTATTAAAGGTTAAAAGTGCAAATCCTGAGGATACCACTAAACAGGCCTGTGGTGTTGAAAGGGTTAAACCGGCCTAAAACGACCGTAGCTGTCGACAGACCGTTAAACATCATTAAATAAAATATATATTCATGCTGCATGCATGCTGTTTTCCCAAAGACCAAGGTAATATGTGGCTGTGACTGGAGATATAAAGCTTATGGGAGTTGTGACCAGTGTAGCTCCTCATCAAATAGCACTCCTGTAGACTGGTGACGATCTGTAGTCTTGTTAGAAGCATGACAGTGTTTCATCGACAGAATGGCGAGCCGTGCCGTTTCTGATCAGTGCAAATGCACAGGCTGATCTGGATCTGCCCTCGTCACAAATCCAATATGCCCCATTTCTCCAGTCACGGCCACATATTACTCCAGGTGTAATGGGGAGTGAGAATATTTCAATACAAAATGACATTGCGTAATTTCATTAAATACGCTTACAAAATTTACAATATTTTTCATAAATAAAGTCAAAAGTTGACAAAATCTTCAGAGTACATGCGCATGTACTCTGAAAATTTTGTCAACTTTTGAGGCCATTTACGGAAAATATTGTACCTTTTTCAAACATATTTCATGAAATTATGCAGATGTCCGAAGGTACAAAATCAGAGGGCGTGTCTCAAATATGTTTCACCACTTTATGTCGCTTCTTTCTAAATGGTTCCGTAGCAGGATTATCTCCCTTGTCATAGCTTCATATTTTGCTATTATTGATTTTGAATATCGATACGTTTTCCATAAATTGCCAAGTCATCAGATGGTTCAGTGAATGCAAATAGGTAATAATATAAACCATTCCAGGGGCCGTTTCACTGAACTTCATACGTTTCACTGAACTTCATACGGCTAAAAAGTTTGCAAGTGCAAGATTATGTTCTTCTGGATATTTTAATTGATGGATTTACATTGATTGAAGTGGGTGGTGGTCGGGCGAATGAGATGGCGTAAATTAACGGTATGGCTTCCTCCTTATAGGAATCACGATTTGCCTGGTTTGGCCCTCAGGTACGTTTTTATATTTGGCTCTTTAGTTACCTGGGAGCTGAATTGGGTTATTGCCCATTATAAAAGTAGTAAGATTATTACTGATCCTACTGCTTTTGGGAGGGGCCAAGTGATTCTGGTGTGGCGAGGACCTGGCATCAGATCAGGATTATTCTGATTTCAGGGCTGAATATATAGTTTTGTTATTGTAAATATTCAGTTCTGATTTTGGGATTTCGCCCCCATTTGTACATGTACTTGTACAGGTACTATATGGGATTTAGTACTAAACCATTGACCCGGCCTTAAATGACCTTAGCTTTTGATAGTCCGTTAAAACCCCAACAAACAAACATTGATTGAATATAGGCTGCATTTACAGACTATCATAATTTTGTTTAGTGAAATGGCCCCCAGGCTGGTGTCATATCGAGTTTATCTGGCCAGGCTAGGAAACATATAACAATTTTGATAAAGATCTTAGCCTGGTATTCTCTTCGTCAGGTAGCGTGTACAAGGTGGATATAGTAGGTCACGGCCACCTGGTATTTGGATGGGGTGCACTGAATTTGGTAAGAAAAATCTTCCTCTCTAGACCATACTTTATTTAATATCTCACATATCCGTAATATTGATTAGCAACACCTGCCAATGTCCCCGTCCTCATAGATTTAGCTGTTATAGTTATTTTGAGGAAACCTACATTTTGCTGGAAATCCGGAAAGATGTGCACAAGGGTTTAAAATTTGGGTTTTCCTGATGGATTGGTGAATGTGCAGTATCAACGCAACTCGTCATGATCAGTGCCTGCGAGTGTTCGTGCGTCTCTTTTGGTGGCTATAAATTGCATTTTCTACCGATTTCGGGGGATATTTTGGATCCGAGTGCACCCCATCTTTCCATATTGCCAGCAAAATGTAGGTTTTCTTGAAAGAACTAAACAGCTAAATCTCCGAGGACGGGGACATTGACCGGTGTTGCTATTCCCGTTTCCTGGATATCTGTGCTGTAGCATGTCAAAATCGCTTTGTTACCGGTAGCTACCGAGATATTAAATGAAGTATGGTATGAAGTGGAGGATTTTTCTTAACTGATTCAGTGCACCCCATCCAAATAGTAGGTGCCCGTAATGTACTATACCCACTGTGATGTTATGTTACGAAATACTCAATTATAGCATTGTTTTGTTGACAAATAACACATAGATCCGTCATCACAGACATCATTTAACATCAGTGACCATGTCAGTGGATGTAGTTTTTGAATGTGGTTGGCCATGTTAAATAGCATTTGTCGATACCGATACAATACATCAGCGAGTATTTGGTCAATGCACAGCTAGGTTCCTCAGAAAATAAAATAAAAATCAGTATTGGTTGTAGATTTGTCAACTTTGTTATTTGTTACTGTGCCTGGAACAATTAAGGAATATAACCAGGGGATGTTGTGTTTACAGGGGTTCACAATACATTTGGTCCGTTTAAAGTGCGTGGAGTCTGAAGGACTCCTCGCAAACATTAAACAGACCAAATCGAAATGTATTGTACACCCCTGTAAAAGCAACAGTCCATGGTTTTATTACTAATATATTTACACTGCATTTTTGGATAGTTTCAAAAATGTAAATAACTAAATATGGCATTAAAATTAAGAATACAATGTACCGGTCAATAGTGTGCAGTTATTGACGTCGTGGAATTTATGGATGTCAAACGTTTAACAAATCAACAACACGTCGCGACGTCGCGTGGGTCTAATGCATTGTATTGGGATGAAAACGTACTATGTGGAATGGGCGTTTGCATTATGAATTTATAGGTGTAAATATTTGACGTGTGGTCCTTATGACCAGTGTAGACCCAGACCAGCCTGCATAGCCATGCAGTCTGGTTTCGGTCTATACTGGTTGCAAAGTCCATAAACCCCCTTTTGTCAGTTGGGGCCAAAAATACACGTTACATTTGTGGCTATTTCTGTAAAATCTACGACACCCTGCACATATGTTACATTGGTGATTTTCTTTGCTTAAAAATGCACGTACTGCTTGGTAGAATGGATGCACACATTGCTGATTTACTATTTGTTATATCCCTCAAATTTAGTTGCGAAGCAAGATTTATGCCATATCGACACACAAATGTCCAACTAGTAAGTACTACAAACAAGTAATAACAAGAAATGGCATCGTTCAACGAAGCTTATCACCTCGCTGGCAGCCTTGATAACTGTAAACATTCAATAATTTAGCATTTCGTCTCATTAAGACTGTTCAAAGTGGCTGTGACTGGAGAAATGCTACAATAATTCGCCTCCGATGTGCGAGAGGTATGGAGCGGGGTAGCAATTTTGTTTCTAGGTTCATACCACACCTGTCACTTGGCCTCGTCCCCGAAAATAGGATTACGAATAATCGCAATACTCGCATAAGGGGAATAACCAGATTCAACATGTTCAACTGTCGCATACAAAATGCCAGACGTATAGGAGGGCCAAACCAGGGGCTTCTTACGACTAAAATGTTCGCAAGTGCAAATTTAGGATTGTCTGGAAATTTCAATTTATGGATTTACATTTATTGAGCATAGGCTGCATATGCAGCCTATGCTCAATAAATGTGAATCCATTAATTATTTACAAGAAAACTTTGAAATTGTGAAATTTACATGCTATTATAATTTTGCACTTACAAACATTTTAGTCGTTCGAAGTTTATAGTGAAACGGCCCCCAGGTCGCCAGTCAGGATTCCGGCCCTGATTGTTGAATTGCGCATCGTATGCTCCCACCTGCCACCCACTTGGGATTTGAGACATAATGTAGCTCCTGATCAAATAGCACACTACTGTAGCTTGATAATCTATACTGTTTACATAACATTACGGGTGTTTCATCGACGGGATGGCGAAAAGTGCAGATCTTGATCAGACTGTGCGGATGAACAGGCTGATCTGGATCTACATTGGTCACAAAACCCATAAGCCCCATTTCTCCAGTCACAGATTATTGTGCATACACATGTACTATGTAAACTTGCAATGATTTAGTATATATATATAGCGTGTATATATTCCATGTATTTCTGGTTGTTAGCAACAACTTTATTTTGTTCTCTAATCTTTTAAAACTGCTTCACATATTTTTGATAATAACCAGTTGTCTGGGGCATTTAGCGTATGTATTTAGCCCGAATTCTGTCGTAGCATATGAACCACGGACAGATTCTGATTCTACGAACAGCTGAAAGACTCGGACCTGAAACAGAAACATATTCTATTTGAAAAGGTTACCTACCCACCTACTTCTACAGACTATACATAGCATAGTATTTTTCAGTTAAACATGTGCTAATGGCCACCTCCGAATAGCAATTACCTGTATCGCTGCCACACATTTGTTTTCCTGCTTATTCAGTCTACATAAATGAACCCGTGAACAAAGGCCAGGTTTTTCTCTTCCCATGGCGGACCTTTATTCATAGGTTTGACTGTACCATGGAGTCTATTGAAGTGGGATGGGTATCTTTTTAATTGAACGAGACATTTTCTGTGTCCCGAGTTTCACATGTGGTTATGGATATATCCAAAGTTAAATCACATGCGGACTATGTTGCTCAGTTGGACGTACATTTCCATTCACTATGCGACAGGATATGCTTTGTGCACTGGTAAAAGCCAGAAAGGGGCCCATTTAAAAAATGTACACCACCCACTTCCTTCTATATGTATAATATATAGAAATGAGTGGATATTACAGATTAGACACACCATGTGATTTTGTACCTACGATATTTTCCATAATGACGTTGAAAGTTGACGATTTCATTTCAATTCTACTCCGCAGTTGCTATAAAAATTAAGCACAATTCCATTCCATTCAGTTTCTGTAAATATACATCATGAAAAATCACACATGTTCCAAGGTATAAAATCACATGGCAGGTCTAGTATTAGAATTAGCCATTGTCTGGGTCCTAGGTAGGATTCTTCCACCTGTGACTGTATAGCCATGTCAATACTTGTTCATTTTGTGCACTGTTCTCGTTATGTATATTGTATTCATTTGTATGTATATATTTTCAAAACTTTTGTTGGTGCATTTAGATCGATTTACAGGTAAACATGGGAATAAAATCAACAGTTAACAGTATAGAGTACTTTCCGTTATTTCTGGGGCCCCGTTTCACTTAACTATGTACGATAACAAATTTTTGCAAGAATCGGCTGTCAATGTCAGTTTTCCACTTACGAACTGGTTATCATACAAAGTTTAGTGAAACGTATGGTACATTTGAGATCAGTAGCCGATTTCATCAAAATTGCAAAGTATACTTATCTAGCAAAGTATACTTTAAGGGAGAAATTTTGAATTTAAGGATAAATTTATTAATTTTTATTATATTGAATTTATTACATTATCACAGCCATTTTGGCTGTGATAATGTAATAAATTCAGTATAATAATTCTGCATACTTTTAATCATCAAATATATGCAGTGGTTAGTTCTATATGAAATAATGCATTTTGGGAAAAATAAATGATTTCTCCCTGGACCAGTAGCCAATTTCATCAAAATTGCAAAGTATACTCATCAAGCAAAGTATTCTTTGAAGGAGTAATCATTTATTTTTCCCGAAATGCATTATTTCATATAGAACGACTGCATATAATTCATGATTGAAAGTATACACAATTATTATGCTGAATTTATTACATTATCACAACCAAACTGGCTGTGATAATGTAATAAATACAGTATAATAAAAATTAATAAATTTATCCTTAAATTGAAAATTTCTCCCTCAAAGTATACTTTGCTAGATAAGTATACTTTGCAATGTTGGTGAAATAGGCTACTGGACAGCTCAAGATCAGCCGCTGGAGAAATTGGATTGTATTTGTGGCCAGTCTGTTCCACGATAGAAACACCCGACCTGTGCCATTTATGCTGCCACATAATATTTTGTGGCCGTGATAAAAAAAATGGGGCTTCCGGCATTTTCAACCAGCGTAGACCCAAACCAGATCAGGGTCTGCACTGTTTCTCCAGTCACCTTTCACCACTAAGAACCTTTCTTGGGACTTTTCCATTTTAATTTACAGTATATTTGGTAATTCCATTCAAACGAGAAGAAACTTTGTAAAAATATCACCTGCTATTGACAATGCAGACGGACAGGACGGCTCAGGATCTACGCTGTAAACATAGGGATTGTGGTCTGTGCACAGGCATTCGGCGCATTTCGGTACAGTTTCTTTGTTGGGGCTTAACAGCCAATATAATTTCAAAGCCGGGTCAATGGGTTTAGTACTAAATCACATATATTACCTGTACAATGGGGGGGGGAAATCCCAAAATCAGAACTGAATATTTACAATAAAAAAAAGATATATATTCAGCCCTAAAATCAAAATAATCCTGATCCGATGCCAGGTCCTCGCACACCAGAATCACTTGGCCCCCTCCCGAAAGCAGTAGGATCAGTAATAATCTTACTACTTTATTAGTGGGCAATATTAAACCAAATTCAACTCCCAGGTAACAAAAGAGCAAAAACGTACCCGAGGGCAAAACCAGGCAAATCGTACTGTTTAATGTACACCGTTGTGTTCGCCGACCAACCATGCACTTCGTCGGTATTGCTATAATTGAATGGCGCTCGTAACACTGAATGCCGGTACATTACAATGATTACTTCCCTTGAGATTTAAATAATGCTATTTGCTTTGTTCTTTATAGTAGTTCAGTGTTTGAAATGGGTTTGACAGCTAACAAACCAACGACGGCCAATAATCGGACATTCACACACTGACAGAGAACAAGAAAGCAAACAAGCTAAAAATTAAATGTTTATTTTACATGATAAATACATACTTGATGACAATGAGACTGATGATATAAAAATTTATTAAATAATTTATCATTTTTTTGTGAGAAATTTAACTTCCAGGGCCCGGTTGTTCAAAACGTCAGTTAGCTTAACGGACTGTTAAATCCTTAACTGAATGGTTAAAATCTCTGTTTATTTTAACCATTCAGTTAAGGATTTAACAGTCCGTTAAGCTAACTGATGTTTTGAACAACCGGGCCCTGATTACTAACATGATCATAATACACGTACGGTAATTCATCCGGAAACGATATAACTTTTTATCAGGTGTACAATTATTGGTCAATTTTAGTGAACTCTGAACAATAAAATTATTCAATATAGGTCGCGATCTGACAAAACAGGGCTTACTGCTTTTGCAATCAGTGAAGACCCAGACCAGACCGTGCATCTACGCAGTCTGGTCAGGGTCTGCAGTTTGCCGCAATGAAGACATCGATTCATCAAGAAATCTGTCAAAAACGATGCAAAGAATGATATTGCATGATCGTGGAACTGGTCAGATGTCAAATAAGCCGGATTTGATCAGATTACGACCCAAATATGATCAGAAAATGTTCATTACAGAAACTAAACCATTGACAATTAATGGTTTACTAATATGTGTCTTACTATGACAAATTTGTGGTCTAAGAATTTTCTATCGGTATAGACCAAGATGAAATCAGGCCTTCAATCGGCCGAGCCTTCAGATTATGTCCGACACACATGCAGAGCTGCCAACTGTTCCGATTTTTCCGTATTTGTCCCAGAAAATATGTTAGAAATACGGAAATACGGACAATTAAAATGCATGATTTTTTTAAAAATCAGCGCAGGAATATCTGGAAATAATAATTTTGTTTCACAATTCTGCCAATAAATCCTATTTTTTTATTTACCCGTAATCATACTCGCCTAGGCGCAAACCATTTCGATTCTTGTTGTAGTAATAGTAGTTTCAAGCGCTCAGCGATATTGATTTCCTCACATAAATTCATAAAATGTCTGCTCCAAAGTGTGCAGCCAACGAATCTGGGTATTTTTTTATCAAAAGAAGTTAGAACACAGATGTTCATCACTGATTACAGCGAGACATGGCCCCATTTGGTCCTGTCAAAGCGCGGTGATGAATTTGCGTCTTGCAAGCAGTGTAATTGTGATTTTTCGGTTGGTCATGGTGGCCGAGACAAGGCTCTAAAAAAATTACTTCATGCATAAGTGAGTACTGATTTGTGTTCCGGAAAACATGTTGCGTTCCTGAAAATTTCCCCTTTTTCTCTCCATGTTCCTCATGTGACCGACATTGGGTTGGCAGCTCTGCACATGCAATATTTATTTGTTACTCTTCTTGCATATTTCTTTTTCATATTGGTCCAATTCCATAGTGATCATGTGTTTCGACAGCACATGCGCTGCCGAAAAACATTTTCCACTCAAGAAATTGAAACAAAACAAAATACCGGTAAACCTGCATTGACAAAATAATTCAGTGTCGTAAGGATTAAAATCAACATAGTCCCAGATTAACTACCCCTTGATTAAATGCTGGTCTGGATCTACAATGGTAAAAAAAATGTTTTTGTAATGCCGTGGTCTAATCATATTCATTCTATTCTATACATATTAACCCTTACTACGCTGAATTAAATGTTGTCGTCTGCTGGAAATATTTTATTTTCAATATTTCTCGACAAAAACCTGGTTTTGACAGCACATGAGAATCGTCTCCAGTGGAGACGATTCTCACGTGCTGTCAAAAACCAGTTTTTTGTTAAGAATTAACGCAAAAATGAAAAACAGCAGACGGCAATTTCCGTCAACAGCGTAGGAAGGGTTAAGAAGGTGAAACAAATTTGTATACAACTAAATACAGGTTAGGCCTTCGAGCCTCACTAGAACACATCATTTATTATGAACACATTTGTGGTACCAATATAATCAAGATTTCTTTCCAAACACGATTGAATGAATATAACCTTATTACGTTTGTACAATCAATTTGAATCTGGCAGTAAACTGTAAGGTTATAAATGAAATAAACTGCTTACAAATTTAAGACACTACAGCCTTTGTAAAACTACTTTTGTTTCAAATCGCAGGTCAATTTGAAAGCAATGTGTATAGTTTTAGCTTCAACCAGTTCCATTTTGCTCAACCACCATACCCCGTGTTGAATGGTGTACTAAAAGTAGGATACGTTAAACGTGACCTTGGTGTGGGCGTGGTTGACCTCTATATAAACGTGACCTTGGTGTGGGCCTGGTTGACCTGCCACACATTCAGCTCCTCGTACTCCTCGAGACAGGCATCCACCTGGTCAGGCTTGAATCCCTTTGACGTGCACTGCTCCATCACGTCCGATATCTTCACGGACTTCACCGCGGTGCCGCGCGACGGAGCCATCTCACGGATAACCGCGAATATCTTGTCTGTCACGTTCTGGGCCCTGTAATATTTACAAAACGGGTTTGATTACGGTCTGTCAGACAGATTGTCAAGAAAGGGGTAATGTTTCATTTAGTTTCACAGTTTCGACACGATATTTTGACTTATCAAAAGGACAAGAGCCTAAACCAAGTCAGACATAGAAAATGGAGATAACTCCAAAAGTACTCAAAATCCAGAGTCATCGCTCTTGCATGCGGCACACATCTAGATCTTGATATACACAGGTGTAAAATATACAACATATGACCCAGACAAAGATGTAAGCCAACAAGGTAAACATTTTGTCAAAGGGAGACAACTCCAAAAGCACACGAAACAAACAAGGCCAACACATACTTGGAGTGTACGTCGTGTGCGGGGTTCAGCGAGTCTTTGGACATTTCCATGAGCCGCATCGCTTCGTTTACATCTTCCTTCTCCACAACGTCCGCCAGCCGAAGTCTTGCCTGTACGAAAGTGAAAGTGAAGGTGTTGGTTAACGTCCCAGCAACAAGTCATTTAGGAATGGGGCCACGGTTTCAACTCTCATCCCAAAGACCAGTGGGATGGAAATACAATTTTTTTTTTATGCCTGAAGCGCGGTTCGAAGCCACAACCTCTGTATTGGAAGTCATTAGCCGATTTCATCAAAATTGCAAAGTATACTTATCTAGCAAAGTATACTTTGAGGGAGAAATTTTAGGATAAATTTATTAATTTTTATTATACTGACTGTATTACATTATCACAGCCAATTTGGCTGTGATAATGTAATAAATTCAGTATAATAATTCTGCATGCTTTTAATCATCAAATATATGCAGTTGTTAGTTCTATATGAAATAATGCATTTCAGGAAAAATAAATGATTACTCCCTCAAAGTATACTTTGCTAGTAAAGTATACTTTGCAATGTTGGTGAAATAGGCTACTGGTGTTCTAACCCCGAAGCCACAACCCATCCCTTTGCCTGGACATAATAAAAGGCACATACGCAGTGAATACTAGGCTAGTGTCGTTTGATGTAAAGTTAAATTTATCCGGCAAGGCGAACAAACTCGTAGGACAGTGAAGCAGTAAGTAACACTTATGATGTGAATCATCACAAGATGTTGTTACTACTGCTAAAACCTTGTTAACTAGTAAAAATATATTACAAGGGCAGTGGAGAGGCGGAGAATGGCGAGCAGTGTACGGGCGGACATGAAGGTCATGTCCTTGCCGTTGCGCGCCTCCTTGCGCATCTCGACGTACGCCCCGGTGATGTAGTCGGACAGCACCTCCGGGATCACAGGGTTCTTCTTCTTGCACAGCGCGATGTACCGCCTGCAATGTCATACATAGACGTTTGTAACTGATGAAATAGCAGCGCTCCAGATAAGGTGCATATTGGCATATTTTAAGCACTTATTTTAGCAGAATACACATTATCAAAAGTGGGAGTACAAAATAAAGTGAATGGGTACAGCTAATGTCATATCAAGACGGGACCACAGTTTAACCCTTTCAGTACTACAGACCTCCTACAGGTGTTTGCAAACATATGTAGATCCAGAAAAGCCGGCTCGTAACGAGCCGCCACGAGCCGTCTCTTCAGGATTTGCACTTTTTGCAATTAATTTTCATGTTTTCAGAGAAAAACAACTTCCATTTTTTCATAAATGGATTACTGTGAAAAATATTTTGTGACAATTGGATTGGTCAGAAAGTTATCAAAAACCATTCCACTTATTCAGGGGTGATATTCTCATCCGACATATCAGTGTGATGGAAATACTATGTAGTATTTTTCATGCCTATACAGAGCTCCAGATAAGCTGCGTATTTGCGTAAATGCCCAATTAAAATTGCCAAAACCCCAATTGAATCAGAAGAAGCGAGTATCAAAAAGCAATACAAATATTTGTGGTGCAGAAAACAATAAACAGAACCACAAATATAGCATATTTTTTCTTATTTTCCATGAAAACACATCTTGGTATTTCATTAGAATTGTCTCCAAGGAGACAATTCTAATGAAATGCCAAGATGTGTTTTCATTTCGAAGCAAACTATTAAATAATTGCTGTCTGTTGATATGGAAACAGTAGTGTGATTTTATTTTACCCAATTAAAATTACCCAATTGCTTCAGAAATGATGGATTGACAATACTCAATTACTAATTCCTTATCTGGAGCACTGCCTGTAGTAAGGCTTGAATTCGCAATCTCCGATACAAATGTCCAATGCTGTATGTACATAAATAGCTATCCCTCAACCTGGGGTCAACCCTAAATTGCCCAATTATAATCTCTATAGGAACGCCCAAAGGCTCATTTTGCAGCATATATCCATTTTATTAGAAAAGAAACTGGCGAATGAAACCCAGGACAACCAAAGTAAAAACATCAATTAGCCATCAATGGGGCGATCGTACCTAGTTATTTCCCTTTTAATTTATTTATAGAAATCTGATCAAACTTGTATATTTTATGCTTGTAATAAAACCGAATATTGCATGATTTGTTGTGTAAAGAAGCCATTATAGTGTTGTCGACTAGTGTTGATCCCGATCATCCTACATATCTGCACAATCTGCATTATTTGCCAGATTTATATTTTCACACTTATTAATTGTATTACAATTAGTGTAGACCCAGATCAGACTGCAAATATGTCCACCTTCTTTGCAGTCTTTATTTTTGCAAATTATTCAATAAGAAATAAACAATAAAATAAACCAAATGAACGAATCTCTTAATAGAATTTGCAAAGGGAAATAACTAGCTATAATTCCAGCACAAAAATATTTACACAATTCCCTAACATTTGATTGGCCGGTAGCAAGTCTCTGTCCAAAAGTTATAACCCAGTAAACTCCCACGCCAAACTACTTTCCGTAACCGTCAGGCGCAGTTAAAATAATTCTTAAGAAAACGGAAAATTTTCACATTTTACCCTGAATTTCTTTCAAATGCTGGAATTATAAGGAATGAATGGCCTTTTTGTGGAATTTATCGGGGATATAAACTTGGAAAAGTCGCGGGAATACTGGACGAGGCCTTCCGGCCTTCGTCCAGTATTCCCGCGACTTTTCCAAGTTTATACCCCGATAAATTCCACAAAAAGGCCATTCATTCCTATAATGATCCCCCCATCAGAGTTACGTCCGAGACAAGATAAACATACCTCATTAGCTTCATCTCAAGTGGGGTGAACTGTGTGGGAGGCTGGATATTGTGTTGATGGACGTATGTGATGTGCTGTGCCAATCTGAAAGAAACAGTGGCAAATGCAGAGCTCCAGATAAGGTGCATATCTCATGGATCCGTGCCCCTAAGCACATAAATTTATATTGTGCGTTATATTCTGATTAATTCCTGAAAATGTATACATCAACATAAAGTTCAAACACTTGACTATGAGTGGACATAAGGAATTCACCAAAATTATTGTTTATGCAAGTCTTAAGAGTCCCTAGAAATAACCCACCCAAGTCACCTAATTGATCTTGAAACTTCTCGTCAGGTTCGTGCCCTACAACCTTTTTCACATTTGAGTGACATTCCTTGATCACTCATACAATAAAGAAGTGTTGCTGCCTAGATGAATCAAATTTAAATATGGTGAAGTCCAGATTCACCTAGAAATCAACATTTATCACATTTTATGCATCATTTGCGAACAGACCCTCTTCAGATTAAGGAAATATGTAGAAAAATCACAAAATAGGTGGTAAATCACAATTGTATGTAACTGTAACTTAGAAAACAGTGGGATACAACTTAAAATGCCTTTTTAAAATAATTTTCAATGAACACTATTCTTAGAATATGCTTATTCACTTGTTTTCTAGGGGCACGAATCAATGAGAAGGCACGAATCCATGAGAATTGGGGCTTATGTTATCTCCCTTGGAGATAGCATATTATGTCACGCACATTTCTATGGGGGCAGCCGTTATCTAAAACTCTACATATACTATTCTCTATAGTATTCACATTTTTGGGCTCAGTTTATCAGTAATTCTGGAAAATACGAATCCCGACGTTTCGTGCATATGAATACAGCAGCTAATATGAAAAATATGAAAAAGGCACTACCTATGACGGGCGACGTCATACCAGTTATCCGGACAATCAGTTTATCGGACAAATGAAAATAATTAATTAATTAATCGCATTCTTTTGATCCGATATTGCAAAGAATACGTATAAGTCACGCAGCTGCTTGCTGTTTCCATGCCAGTGTGAAGAATATATCGCCAAGGTGAACATTTAGTAAAATTTGCTGAAAACATTCCCTAACTCTGTCCACAAGTTGTTTACAACATCAAAAGTCGCGCAGGGGGTACAATCGAGTGCGGCCATTACGCTGCTGCCGAGTTCTATAAATACAATTGGTGTTTTCAAAGAAGCGACGAGACTGATTTTTCTGCAGAACTACACAATGCTGCTTACACTGGTTTACAGGCGATAAACTTATGATTTCAATGTGAGAATAGAAGTTATAAGACTATTATACGTTTGTCCGGATAACTAATTGACAATGTTCATTTTGGGGCAATCTTACGACTGATGATCTGACCCAATTTTAAGTGAGAAAGATGGCACAGTTTGCTAAATAGTTTACACGAGCTGAGAAAGCAAGAACAGAGGATTGTTGTGTGAAACGTTTATGCCCGCAACTGCTATGTTAAGAAAAATATTATAAAAATACTGCCATTTTTGTCTGATAATCTGGATGATCCCTATATAGTACATTAATAGCCTAGGGAGTTTCAAAAAGTAATTTATTCTAGAGAAAATGTATGGCTGGTAATGGGTTTGCACCATCACCGTACATTTGCCTCTGGATGATGATTGAGAAAATATGCAACTTTCAGTCTCTAGTTACGCAAGTGATCAGTTTTTGTGGATAACATATTTCAGTACTTTCAGTACTTTGATTTTTATGGCTAAGGCCTCTGGATTGGAAGTCAAGTGTTCTATAACCTCTAGCCCACAGCCAATCCCTACTTTTGTGCAAAATTTGGACGAAATGGATATACGCGACTGTGGCTGCAGAAATGGGGCTTATGGGATTAGTGACGAGTGTAGCTCCTGATCAAATAACACACTCATGTAGCGGATTATGATGGTGATCAATATTATTGCTTGTTAGGAGCATGACAGGTACTTCATTGATGTACTGGCGAACAGTGCAGATCCTGATCAGACTGCAGATACACAGGCTGATCTGGATCGACACTGGCCACAAATACAATAAGCCCCATTTCTGCAGTCACAGCCACATATAATGGCTGTACACCAAATGGTTCAAACTATAAGTATACCTCAAGTCATTATCCCTGTCCGGTTTGTCCTGTATCAACCAAAGGATGTCGAATCTGGAGAGCAGGGCGGCTGGCAGCTGAATATTCTGTTCTATTGTGCGTTTCGGGTTGTATCGACCGTACGCTGGGTTGGCAGCGGCCAGGATCGACACTCGGGCATTGAGACTCGTCATAATACCGGCCTGTGGAACAAAAAGAAGAATGGAACACGTTCTTTTCTTTGCCTTAACGTCCCAGCAACAACCGAGATCATATAGAGACGGGTACACACCACATTGAAAGTGAGGGCTCTACTTGCCATTAACTATAGGACTCAATGGAAATGGACTTGGGTTTCAAATCTCGTCTAAAACTGTTGGAATTTTAAATACTATAAAATCAGTTTACGGGAGAATCAGAGCTCCAGTTAAGGTGCGTAATTTCACTATAGGACTCAATGGAAATGGACTTGGGTTTCAAATCTCGTCTAAAACTGTTGGAATTTTAAATACTATAAAATCAGTTTACGGGAGAATCAGAGCTCCAGTTAAGGTGCGTAATTTCACCAACTTGGGGTGAAATTTTGTTATTTCTTCATAAAAAATTGCAAGTTGGGAGTCCTTTAGAATCGTCTCATTGAGACGATTCTAAAGCACTCCCAACTTGCCATTTTTGATGGAAAAATAAGAAATTTACCTCCAAATTATGCACCTTAACTGGAGCTCTGGAGAATATTATGGGTGTATAACGGCCAACAAGAAGTAGCAATCACATACACATATCCATTTGCCAGGAAGTGTGCTTAACCCTTTCACCCCTAAGTAACTGTAATGGATTGTATATGTTAATTTTGTGTTAATCATCACACAATGGTACATTCCACATGTACTCTGAAAGTTTTGTCAACTCTTGACGCCATTCACAGAAAAAATTTGTGACCCAATTTCATGAAATTACGCAGACGTCCGAAGGTACAAAATCGCATTCTCATATTTCACCTTCCTGAACCTACCTTGGCAATAGAGATGGTCTGCTGCTCCATGACCTCATGAATCGCCGTGCGGTCCGTGTCCATCATCTTGTCGAACTCGTCAATGCAGCACACGCCCTGGTCGGCCAGTACAAGGGCCCCGCCTTCCAGCGTCATCTCGCCCGTTAAAGGGTCCTTCATCACCGCGGCTGTCAGACCGACGCCCGACGATCCCCGACCCGTCGTGTACTGGCCTTGAAATTAAGAAAAAAAAAGTGAACGGGTTTAACGTCCCACCAACAGCTAGGGTCATATAGAGACGACATCCGAATGGACCAGTGGGATATAAATGCTATGAAAGAATTTTTGACGACTAAGGCAAGGTTAGATTGGAATTCAGGGCCCGGTTGCTCAAAACCTCTGTTAGCTTAACAGACTCTTGTTAAATCCTTAGCAATGCTAAGGATTTAACAGTCTGTTAAGCTAACATTCCATCAATGAAACACCCGTCATGCTTCTAACAAGCAATATAGATCGTTATTCGGCTACAGGGGCCCGTTTCACTAAACTGTATACGATTAAAATGTTTGTAAGTGCAGATTTAGAAGTCTGTAAATTTCAATTGATGGATTTACATTTATTGAGCATATGCAGCCTATGCTCAATAAATGTAAATCCAATAATTGTTTATAAGATCGTTATTTGATCAGAATCTACACTGGTTTCATATCCCATAAGCCCCATTTCTCCAGTACTCCTTTGGCGCTCGGCTGAAAATTTCGACCTACCCCTACCCAGAGTAGAACTTTATGAAATATATCTATTCTTACAGGAAATTCATCGTAGAATTCGAATCTGCGTGTTAAAATTGCGAAAACCGCGGCCGAATATGTTTTTTTCGCTGGTTTCTATGGTTTCTAACCAATATTTTTTTTCCAGAAAATTCAAAATATATATTTAAACATCTACGTGTTGCAAAACAACATATAAAGTTGTATATTTGGTAAACTGTCTTCATTTTACACGCACACATATTTTGGAATCGAACAATAATATTAAAATGCATGTTCGTAGACGGTAACCATGGAAACGTGGGTTTCTAGCCAATCGGGAAGATTAGCGTTTGCAACGGGCTGTACCTTGGTATTTATGAACAATTAACGTCAGTTGTAATGTTATACATTTCGACACACATAATACTGACGAAAACTAACACTTCTATACTTTCAAATGCAATAATAATCATTATTTACGTAGTTTGGTTGGTCTAATTATCTAAACTATACGCGAATGCTGAGCAGTGCAAATTATCATATAATTAGAAAAAAATGTAATTGCCGTGTATAATTATAATCGTTGCCCGAATGTCATAATATATAGAGAACCCTCGTACAAAGAAAAATATGTACACATACATGTTCGACTGTCTGTCGACAATTTTAACATTTTCAAGATGGCCGCCAAATCTAACGAACTATTGCTGAGCAGATAAAATAATCATAGAATCGAGAACAAATGTTGTGTATTTGACCGATGCAACGAACGGGATATTATACACACGATCATACGAACGCATGGGACTATACACTGTATGTGCATACATGTTCGACTACCTGTCGATATGTTTTACTTTTTCAAGATGGCCGCCAAATTTAACAAACAAATGCTGAGAAGATCAAATATTCACAAAATCATAAACAGATGGTGTGTACATAACCGATAAATAACTATACAATGGAACAGGACGACGATCTCAACAGCAGAAATCAGTACACGATACAAACTACATTATTTCGTGTTTCGTTTGCAAGATCTATCCACCTTCAAGTGGGCTCACTTTCATCATCCGAATCCGAATCACCTATTGTAACAGCAGTCGTTCTGTTTGTGCACTCATGTTGGCACCGACAGATGTCAATGCATTGAAGGCCCACGGAATGGCACCGACACTTGCTGCTATTACAGTTGCCATCCTTACAATACAAATGTGTCAGGTCCCTCAAGAATACTGGCGCTGGTGGATTTGCGAAGTAAACTGGCACCAGGATTCCATTTTACATCTTTCTTCCATCCATTTCCGACTGGATCAGGAACCTCAGGATCTGGAATATGGCTTTGGCACCAGACTATTGTCTGAACTCGTGCACGCATTACATGGTGCTTGAATGCATCTTCTGTCGGTGGAAGTTGCGTTGCTGATTTGTCCGTGGATGTAGCGATCGCCAATCGGATTTCATCCATACTGTCATACGGTTTTCCACTTGTCTTATTGTTGAAGCCGCCAAACAGCATCATAGTATACCTTCGCGCGACTGGTAAACATTCATCTATAGATTCTGATAAGCCCACCTTGGACAATTCCCGTAGCTTGTTGGCACTTTTCACCAGTTTGTTGAACGAGGTTCGTTTCCCAACTTTGTATATTGAGCTGTTTGTGTCGCATCCAGTCAAGGCATGCATGGCAGGTAAGCAGGAGCTTACGGTTTGGCCTATCTGTTGGGCAATCGAGTGGATTGGAACAAACCTGTTTCTGAAAGCATGCCTCGTTCTATGCCCTGTATGCATATATATTTCTGTGTCCGCGAAACGTGTATAGTAGTAATACAGAAGGATGACGAGCACATCTGTATCGTCAGTACGGATCAGAATACGGCCATGCGTTTGAGCCATATGTGTGGCATGCAGCACCAATTCGGGTATCTGCCTCTTCCTGACTCGAAAACAAGTTTGATAAGCATTCCGTACCTTCCTTCGTCACAGACTGTACTTCTCGTCCGTTCCGAAAACCACCGGCAAGTACAATGGATAGCTGCTGTTTCAGATGGCCTGGTGCATTCACAGCTACGTACTCACACACAAAGGCTGCCAACGATGCTTTGTTTTCAGAGTTACTCAGAAAACGGCGGTAATTTGGAACTGTGCGACCGCCACTCACCATATAGGCAGGTACATCGCTGTTGGCCGTGCGACGCTGACGTTCAGCTTCTTTGAGAGAACTGGCTTTATCATACCGGTCAAAGACGACAGTGACCGATGTAATCGACTTGTCCCGGGTAAAATGTGACATGATATGTTTCAAAACGACTGCGCCTAGTTGGTCAAATGTTTTGAAGTGTCCTTCGTTCAGCGACTGCAGCAGTGCCATCGCATCGATGATATATGCCGTGTTGCTGTCAGTATCAGCTTGCTGAACTGGAAACTCGTTGATCTCCTCAACGAAAGATTCAAGTTTCTTCGTCAACTCTGCCTTGTTTCTTTTGCGCATGGTGCCGTCGTCGTGAAATAGGGCAGGTGGAACCGAAGCCAATTCATGTTTCAAGACATCATTCATTTCAATGTCTCTATGATTCACTACTGCCAGCAGTCGTCTGAACAGAACTTCCGAGTCTAGCATCAGTTTCGATGTTTTGCTTGTAGCAAATGGTTTTCGCATATTCGAGAAGGTCTTAACCTTACTGCGAGGGATTGGTTCCCAGAATTTCACAGTATGTTCCTTCGAGATTCTTTCCGATACGAATTTATCAACTGCCTCTTGACTAGCAACTCGGAATTCATTCATCGACTTTTCTATGTCCGCAGACGCAACTTGCCCTGTGGCAATGTTTACCAGACGTTCTGATACCGTGTTTAAGTCGAACGGATTTTGGTACTGTGTAGTGACTAGATCAACTACCTTATCAACATCTGCTTCATCCCTTTCCTTTCGGCTTTTGCCCAATTCCTCGTGTTGACTAGCACCTTGGTTCTTGGATACAGTCTCTCTGAACTGTCCACAAAATTCACCTAGAATGTGACGAGTTACCAGCCACCGAGTCAATGCTCCCTTTCTACGAGTAAATCCAATGATTCCCCTGATCCTTTTGCTTCTTTATTTATTGTTTGTTCAAGTGCCTGATCAGTTGGAACTGCATTGAAGGCGTGCCCGGATCGCCGTCTGACAACAAAGCCACCGTTCTCAAGATGTTCATATGCTTGTGGGTTGGTGGTCTTTAGAGCGAGCATATCGGCGATATACACGGGCGTGAACCGTGCGTAGTTTGTTCGTCATGCCGCCCAAAACCAGTGAACACTCTCCGTTACTGATAACATGTGGAGATCAAAATCGTCGTCTCTTTCTGCTCTCAAAAGCCGTAGTAACAGAAATGCAGCATCAAGGAAGTTCATCCAGTACCTGAATGTTGAACTTTGCGCTTCTCCATGTGTTCGGAACTCGCTTATGAGGTCAAGTGTATCTTGAAATTCGGCCTCTAGGGTTTCTCGAATCTCCTTTGCGGTCTCCACATCCTTCTCCTTGATTGCATCACGGAGTTTCTCCATGTGATGTCCTATCTGGGGCTGTGGTTCTTTGTCTTTCTCTGTTGTCACCCAATCGATAAAGGCATCAAAGAAGCATCGGCACATTGCGTCTAGGATGACCTTCATGCCCCTTACTCCTCTTGTCAGTTGTGCTCCTGTTAGCATCTGTCTGGCGGTAACGTCAGAATAAACATCCGACTCTGTCAGTAAGCTGAGAAGGCCTCCATCTCCAAACAGCTTTCCAATGGAAGCGAGAAATGCCATTGTATGATGCATACCCCCTAGTCTGAGTGTTACCTTACCTTCCAAACACGCTGGCTTTGTCCACAATATTTCTCTAGCTTTGGAATAGATGGCTAGATCAGCTGTCACTATGATGTGGTTTTGTCCAAGTTCCGCTGCCAGTCGGACAAGCTGATTGAGTGCTGTGAAAATTGTGGAGTTGTCTGACGGCGGTGCGTCTATGAAAGGTAAGTACCTGACGGTCGTTATAGGTACAGAGGCCTTTGTAGTCACTGAATTATATCCTGACCATGCAGGGATATTATCAAGACCAGCCATATATGATCTACAAAGAGCCCAAGACAGGTCGGAAACCACAGCTTTACGGATATGGTCGTTGTCCCCATCAATGTAAAAGTTGGCAGCATTGGCAACTGTGTCTGGAGCTGGACGTGTTGGTGGCTTTTGAAAAATATGTTACGCTTGACATGTCGGTGCCATAATCACCTGCGCCGATACTTCTCTCCGAGAGCCGGGGTATCTCAACATCCGATATCTGTCTGTCTTGGTCACACCTCTGATATACAACCATGGCCATGGAATGGGTTGTTTCTTTGCCGTCTAAGGTGTGTTCATTTGTGTCAAAGTTATCAATTGCTGCATGAACTGTTCCCATGTTGTCGTCAGTGTTGGTAGTGTGTATACCGAATGGGACGAAAGGTACACCTTCTTGTGATAGCTGTTGTTTTGCTGCGGATGTTATGAATCGCAAAACTTCTTCATAAGAAACACTGTATCCCAATGTATACAGCGTTCTCACCAACTTGGAACTGCCAAAGTCATGGTATGCCGTTAAAGCTAACCCCAGGTTAATTGGTGTTAGTATGCGCTTGCTTTGTGAAATTACGTTGTGGCATGTTGCTAACACCTGTATATTGTCACGTCTGTGAACTTCATCACCCGTGCCAGTGGCTGTATCGAATGCTTTCGCATTTACTAGCCAGATGATAAAATGTACAGTGGTCTGGCACGAGTTGGCTGCAAGCGTCAATGCTTAAATCCTGCAATCGGTACACTTGTGTAGTGGACTGAATGTCTTAATGGCTCGCCGAAGGATACCTGCGGCCCCATATAATATCTGCCTGTCTGTGAGATACGCCCCTTGTATGTCTAACTTCGACTCCTTGTATTCGTTGGATTCGTCAAGTTCAGATTTCAATTTAGAAGCTTTGTGAAGTACAGCACCAACTGATACTGCACTGGAACATACAAGATCCGATTGTCCCTTTCTCTGGAAGAACGATATATCTTCACCAAATTGTTTCTCCAGCCGTTGTTTAAGTTTCCATGATTTATATACATTGGCGAGTTCATCTGGAACTCCAGCTCTACCCAGAAATTGTATGTATTTAATATTTAGATCAGATAATGTGACTACTGACTTTGTCTCGGAGAAGATTGTTTGTTTGGTTTCGTTTAAAAGCATCTGAAATGCTTCTTCGTAAAGAACTGGCTCGTCGACCTTGTCTTCATGAGGTACCATAAAACTTACATTGCGTTTGCTGATGTAATGTCCATAACATGAACGGTGATATTTCGCATCATATGCAAATAGGTCACCATATGCCTGCATGCGGGAAATGACAACTTGATCATTTCTCAACGTGGCGGCATTCACTGTTTTCTGCCTTGTTGATTCGCCTGTCCCAGTGCTTACACCAGATAATGGCTCTTTTCTGTTACCAATTTTCTTGGCACTGCCACAAATGAAACAGTTCTCTCTGATATTAAAACCCGATTGGCTGTCTCTGGTCGACCTTCGAAGCTCTGGTGACATCGGCGATTCGCTTCTGCTTGACGAGACATCATCACTTTTAGGCGCTGTGTCACTGCTGTAAAATTTGTTTGTGTATGTAGCCCGACACACCCTATGATACCGTACGTTTACCTGATGTGAAAGTATATCCTGGCGATGCGGCCTTAATAAGTCATTTACTCGATCATGTTTAGCCTCTGCTATGTCTAACAATGTCTCTAGACCTGTTACTGTTGGATTTTGCACGATATCCTTGTGTGACGCCTCTGGAATAGACTTTAGACATATTATGCATATGCTTCTATCCAGTTTCAAGCGTTTTGCCTCTGGTTCACCTAAATCCATAATTGATTTGGAAGATGCGTACACACCAAACTTAATTCGGTTCTCGTTCGATGCTTATGTACAACAACACGTCAGTTTGATATACCCGTAATTTGTCGTAAAAATTGGGGCGATATTACTCTGTGTCTTTGCAGACTGAGCAGTGGACGATCAGCATCCGTTACCACATATATTAACACCGCCGTGATTTATATATGAAAGTGCAAATACGAATCATGCATTCACGGCCGTGTTAATTAAAGTTTCATTTAAAGAGTAGAAAATCACAGCGGTGTTACTTAAAGTTACATACAAAGAGCAAAAAATCACGGCGGTGCTGAATATAGTGACATTTAAAGAGCCCGAAGGGAGGTAACAATCACTTGTACGCAGATTATGTGCTATTTGTGTTCGGAACATCTCAAATCCAAAATGTTAAGAGTTTGTAGATGGACAAACGAACGGACGGGTGAAAGACTGCTCGGAAATAAGAGGCAAAAACTATAAACAATGTATCAATGTACTATTCGACATAGTTTGGACCCCACCCACCCACACACAGAGACACGACGGGGATTGGTCCATGTGAGTGGTTGCTATGGTTACATGATCGTTTTACGGACAACATTTATATACTAGTAATATTAAATTATATTCTTATGTGTACGTAGTATTTCATCGATATTAACCTAATAATACCAGTGTCATAATACAAACAAATACGTGCATGCATGTATTGAATTTTTCAATAAAATGTGGTTACCTTGGCAACATCCAAAAATACGTATTTCGCCAAGGTTTACTGAAATTCAACACATGGGTTCGTATTCTATGATGATTTTTACATACTAGTAGCTTCATTACACCAACTTGTATGATGGAGATTTGTCTGCACGAAAATAAATGTTGAAAATACTACTTTCAAATACGGCGAGACTGACTTAGTTACCATGGT
This sequence comes from Conchocele bisecta, assembly GCA_029237695.1. Taxonomy (NCBI): domain Eukaryota; kingdom Metazoa; phylum Mollusca; class Bivalvia; order Lucinida; family Thyasiridae; genus Conchocele; species Conchocele bisecta. The sequence goes on along the minus strand of CM055278.1, from coordinate 44,714,000 downwards.
AACAGAAATATACGTTTGAATGATAGAATATTTAGGTAAATATGAACATTTACACCATGTTTGTAAAATATATTGACTAAATCATATTTAAGCAAGTATAAAGGCTGAAAATCGTAGGCTAAATAAGAAAGTTATTTTCGGATGAAAAACGCAGTTGCCATGGAAATCAGCAAAAAAACAATATTCGGTCGCGGTTTTCGCAATTTTAACATGCAGATTCGATTTCTACGATGAATTTCCTATAAGAATATGTATGTTACATAAAGTTCTACTCTGGGTAGGGGTAACTCCTTAAATAAGCGTCATACAGAGGCCCGTCTAATACAGTACAGTGACAGCCAGATTTGTTGGATGAAAGAACTAACCTCTGGGTGCCAATCTGTCGATGAATGAGAGAAGCTGAGACTTGGCCACTCCGGGGTCTCCCATCAGGCATACGTTGATGTTCCCTGCAGATAGACACAGTATTATTGTACAGCTATGAGCAATAGCAGTGCTCCAGATAAGCTGCGTATTTGCGTAAATACCCAATTAAAATTGCCAAAAACCCAATTGAAATCAGAAGTAGCGGGTATCAAAAAGCAATAACAAATTTGTGGTACCTTTATCATGCTACAGAAAACAATAACCAGACCACAAATATACCATATTTTTCTTATTCCCCATGAAAAAACATCTTGGTATTTCATTAGAATTGTTTCCAAGAAGACAATTCTAATGAAATGCCAAGACATGTTTTCATTTCGAAGCAAACTATTCAATAATTGCTGTCTGTTGATAGTAGTGTGATTTTATTTTACTCAATTCAAATATTGAAATACCCAATTGCTTTAGATATGATGGGAGTGAAAATACTCATTTACTAATTCCTTATCTGGAGCCCTGCAACAGTATTAAACAGATGATCCGCCACCACTCTGTAACAGCCATATTTTATTGAAAATGTCAAGTTTATGTGTTGGGGACGGACGGAGATACGAAATCTATACGAGATCCAGAGCTCCAGTTAAGGTGCGTAATTGGACCAAATTTTCCGGGTATTTTTCTTATTTCTTCACGAAAAATGGCAAGTTGGGATTGCTTTAGAATCGTCTCATCGAGACGATTCTAAAGCACTCCCAACTTGCCAATTTTGGCGAAGAAATAACGAAAGTCTCCCCAAAGTTGATCAAATTACGCACCTTAACTGGAGCTTTGGACGCCTTGATATTTTGTACCTTCGAACATCTGCGTAAAATTTTCCGCCAATGTGTCAAAAGTTGACAAAATTTTCAGAGTATATGCGGAATTCCACACGTTATTTAATGAACGCAGACGTCCGAAGGTATAAAATCCCATGGCGTGTCTCACTTATCCCTTGGCATACATTGCATGCAGGGTGCACAAAGAGCAAGTGTAATAATATATACAGAGAAACCTCTCTAAACACGGCAATCTGTGCAACTAAGGCATATGGACAAAGGTGTTTCTGGAGCTCCGTCCATGTAGACATTCTACTGAACCACGTTACCACAATCAACTGCCCCGCATTACCAGGGCTCCAGATGAGGTGTGTATTGGCGTATTTTACGCACTTACTTTAGCAGAATACGCATCTATTATAGGAATGAATGGCCTTTTTGTGGAATTTATCGGGGTATAAACCTGGAAAAGTCGCGGGAATACTGGACGAAGGCCGGAAGGCCTCGTCCAGTATTCCCGCGACTTTTCCAAGTTTATATCCCCGATAAATTCCACAAAAAGGCCATTCATTCCTTATGATTCCAGCATTTGAAATAAATTCATCAAGAAAATGTGTTTATTTTGACAGACGGCAGCCATTTGTTTACATCGACAGCACCGACAGCACACCTGTAGAAAGTAGATTGGCGTGGGAGTTTACTGGGATATAAATTTTGGACAGACTTGCTACGGGCCAATCAAATGTTAGGGAATTGTGTAAATATTTTTGTGCTGGAATTATTAGTACAAAATGCTCACAGCAATGTGAAAATACGCATCGATTTTCAAATTAAGTAGTGAAAATACTGTAATAAAGTTGAAAATTTGCTTAATTGAGTTTCAACTTGCAGCTCAAATAAGTGAATTTTTAAATTTGTTCCCTATTTAATAAGGAAGAAAATCAATAATACACTTCATGATTTGTAAAAGTAAAATACGCATTGAATTTGAAATATGCATTACCTCTGATCTTCATGCCCTGGGGCGACTTGTCAACCCCGCCCACCAGAAGCAGCAACAAGGCCTTCTTCACGTCCTCGTGCCCGAAGATCTCCGGGGCGATGGAGCTCGCGAGTTTGTCGTAGAAATCGTCCTCGGCCACCTGTCGAATCTCATCCTCGGTCAATTCCTCCGCTCCCAGCTCCTCCGTCTCGGTCTTGTTCATTTTCATGATATTCTGCAAGGTTTAGAATCGATATATTGAATGATTGGAGCTTTATGCACCATCAAAACTGTTGCAGGCTCCGCAAAATTGACCCAGACATTACACGACATACGGCTTGGTAAACTTTTCATTTTTATCAGACTGAATGTGCACGGTGACCTTGACATTGGGCGATCATACGTGGGTCATATGCAAAACAAAGCAATATAGGAATGAATGGCCTTTTTGTGGAATTTATCGTGGTATAAACTTGGAAAAGTCGCGGGAATACTGGACAAAGGCCGGAAGGCATTCGTCCAGTATTCCCGCGACTTTTCCAAGTTTATATCCCCGATAAATTCCACAAAAAGGCCATTCATTCCTTATAATTCCAGCATTTGAAATCAATTCATCAAGAAAATATGTTTATTTTCCGTTTTCTTAAGAATTATTTTAACTGTTTGGCATGGGAGTTTACTGGGATATAAATTTTGGACAGAGACTTGCTACGGGCCAATCAAATGTTAGGGAATAGTGTAAATATTTTTGTGCTGGAATTATCATCCCACGACGCACATTGTGGCCAATTATCAAGCCACTACCAATCCAACATCATGCAATATATTGAAGAAAACAACAAAACGATAAAATGGAACAAAACCATGTACCATAATAACCCTATTTGGACACCATTTGTATCCAAATATATTCAGGGCTCCAGATAAGGAATTAGTAATGGAGTAGTGTCACTATCATTTCTGAAGCAATTGGGTATTTCAAAATTATAATTGGGTAAAATAAAATCACACTACTGTTTACACATTAACAGACAGCAATTATTGAGTGAGTGAGTGAGTGAATAGGGTTTAACATCTGCTTTTCTGACATAGAGGTACAAGCCTCAGGGAGTCTACACGCAGACCAGCAATTATTGAATAGTTTGCTTCGAAATGAAAACATATCTTGGCATTTCATTAGAATTGTCTCCGTGGACAATTCTACTGATTCTAATGAAATACCAAGATGTCTTTTCATGGAAAATAAGAAAAATATGCTATATTTGTGGTCTGTTTGTTTTCTGCAGCATGATAAAGGCAACATAAATTTTGTATTGCTTTTTGATACTCGCTACTTCTGATTTCAATTGGATTTTTGGCAATTTTAATTGGGCATTTAAGCAAATACGCAGCTTATCTGCAGCTCTGTATATTGTAATTGCGATAACCCAGTACAACCATACACATTGGAACATTCTTTGTTGTGTATTTATATGCATCTCCTAGAATAAATTGTGTCCAAATATTTAGGGTTATTACGGTAGATGTAAATCAGATGCTGTGCTGTTCAAACAAAACATGTCATACAGTGAAATACTTACGTGCGTGTCCAAGAATGTTTCCGACAGCAAACCAGACTGATTGGCAAAGCCCTGCTTCAGCATAGGTAAAAATATCTAGGTCGACAGTCAAGGTAAACTGAAATCGGCAACACTGATGGAGGGTGCAACAGAAAAGAAATTAAATTGATAGCTGAGGGATGTACCGCTAAAAAAACTTTAATGCGAAGTCATTTGAAGTCACCGTGAACACGGGATGTGCAGGCTGATCTGGATCTGCACTGGTCTCAAAAGCCCCATTTCCCCAGTCATAGCCACATATAGAGACAGGATCTCGGTTTCAAGTCTCACCCGAAAGACAAGAGGAATAGAAATACTATGAAAGTGTTATTTTTCTCATGCCTAGGGCAAGGTTTGGACATACGACATTCAGAAGCAGATTTCATCAAAATTGCAAAGTATACTTTGAGGGAGTAATCATTTCTTTTTCATGAAATGCATTATTTCATATAGAACTAACTACTGCATATATTTGATGATTAAAAGTATGCAGAATTATTACACTGAATTTTTTACATTATCACAGCCATGTTGGCTGTGATAATGTAAAAAATTCAGTATAATAAAAATTAATAAATTTATCCTAAAATTGAAAATTTCTCCCTCAAAGTAAGTATACTTTGCAATGTTGGTGAAATTGGCTACTGAAGACCAATGTTGCACACACTAGACTATCTTGTCATCAATACACATTCATCGGGAGCCCGTTTCACCAAACTTAGTATAATCTGGAATGGATTTACATTTATTGAGCATGCATGCAGCCTATGCTCGATAAATGTAAATCCGATAATTGTTTACATGAAAACAGAAATAAAATTTACAGACTATCATAATTTTGATCCGACAGACCAGTGGGAAGGAAATACTATGAAAGTATTTTTGATGCCTAAGGCAAGGTTTGAACCCACAACCTCCGCATCGGAAGACGCGTGTCCCAGGGATTCCGCTGGGGAAAATAAAAAAATCGCCACTTCAAAAAAAAAAAAGAAAAAAAAAAGAAACAAATAACCAATAGGATAAAAATAAACAATTGGCGACAAAAAATTACAATTTTCGAAAAAAATATATCGAAAATTGTAATTTTTTATCGCCAATTGTTTATTTTTACGCCAATTGCGAAAGTGGCGATCGCCAGCGGAATCCCTGGTGTCCTAACCCTTTGGCCACAACCCAGTGGTTTGTGGGAGTGATGTAACAGTAAGGATACACCTGCGACACTGACGTGGTCGCCCGGCTGTGTATTCCGGGTGGTCTCACCGCGACAGTAGATCGTCATACTGCGAGGGATGTTCCCAACTGGCACCTGGTCACTCTGTAACACAACAACCGCCATTGATTCATTCAGTCTCCATGAAACTCGTCGGAACGACGGACGACAAAACTGCCGCCGGTCCGACAGTAAACGAGAAGTGGCCGGATCAAATGTCAGACGAGAAAACTTTTATATATTTTTTTCTAATATTCTAAACTTCAAATAACCTTCCTTAGGCATCCCCATTTCAAGTTTTATTGGTGTTATTATATTGTTTATTGGTGTTTAACGGCCTATCAACAGCTATGATCATTTACGGCCGGGCCAACGGGTTCAATCCCGCATTTAACCTGCTGCATTGGGGGGAGAATCCCAAAATCAGAACGGAATATTTACATAGAGATAAACAGAGCTTCACGCAAATACCCAATTAAAATTTCCAAAAACCCAATTGAAATCAGAAGCAGCGAGTATCAAAAGGCAATAACAAATTTGTGGTACCTTTATCATGCTACAGAAAACAATAACCAGACCACAAATATAGTACATTTTTATTATTTTCCCTGAAAACACATCTTGGTATTTCATTAGAATTGTCTCCAAGGAGACAATTCTAATGAAATTCCAAGACATGATTTCATTTCGAAGCAAGCTATTCAATAATTGCTGTCTGTTGATGTGTAAACAGTAGTGTGATTTTATTTTACCCAATTAAAATATTGAAATACCCAATTGCTTCAGATATGATGGATTGAAAATACTCAATTACTATTAATTCATAATCTGGAGCCCTGGATAAATATATATTCAGCCATGAAATTAGAATAACCCGACTTGTTGCCAGGTCCACACCACACCAAAGTCACTTGGCTCCTTCCCTGTAATACTGGTAGACAAGTTTTATGATACTAGCTAGCCTTACTTGCATAACTTAAAAGCTCTTAATATCACACAAATCAATTATATTTGTATAAATCTTTTTTTTTCGGTCTCGTAAACCTTTGTATGGTCTGGAAAAAAGTTCCAAGTTTACCAGACCGAATGTCCTGTAAAGTTTTGCGGAGACTGTTCATCGATTGTCAATACAAGCGGGGGAAATTTACTTAGCATTGTGGTAAAAATGAGATCCATTGTATTAAGTCTAATCAAACTACGACGTTACCACTTGCAAGTACAGACCAGATGGCCGCAGACCGCATCTCGAAACCGCTGATGCATTATCATTATTTGAACTTGGACATGGAGAGTGATAAGGATAAACAAGAACAGAGCCCCAGATAAGGTGCATTTTTGGCGTATTTTAGCGCACTTACTTTAGCAGAATATGCATTGCTTATCAAAAGTGTGAGTACAAAATACGCACAGTAATGTGAAAATACGCGTTGATGTTCAAATTGAGTAGTGAAAATACTGTAATAAAGTTGAAAATTTACTTAGTTCAGCTGAAAAATTTGCTTTTTGCAGCGCAAACAAGTAAATTTTTTAATTTGTTTTATTTTTGACCATTTGTTCCTCATTGAATAAGGAAGAAAATCTAGAATACATTTGTAAAAGTAAAATATGCAATGAATTTGAAATATGGGGGCATAATACTCTTAGATACAAAACTTATCTGGAGCATTGCAAGAACATCAAGTTTCCGGTCAATCGGACTTGTTGTTGCACAAAGTACAGGCACACGTCTTCAACTTGTTCATTACATTTCTGGGCTACTTTAAAGTGAATATGTGAATATTATCACCACACCACCGCCTGCACTAATCTTGCAAATGTTTGAAAAAATTTGTATTTCAAAATACTTTGAATATTGTGCTTGAAATCTAGCAGCTTGATTGACTGAGCCTGAGCTGTTCAGAAGCGCTGCCATTTGGCAAGATTAAAGCAGGCAGTGGTGTATGTGAAAGTGTAAAAATAATTGCTTACGTGTTCCTGGATCTTGATTTCCTGGAACTTGACGAACTTGGAGCCCCGCGACTGCAGGTATAGGCGGCCCCCGGACCGGTTGGTCGTACAGTCACCGCTGGGACACATCAGCAGGGGCATGAATGATGGCGACGCAATCTGACAATCACACGATGGTCTTTTATTGAGGGGTATGCAAGAGCAAGTCTCAACAAGGGCATAGTTATTACGAAGCTAATCTCCTCGCACTCAGCCTTGAAATTAATAAAATCAAATCGAGTTTTTGAAAAATGAAAGGCGTTCGGCGAATTATTAAAATTCAACAACAACTGGCTTATTTATTTTGTTAAAATTGTCCATATATTGATTTTATAATGGGAATTTAACATGGGTAAACATGTTCAATGTCTATATGGACTCAACATGGGGAAAATGTCCAAATATATTTTTCTAATTTCGAAAGTAGTAGACTGATTTTTGATGAGCATTTAAAAATTGGATGATCAAACATGCCACAGCACCAACCAGTTTTTCCAAGAAGAGGTTTCAAGTCTCGGAAGTAAACCATGTAGCCAGAAGCAAAACACAATCCAATACTCCACTCACAGGCTGGTATGTTTCGTTGCCACACGTATCACATGTGTAGGTGGCAACCACCATCATCGGTTTGACCTCCGTTGCCCGGGTAACGATGCCCTTCACGTTCACCAGTTTGCCAATTTGCTCGGCCTTGACTTCGCGGATGGCGACATGTTTCTGTTGTGACGGCGGTTTGAAGTAGACCTCGCTGTAATATATACGATTTATTTAGTGAGATGAATATGAATATCGTGAAATAATTCACAAGGTATTCGGTCCTTGCACTAAACAACGAAATCTGAAATCACAATAGCTGATATAGTTTCATGTATCTGACCACACCATATTCCTTGGCCCAGATATGAAATGGGACTTATGACACCCATAAGTACTACACAGGATGACGTGGCTTAATTTTCTATTCCAGATGACCGTCACCCTAAATGAGACACGCCATAATTTTCCATGATATTATATTTACAGAAACTGTGATATATTCTATAAACAGCGTCGAAAGCCGACGAAATTTTACAGCAAATGAGGAATAAATATTAGCATGTTATGAAAAATTTGCCAACCTTCGAAGGCATGTACTAAAAATATTGTAAATATTTATCTCACATGGTACAAAATCGCATAACGTGTCTCAAATGAGCTTGGCGAATACAGTAAAACCTGTGAATAAAAGGCCAGCCATGGGAAGTGAAAAATCTGGCCAGATTTTTCACTTCCCATGGCTGGCCTTTATTCACAGGTGGTCTTTATTCACAGGGTCATTTATATAGTAATTGTGCCATTGGAACAACAAAAGTGTGGCCTTTACAGCCAGATCATTGCTATTCGGAGGTGGTCTTTAGCACAGGTTTGACTGTACTTACAATCTGCGCATAAGCTCTGGGGGGTATTTGTTTTTGGGGTCTCGTGTGACCTCTGTGCCCTCTGGATGGTTCCGCTGTTCCATGAGGAGCCGATGTTCGATATACACGTCCAGGGCATCTTTGTGGATCACCTGTAGTAGATTAATCAGAGCTCCAGAAAACAATAAACAACCACAAATATAGCATATTTTTCTTATTTTCCATGAAAACACATCTATTCTTGGTATTTCATTAGAATTGTCTCCAAGGAGACAATTCTAATGAAATGCCAAGACATGTTTTCATTTCGAAGCAAACTATTCAATAATTGCTGTCAGTTGATGTGTAAACAGAAGTGTGATTTTAGTTTACCCAATTCAAATTTTGAAATACCCAATTGCTTCAGAAATAATGGAGTGACAATACTCAATTACTAATTCCTTTATATCTGGAGCCCTGGATAAATTATTACATCCTACACCACACCCGGCGTTAGTCTCGCCAAGATGTCAATCATTTCTGAACATCTATTGACAATCTGATCTCGCAATCAAGCAGTTTGATGATAGCCCGAGCTGTAACACACTTCAGGCTTAGCCCATGAAGCTGCCCGTATTTCAAGCACAATATTCAGTATTTGTAAATAAAAATAATTTCAAATATTGGCAAAATTAACTCGGGTGGTTGTGTAGTGCTCCTCCAGTCTATTTTAGTCTGGCCCCGGGCCATGCCCCATTTTGATGGCACAGTGCTGCCTCCACCACCGGATTTGTTAAAATATTGCAATACCATGTCCCTTGTTAAACCTGGGGGTAACCACAGGTGATTCTAGCGTTTCTTGGATGGTCAATTATTGTTTGTATATACATAAAACACATTTCTAAACAATGCACCAAACAATTCAAAAGTGCCCGGGTGTAAATATAATAATACTTAGAAAGGTACAAAACTCCCATTCGCCATCATTGTAACGAAAAGCCACACAATGTAGACAATTGGAACGCGCCTATACAACGCATTACAGCGTGTCGAAACCGCTGCTTGGGGTGGGTTTTCGGCATAGATTTTACAGTTGCTAATACATTAACATAAATCTAAAAGATTTTGAGTGTAAACGGCATTAAAAATGAGTCACTAACCTAAATTCGCTTTTTAAAATCGTACACCTTCGCTTCCTGATTAAAAATTAATGTTAGCCGCCATCTTTGAAAATATTGAATCACGTGACACGCACTGATTTGGTTGGCTAATGGAAATGACGTCAGTCTCCAGTAACCAACCAAACCACTGCGTGCAAGTGATTGAAATATTTTCAAAGATGGCGGCTAATAGTCATTGAGAATGCGGAAGTCAACGTGTATGATTTTAAAAAGCGAATTTAGTTTAGTGAGACGCGTTTTTAGTGCAGTTTACACTCAAAATATTTAAGATTTATGTTAATGTATTAGCAACTGTAAAATCTATGCCGAAAATACCTAACACGTCGCCGCGTATGCGATATTGAGAGGGTGTTTCACAGGTGCAAATTGTGTTGCCCGAATTGTCGGCGCATTATTGAAAGAACAGCCTATCGCATCCGGGTTCTTGAACCTTGTCCGTCGATTCGTAATTTCTATAGGTTACCGACACAAATGTTGTAAAAAGGAACAGCCCATTGCCAGTTACCAAATTGACAAAACACGATATCGAATAGCTGATATAATTGGTGTGTATTGCCCAGGACCGAGTGTAACCAGCTCAAATATAATTTAAGCAAATGGCCTCATATGTCGAATATGAGCCGAATGTCGCACTTATTGACTGCTTTTGCTGACATCGCCTATGCATTATTTACATACACAATTGGAAATGAATCCAAATTCGACTTGACCAATACCCGACAAAAAAAACATAAATAAAAAAAACGCACAACTTATCCCACACCATTTCTGATTATACCACATTATGCCCTATTATCTAGTACAATAAATTGTCTACAATATGAATCTTGCAGATCAACAGTTGCAGTAGGCTGTAAAATAACAACAAAAACATGAACATTGGTGTTTTTATTTGTTGACAGATTTTTTATTTCATTAAATGATATAATCCACTCATTACATGTTCAGGTTCAATTTTGAAAATATTAAATAAATATAAAGATACACATTTATATTGCATTAAAACATACATATTTAATCAATATGGTACTCTAAATTAATCATTAATATTATTAATTACATTTGTATTATCAAGTCAACATACATGTCTGTTATCTTTATCTTCATTTCAATTTTCAAAATTTACCTGAAATGTACCTGAAAACACAACCCTCTATTAAGAGGTCACCTCTGTTAAGCAGCCAGTTTTGTCACTTCCCTTGGGTGGCTGCTTAAGACAGGTTTGACTGTATACTTTGCTAGAAAAGTATACTTTGCAATGTTGGTGAAATAGGCTACAGGTCTCCAGTCGAGATGAATCGCGATCGTAAAATTACTCCCAGGTCAACCACCATGAAAACTGCATGAATAAACATGCCCCCCAGTTACCTCCTTCTCGCGGTAGTCTGGCAACATCTCCTGTACGACCTCACTGAACAACTGCGTGTATCGGCGAGTATTCTCAACGATAGACTCGGCCAAGTCGGGGTCGTGGTCTCGTACATCGTCCAGTTTGATCATCAACTCCACCTGCTCCCGGTGGGCCAGCTTCACCTGCAAATACAAGTCCAATTTAATCTACAAATGGACAAATGAAATGAACACGTCCCAGCAACAGCCAAGGTCCTATAGGGACGGGAGCACAGTTCTTTCACCCCTAAATAACTGGAATGGATTTTGATATATATGTTACCGTATTTAGCTGTGTATTACGCGCATCTATATTTTGGGGGGGGGGGGGGGAATCAGGGAAAAAATAGTTTGCGTCTATAGCGCGCAACAAAAAAAAAAAAAATTGGCGGAAATTCCGTCACGAGTATAAGAAAATTGCATTCGAAGTTCATCCACAATGCTGAACGTGTGCTGTTAGGCTCTCTCGAAGAAAAAAATATCGCCAAAGGTTAGCTTTATGGCATAAATTAGACTTTATATTGTCTAAAAGTATATTATTATTAGCCGATCTATTTATAGATCGGCTAATATGTTGGTTATCCATCGAATTCTGAAAAAGTTTGTAGCAACCCTTTTCTCCGCTATTCGGTAATCTACGAACGCGAATTTTTCTGTGTCACTTCCAAATTGCACCAACCGATAAAGTTTGCATTTTTGGCAATTATCTCCGTTTAAAACTTTACTTATAGCCAAATAACACAATTTTGAATACTTAATGAGCTGAACGCCTGAAGAGATTTAACCCGGAAGTTATTGTTGTTGAAGTCCATAGTTGGCTCTAATGGCCATATACGCCAACATACGCCGATTATTGGGCTAATTTAAAGCTTTTATTTATTAAACAGAACAAGTTTCAGCCACGTATAATCGCGTAAAATGTGTTTATTCGGCTAATTTATAATCGACCTCTGCTCAAAATCTCCTTACTAGTAACCCCAGCATTTTCGGGTTTATCCCAGCATCTCGGGTTTATCCCGTTGGATCGCGTACGCGCGTCTTTTTAGTTAATATTCACAAAATTTTCCACCAATCAAAACGAAGAATTGCCCTTCATAGCCAACTTTGATTTGTTTACGTATCATGCAGGGATGGCAGGGATGCATCCAGCACGTGCGATTGCGGCAATCCCCCTTAATTATTGTCAATGCCGCAAATTATTGATTGTCTTGCGCCCGACATCGCGCAAAAAATCACGGATGGGGCACATTAGGCCAATCTGGGCATGTGCCTGAATACGCAGGAGCTTGCGTCTATTTTTAGATGACACTGTAACCGCTAGATATATATAGCCCTGGTAGCTCCGCCCACTCGCATGCTGCCACAGAATTCCGACAAACACACACACAGTGACTACAACTTTGTGTATTGCGGAGTGTAATTTGTAGATAAATAGAGCATACAGTACAGGTGTTACGCTGGAATATTTCGCAACATAATGGTGACAACAAAACATTGCTGCTATGGCATTGCTGCTATTGGATGGATTTGGGAACGGGTTTCCAAAACCTGCACAAAATCGAGAAAAATGTCAACGCTGGGTACAGAACTGTGGTCGAAAATAGTTTACCATTGACAATGTTACCAGAGACACCTACATATGTTCGATGCACTTTACCCTGATTTGATCGGCTAATAACATCATGCTCAGCATGACTTTTCATATTTATTGTTATTTACTCATTAATATGCTTAATAAAAATTCATGATGCATGTAATAAACTTATTGAACCTACTTAAAAAGAAATTTGTTGTATATAATTCCACCATATTTGCCATTCGTGTAGTCAGAATTCGTTACAACGGCACACGTTACAACGGCATATTCGCCTTCCGGCACAATACGCCGCCAAACGAATCGGCACGCTCTTTAATCTGTTCGATATACCGGCAAATTCGGCTTCCGGCACCGGCAGAGAAATCCCGCAAACGAATACACAATTTAAGTCGTATTTAATGTTCGCTATAACGGCGCCGGTAACCTGTGTAGCTGGTACCAGGACTGTGACCCAGCTCAGTTATCCGGCATCACCGATGTTCGGGAACCAGTCGCTAAACAATTTCACGGCTGATTAACCCTGACACGATGTCATAAATCGCGTCAATTAACAACGTGTCGGTCTGTATATTGTCACAAATACTCGACCGCGTGCGGTGATGTATTATTTTGCCAAACAAAAATTAGGAAAATAAATTAACAGTTAGCAACATAGTCTCTGGGCCGAGTTCTCGTTGGGGCGAAATGAAATACTGAAAGGGATACAACTCTGTATGTTATTGTTTCGTATTTTCATAAATGTTAGCATGTAAATAAAAACAAACTGTTCATTTAAATGTGTTTCTTTTCTTTATGCACTTGTTTGCGAATTTCTAACAATAAAGAAACAACGTTCACATATAATCCGGTAGTCACCGTGTCTACGTAATTTACCAATTATCACACGAGGTTCGCATGCAACCTTGACCTTGTCAAACATCGGATTATTATTGAGTGTTGTTTCTTTCATTGATATAAATTTGTATACATATGCATTGATTTATCAACGAGGTGACAAATAAGTATTTAATTCAGCACATATCGCGCCGATAATGCCGAATTACGCTAGCATAAATTGACAACAAATAACATCGCTACAATGCGTGGTAGCCAATTCCCGACAGATACCAATTCCCGACAGATAACAATTACCAGAATCGGACGGAAAAAATCCCCGATTCGTTATACCGGCAGATTCGTTATAACGGCAGATTCATCTCAAACGAACTATGCCGTTGTAACGAATTCTGACTGTATAACATAATTACCCGTAATCGCAAACACACAGCAGGCTAGCCATGTGTAAACTTCTTCCCCCAAGGCGATAATAACTCCTACTAGTGACCTGCACACGAGAAATGGGCCATAAACAATTCCCGCCCCAGCCAAATATTGACACTGTGGACCACCGTGGATATACGTAGGTACAGATAGTGTGTATTCACTGTTTATTGATTAGGTTTAACAATATACATAGGTACTACCTGAATACACGACATTCCAGCATAGCCCCATATCAGTGTATGCGCAGATGAATCAGGGGCTATGCTGGTCGCACATGTCATAAGGTATTGATGCGTGAATACTTGTCAATACTTTACAAAAATAGTAACAGTCAGTCGGCACCTAGGAACGAAAAACGACCATTACCGAGTGTTACCGAATGCGATCTGAATGTGCGCGACGCTCGATTTAGCATCTAAAATCTTACATCAAGCGCTTATGGGATCGAGATGATCTGTCCTCATTAATTATTCACAGAATGGCAGACGTGTGACGTCACTTTGAAAATGTACAACCAAACAATACCCGACAGGCAACATTTGACCAATATGAGATCGGTACACCAGCGTAAATACAGAAAACACGTAAATTTCCTCTAATACATGTAGCCTCTTATGTTACGAGCCTGGCTATATTAAATCCCAAAATATACCAATTTTCCATCAATCTATACTTACCGCACCCATTCATATCGATTGATTCCTTTTCTCTTGTTTCACACTATGCGTATTTCAACGTAATAGCGGACACCTGTCAAAAATTTATATTTCCGTTTCCGGGCTTGTTTTGTTTGCGTAAAACTGGCAGAAATCAGTTGGAAAAAATGTTTGAAATTTATATTCCTACTTATAACGCGCAGGGTGACTTCTGGATTAAAAATGGGGCTGAAAAAATGAGCGCAATACACAGCTAAATACGGTAATTTTGCAACCAATTAAACTGTCAGAAAATGATTTTCAAACTAGTCCATTTGGGGGGGGGGGGTGTATTTGTTCTTAAACATATGAAAATTACTTGCAAAAAGTGTCGATACTGACGCTCATCTGGATCTACACTTTTTGCCAATACCACTATACAGGCATGCAGTGTTGAAAGGGTTAGTCTCATCTGACAAACCAGTGGGATGGAAATACTATGATAGTACTTTTCATTTTTCAGCCCTAGGGTAATAGGGTTTTAGGGTTTGAACTCATGAAAGGGTTAAGTCTCATTCGACAGACAAGTGGGAAGGAAATACTATACAAGTACTTTTCATGCCCTAGGGTAGGTTTTGAACTCGCAACCTTCAGTATTGAAGTCCTGTATTCTACCACTGAGCCACAGCCCATCCCAAACTCTGATACCAAAAGACACTAGCTGTGTATTTTATTTATCAGGTAATGATTTATGTTAGAGGACATCCCCTAGATTCATCTAGAAACTCACCATCTGCTGACCATACGCAAAGTCTTTCCCTCCATCAGAGCCATCAACATAGAACTCCGACAGAAATGTCTTGATCTTTTCTGAAACAAAAAACGAGACCAATGGAATGGTGCATAAAGGTGCCCACTCAGTAGGCACAGAATGTTCTTTATATCAGAGACCAGGGTTGGCCGGGAAATACCGGGGGCGGGAAATACCGGCACAGAAGTGGGAAATACCGGGAAATAAGATTTTGTATGTTAAAAATGCCGTTTTTGGCTTTCTTTCATGTGCTAAAAATGTTTTATTTTCGCATTGCTACCACTATATCAGTGCTTAAACTGTTTCGGCCCTCCACTGAGATTAGGATTATGGACACATTTGTCTAATTGGCTGACACCTATCTCTGAAATTGAAGGATTACAAATGCCCCACAATCCACCTTCACACCTGACTGGGCATTGCTAATTGAACTTGTGTTGGGTACAAACATTGTGGGTCATCTCAAATTATGATGCTGACATCTGAAATAACTACTTAATTATTTTAATAATACAGCTAGATTATGAACAAATTTCAGGGATAATCCCAAAAACATTTATATTTTGCCTACTACATTAAAAAGTTATATAAAGATGATGGACAATGCCACTATTAAATGCCTGTATTTTTTGCCACACTCTTCAGAAACAGTTCATTTCCATCCTAGAATACTTTGAATAAAATGCTACTACAATCAGTACACCTGCAAATAGAAATTGTATGGTATATTGACCGGTATTTACCACCAAATCAACCAAATTCTTATTTCCCGCCGTCGTATTTCCCGGGAAATTGCCAACCCTGTCGGAGACATCATCCGAGACATTTTCTGACAAATAAACATTCATTCACCATTATCCCACGTATTGATTGGCATTATTATACATTTTATATCGGGCGTAAATTTCCACATGGGCGATAACCGTATCTCAACAGGTTAATATAGGAATGAATGGCCTTTTTGTGGAATTTATCGGGGTATAATCTTGGAAAAGTCGCGGGAATACTGGACGAAGGCCGGAAGGCCTCGTCCAGTATTCCCGCGACTTTTCCAAGTTTATATCCCCGATAAATTCCACAAAAAGGCCATTCATTGCTTATAATTCCAGCATTTGAAATAAATTCATCAAGAAAATGTGTTTATTTTCCGTTTTCTTAAGAATTATTTTAACTGCGCCTCACGGTTACGGAAAGTAGTTCGGCATGGGAGTTTACTGGGATATAAATTTTGGACAGAGACTTGCTACTGGCCAATCAAATGTTAGGGAATTGTGTAAATATTTTTGTGCTGGAATTATCAAACAATAATTCCAGCACAAAAGTATTTACACAATTCCCTAACATTTGATTGGCCCGTAGCAAGTCTCTGTCCAAAATTTATATCCCAGTAAACTCCCATGCCAAACTTCTTTCCGTAACCGTGAGGCGCAGTTAAAATAATTCTTAAGAAAACGGAAAATAAACACATTTTCTTGATGAATTTATTTCAAATGCTGTAATTATAAGGAATGAATGGCCTTTTTGTTGAATTTTACGGGGTATAAACTTGGAAAAGTCGCGGGAATACTGGACGAAGGCCGGAATACTGGACGAGGCCTTCCGGCCTTCGTCCAGTATTCCCGCGACTTTTCCAAGTTTATACCCCGATAAATTCAACAAAAAGGCCATTCATTCCTATATAGCTATTTAGTCTCTGTATTTATTTTTGATGTGCAATGATCATACTTCATAATCAGCCGAAAATATTATTATTTCAGGCGATGCATTTAATTAGTATAACCTTAATGCCGTATATGACTATAGTCTGTTTCACGAAAGCTGCCCAAATTTTACGGCTACATAGACAATTCAAAAACAATATTATTTTCGATAATATTAAATTAAAGGAAAATTTAAGAATGAGCCTTCCTTTTTATTTTGTGAAATTCGGTCAAATATTGATTTTATTACGAAAAATTGATTTGTCTATGGGAATTTAGAAAATATTATTATTTCAGGCGATGCATTTAATTAGTATAACCTTAATGCCGTATATGACTATAGTCTGTTTCACGAAAGCTGCCCAAATTTTACGGCTACATAGACAATTCAAAAACAATATTATTTTCGATAATATTAAATTAAAGGAAAATTTAAGAATGAGCCTTCCTTTTTATTTTGTGAAATTCGGTCAAATATTGATTTTATTACGAAAAATTGATTTGTCTATGGGAATTTAACATGGGGGAAAAAGTTGTAAGGAAGTGTGGGAGGAGTCAAAAAACGAAATATTTTGGAAATTGACTCCGAAACCTGACTAGATAGCTTGAATATGATCTAACTAAGAAAACAAAAGTTAAATTTTAAAAATCGGTCTAGTATTTCTAAAATTCCAAAAAAATTCCCCATGTTAAATCCCCAGACATCTTCACTCTCCGTGAAGATGTCTATGGGGATTTAACATGGGGAAATTTTGTTTTCGCAATAAAATCAATATTTGACCAAATTTCACGAAATAAAAAGAAGGCTCATTCTTAAATTTTCCTTTAATTTAATATTATCGAAAATAATATTGTCTTTGAATTGTCTATATAGCCGTAAAATTTGGGCAGCTTTCGTGAAACAGACTATAAGTATATACCTTCAACAGCCCATCAACACAGAGGAGTATCATTTAGGGCCAAATGAGATTCTGGAACAGAGCCCCAGATAAGGGGCGTATTTTATGCACATATCTAAGTAGAATACACATCAATTATCCTGTGGGGGTACAAAATACTCACAGCAATGATACATTTTGCCCTAAAATACATCATTTTTATGCCAGAATATTTCATATTTAGAACACCGAAAATATTAAATGGTGATCAGAATATTTTTTAATGACCACTTCACGTTATAAATCTGCATTTAAATTTGATTTAGTGATTGGCATTTAGTTGATTGAAGCGTTCAAAAATGATTAAATCATATAGCAAAACAGGTCAGATTCCAACCTGTGCTCCTCGACAGGGGAGATAATTATAACTCGCAGGTGCACGAAATGGAAGTTTTTTTGTTTATTAGTCAGGGCTCAACTTTAACTTTTTTTTCCACTAGACCAGTCGGGCTAGTACTTTTAGAAACTACTAGCCCTGACCTAATTTTTACTAGCCCTGACCTAGTGAAGCGTAACTTGCATTAATTTATCCAAGTTTTTATTAAATTACACATGTATAGTTATTATCAACTAACATTACATTGTACTTGTAGGAACTAGGACTCGATTGTACTGATTGTTTGGTACTACATGCATATAAAGCATATGTCAATGGTAATCAATTATGAAATATTGAAGCGGACAGTTTTGAAACCTATTCAGTGTGCATTCCAGGAATTTTTTAAAGTGGGGCCAGTTGACCCACCTCATACACAAAGTTGGGGACATTTGAAAAAGGCATAGGCCATTGTAAATGACAAGAGAAAATATAATTAATGGAACTAACCATCACAGTTTCACGAAACACAGTACTAAGTCATGTTCAAATCGGCTAACATAGTGATCGTGATGATACAGGTATGTGTTTGATGAATGTAATTAGTGTGTCCAACTACTGGTTATGCAACAATGTAATTTACTAGTTGCATCATTGGAAGGTTTAACGTTCAAGAAACCAGTTGTTTACTTCTGAAAGAGTAATAATAGTTATATAACTACACAAATTAATCATGGAAGTGTCTGGAATGCAGCTAATAGTCACATCATTACTGTTTGTTTGTTTATTGGAGTTTAACGGCCTATCAACAGCTAAGGTCATGTAAGGCCGGGCAAACAGGTTCGATCCCGTTTTAACCTGCTGCATTGGGGGGAAAATTCCAAAATCAGAACTGAATATTTACATCGAGAAACAATATATTCAGCCCTGAAATTAGAATAACCTGACCTGGTGGCAGGTCCATACCACACCAAAGTCACTTGGCCCCTTCCCCTAAAATAGGATTACGAATAATCGTAATACTCACATAAGGGGTATAACCGGATTCAACTGTCACATACAAAATGCCAAAGACGTATGTGAGGGCCAAACCAGGTCTCCAGTCGGAATTCCGGTAAGGATGAACCCCGATCGTTAAATTACCCATCGCTTGCACCCACCACATCATTACTGAAAACAATCCGAAAAACGTCAGCAGCAGGAACTTCCGGTTTGAACATTTCGTTTTTTTTTTTTTTTAATTGGTGACGATTAAATTCATCTTATCCAAGGTGTCATATCAATGAATAATGATTCATTAAATGGCAAATTATAATGTCCACTGATTCTGCCTCCCAGCCCAACAAAACAAGAACTTTAAGTGACTTAGAATATTCCATATCAGTTCAACTCATTTTTAATATGCTCATATCGGGGCACAAGATTTATTAGCGATGTGGATGTTAGTAAAATCACGTGCTCAGCAGCATGCCTGAGAATTCCCTTTTTTTTCCAAGATAATTTTATGATCAATACGTACATGTACGGTACGCTCTGTTTGCGTATATTTCTGACAGCTTCCAATCAATCAAATTTCTATTTGGTGAATGAAGCACCATCAACCAATCGTAGATCGTTCTACTTCTTATGTAAATTAGCTTTACTCCGGACTTGTTTGTTATGATTTAGTTTGGTTCTTTTATCGGGATTCGGTCAAAATTACATCAGAATATAATAATGCCATGCGGTATTGCGCTTTGCATTGTTGATAATATATTTAAACTGTCCAGCCAAAAATAAAATAAAAACTGAACGAACTAGAGACGTACATCAGTGTACACAGAATTTTAAATTCCCTCATTAAATTATCATATTCGATGGTAGCATTTGATCCCACTGTTTAAAATGGGTACGTTTTAGTTTGGGTACAAAATACAGAAGCCTAATACAAATATCATATCCAAAGCCTAGGCAAACAAGTCCGCCTGGAGTTGTAAATAAACTATTTTCGAACTGTCAATCAGCGATCTTTCTTGGAAATTTTGTTTGTTATTACCAGAAAAATAAAAGGTGAACCAATACTGTTTTATTTTTGGCAGAGACTTTGGTCAAATTGGAACACGACCAGTCGGGCTACCGACAATGGTATTCCGGGAAAATTGACATGACCGGACCAAATTTGTACTAGACACGGTCGGTCGGACGTGCCTTAGTGTTGAGCCCTGTTAGTGTTAAACAAATTTTTTTATTTGTATTTACTGCTTAAATTATACATACATATATCAGTAACTTCCAATAACCTCCGAAGGGAAGCACCTTTAATACACATTATTTTAAAGTCACTCTTTTTATGTAATGTTCGACCACATGGTTTGTTTGTTTATTGGTGTTTAACGGCCTATCAACAGCTAAGGTCATGTAAGGCCGGGCAAACGGGTTCGATCCCATTTTAACCTGCTGCATTGGGGGGAAAATCCCAAAATCAGAACGGAATATTTACATCGAGAACAAATATATTCAGCCCTGAAATTAGAATAACCTGACCTAGTGCCAGGTCCATACCACACCAAGTCACTTGGCCCATTCTCCTAAAATAGGATTACGAATATCGTAATACTCACATAAGGGGTATAACCAGATTCACTGTCACATACAAAATGCCAAAGACATATGTGAGGGCCAAACCAGGTCTGGGATTCCGGTAACGATGAACCCTGATCGTTAAATTACCCATCGCATGCTCCCACCTGCCACCCACTCGAAATGGAAGTAGTCCGAATGACAGAATACAGTAATAAAGTTGAAAATTTACTTAGTTGAGCTGCAAAAAGCAAACAATGTTTAAATTTGTTTATGATTTGTCCCTATTTAATACGAAAGAAAATCAATAGTACATTTCTAAAAGTAATCTACGCGTTGAATTTGAAATATGGGGGTACAATACTCTTCATATCAGATACAAAACTTAGCTGGAGCGCTGATCTGACAAAGTAAAATGCAATTATCCGCCATGTAATGAATTTATAATAAACCAGCGTCATTCCATGAATTTAAAGGTACATGCCCACGCAGCAGGTTACACTGTACTACTACTTTTCATTTTCTGTCATGCCTTATATGCTTATATGAGCCATTTGTCCACCCATTAACGAGTTATTTTTAATTACGGCGCATGTTAATTGGTGTTAAATCGCATTTTATATGCCGCAAACAGAAAGGGTATTTTCCGACCTCGTGCTATTTTTACCAACACGCGTCACGTGACACGGTCAATCATATCACATATTTGACATGCGCAGTGAAGTATCGGAAGTTGAGAAGAAAAATCTCTGTTCCGAGTCCAAATCTAAATCTCCACGTAACTCTTTCCATTTGGTGATCTGGTCGCCAATATTAACCACTCTCTCTCTCTCCTCTCTCTGTACTGCATGTCCCTCAGACATTTCGCCTTTTTTTTTAGATATGGCAAGAAATCATACCACTTTCCCTGATGGGCGTGTTTGTGTACTAAGTCTACATGCATTCAAAGTATTACTACAACTACAGTGACAATTACTGGCACAGTACAATCTTCTACGGGGTACACACTGGTATACAGCATCTACATAGTACTACAAAGTTCTACAAGGGTATAGGGGGCACACACTGGTATACAGCATCTACATAGTACTACATAGTACTCCATTTTAACAAATCTGAAAAGACTTCACCCATGGACCATAACTTAAGTTTGGCAACCATGGGCCAAGCGGTTCATGTGAAGAAGAATTTTGAAATCTCGAATAAAAGAACGACCTTTTGACATTTCGGCGGCCATCTTGGATGACATAACAATCCGATTTCAACAAAAAATGTACCAGAGTGATCGCCTCATTGATACCTTCGATTTGATATATAACATGACCATATTCGGTCAAAAATAAAATTTGACCCCACGGGCCATGCCCATTTTTGACCCCAGAGTCACCATTTTAACAACTTTGAAAGAGCATTGTACGTCGATCATTCCTACCAAGTTTCGTCGAAATCCGGCTGGCGGTTCATGAGAAGATTTTTTAAGAATGTATGCTATTTTTAGACGGCGGCCATCTTGGATTAGCAATGACCTCCATTTTAACAAATCTGAAAAGGCTTCACCCATGGACCATAACTCAAAAGTTTGGCTACCATGGGCCAAGCGGTTCATGTGAAGAAGAATTTTGAAATCTCTAATAAAAGAACAACCTTTTTTACCTTTCGGCGGCCATCTTGGATGACATAACCATCCGATTTCGACAAAAAATGCACCAGAGTGATACCTTCAATTTGATATACGACATGACCATATTCGGTCAAAAATAAAATTTGACCCCACGGGCCACGCCCATTTTTGAGCCCGGGGTCACCATTTTAACAACTTTCAAAGAGCATTGTACATCGATCATTCCTACCAAGTTTCGTCGATATCTGGCTAGCGGTTCATGAGAAGAAGATATTTTAAGCATTTATGCTATTTTTAGACGGCAGCCATCTTGGATTAGCGATGACCTCAATTTGAACAAATCTGAAAAGGCTTCACCCATGGACTAAAACTTTTAAGTTTGGCTACCATGGGCAAGCGGTTCATGTGAAGAAGAATTTTGAAATCTCTAATAAAAGAACAACCTTTTGACCTTTCGGCGGTCATCTTGGATGACATAACCATCCGATTTCGACAAAAAAAATCCACCAGAGTGATCGCCTCGTTGATACCTTCGATTTGATATATAATATGAGCATATTCGGTCAAAAATAAAATTTCACCCCAAATTGACCCCACGGGCCACGCCCATTTTTGACCCCGGGGTCACCATTTTAACAACTTTGAAAGAGGATTGTACCTCGATCATTCCTACCAGTTTCGTCGAAATCCGGCTAGCGGTTCATGAGAAGAAGATTTTTTAAGAATTTATGCTATTTTTAGACGGCAGCCATCTTGGATTAGCGATGACCTCAATTTTAACAAATCTGAAAAGGCTTCACCCATGGACAAAAACTTTTAAGTTTGGCTACCATGGGCCAAGCGGTTCATGTGAAAAAGAATTTTGAAATCTCTAATAAAAGAACGACCTTTTGACCTTTCGGAGGCCATCTTGGATGACATAACCAATGCACCATAAAATGCACCAGAGTGTTCGCCTCGTTGATACCTTCGATTTGATATATGACATGACCATATTCAGTCAAAAATAAAATTTGACCCCGGGGTCACCATTTTAACAACTTTGAAAGAGCATTGTACATCGATCATTCCTACCAAGTTTTGTCGAAATCCGGTTGGCGATTGGTTCTTGAGAAGATTTTTGAAGAATTTGTGCTATTTTTAGACGGCGGCCATCTTGGATTACGTAATGACATCATTTTAACAATTTTGTAATCCCGCTACCTAAGGACCATGACCATGAAGTTTGGTGACTATAGGCCCAATGGTTACCGAGGAGAAGACGAAAATATTCACGGACGACAGACACATTGCGGTAACAATAGCTCACATGAGCTTCGCTCAGGTGAGCTAAAAACAATAGCGGTTTTCTCATACATACATTTTACCACTGCACAGGGAGTCTGGGGGCCATAAATCAGTCAGAAAATGCTACACACTTCTAAGTTAGAACAATGGGAAACATATACAATGGCCACTCACATCAAAGTATCTTGTCTCATAAACTACCAAAGGTTTTCAGTAAATGTGGCTGTGACTGCAGAAATGGAGCTTAAGGGTTTTGCAGTCAGTGTAAATCCAGATCAGCTTGTGCATCCACATGGTCTGATCAGAATTCGCACTATTCGCCATCCTATCAATACTAGATGGCCGTGGCCTACATGTCAGGGCTTGTGGCGAGGCATGGACACTAAAAAAAAAAGATATAGTATAACGAAAAACTTTAACCAAAAACTTTAACCGGACACACGAACGTACGTCAAATTGGCGACTATATCGCGCTTTCCGCAAGCGGGCGCGAAAAAAACTTTAACCAAAAATTTCAAAATAATTTGACCTTGACATTGGGCACAGGGGCCGCACAGGAGGGGGGTAGAATGAAAATATAGATGATGATAAACACCCATGTGAAGTTTCAAGGTAATGGGCAAAGCAGTTGCAGAGATATAGTATAACGAAAAACTTTAACCAAAAAACTTAACCAAAAACTTCAAAGTAATTTGACCTTGACATTGGGCACAGGGGCCGCACGGGAGGGGGGTAGAATGAAAATAAAGATGACGATAAACACCCATGTGAAGTTTCAAGGTAATGGGCAAATCAGTTGCAGTGATATAGTACAACAAAAAACTTTAACCAAAAAAGTTAACCAAAAACTTCAAAGTAATTTGACCTTGACATTGGGCACAGGAGGGGGGTAGAATGAAAATATAGATGATGATAAACACCCATGTGAAGTTTCAAGGTTATGGGCAAAGCAGTTGCAGAGATACAGTATAGCGAAAAACTTTAACCAAAAAACTGAACCCAACAACTTAACCAAAAACTAACCGGACACACGTACGTACGTACGCCAAAGTGCCGACTATATCGCGCTTTCCGCAAGCGGGCGCGACAAAAATGACCGTCATGCTTCACGCTCCCAAATGTAACGTGTTTTCTCATACATACCACAGAGAGTCTGTGGGGCCATAAATCAGTCAGGAAAATACACACTTCATAATTAGAACAGAGATATCTGCCACAGATTTGACACAGGAAATTAACCTTTAATCAGCGAACTGTGAACAAGTTTAAATTTGTGAAGGTTAAAAGGTCAATGTCATATTAAGGGCAGTATGGATGTGTGGTATTTGTCCCCAAGTATGACGTATTGAAATATTAAAGGTACATACATGCCCACTCAGTAGGCACAAAATGTTCTTTATAGGAATTATTAAATAAGTTTATACTTGTGTCACTGTTCCACCAGTTCCCGCTATTCAGATATAACCATTTAGTAATATTTATTTTACTGATAGTGACTCAGTGGTATCACGCTAGTTTTATATGCAAATGAGTCATGATAGTTTTTAATTATTTATACTAATTAAATGTGTCACCTGAACAAATATTTTCGACAGATTATAAAGTATGATCACATCAAAAAATAAATACAGAGAACAAATAGTAATGTCAGTAAACATTTTAAGGAAACACGGTTATCGCCCCTGATATCAGTGTGGAAAATTACGTCTGATATAAAATGTATAATATTGCCCATCAATACGTGGGTAATGGTGAACAAATGTTTATTTTGCCAGAAAATGTCTCAGATATAAAGAACATGTTGTGCCTACTGAGCATGCACCTGTAAAGTACATCGACAAAGGGATATAGAAGTTGTGACAGAATTGAGAAACTATGTGCGAATTAAAAGCTCAAAGTTGTGAAGGTCAAAATGTCAAGGTCATATTAAGGGCAGCATGGATGTGTGGCATCTTGTCCAAAAGTATGATGTATTGAAATAATGAATTAATCTATCAAGGGATATAGAAGTTATGACAGAATTGAGAAACTCCGGCGAACTTCTTAGTCAAAAGGTCAAGGTCATATTAATGACATCATGGATGTGTGGCATTTGTCTACAGGTATGCTGTGCTGGTATATAAAAGTTATCACATAATTGAGAAACTCTGATGAACTTCTTAATGTGCCGGACACAGTCCAAACACTATATATGCTTAAAAAATGCCATTTGCATTACTGGTCTTAGTACGTTATATTATTTCACAATCGGTCGCGGTGGCGTAAATTAAACGGTAGGGGTTCCTCCTTATAGGAATTACCATTTGCCTGGTTTGGCCCTTAGGTACGTTTTTATCTTTGGCCTTTTTGTTAATACCTGGGAGTTGAATTGAGTTATTGCCAATTATAAAAGTGTAGGCACAATATGTTCCTTATAGGAATTAAATAAATGTATGATTGTGTCACTATTCCACCAGTTCTAAAAATTACGAGTGCCCGCTATAGAGATATAATCATTTACTAATGTTTATTATATTGATAGTGACGCGCGGTGGTATCAGGCTATTTTTATATGCAAATGAGGCATGATATCTTTTAATTATTTATACTAATTAAAGGCGTCGCCTGAAAAAAATAATATTTTCGACAGATTATAAAGTATGATCATTGCACATCAAAAAATAAATACAGAGAATAAATAGTAATGTCCGTTAACATTTTAAGGAAACACGGTTATCGTCCCTGATATCTGTGTGAAAATGTTTGCCTGATATAAAATGTATAATCATGCCAATCAATATGTGGGGTAATGGTGAACGAATGTTTATTTTGCCTGAAAATGTCTCGGATATAAAGAACATTTTGTGTCTACCGAGTGGGCATGTACCTTTAATGCGTCAAACAACTAAATTCCCATCACTAAATTAAACTGAACTGCAGATTCATAATGTTAAATAAGCATTTTAAAATATTCTTATGACCATTTAGTATTTTCGTAGTTCTAAATGTAAACTATTCTAGCATGAAAATTATGTATTTTAGAGCAAAATGTATCAAGTGACGGTAAAAAAGTTATAGCAGGATGTGAAACGTGACGGACAGATGGACAGACGTCTTGCATCTCTATATCACATTTTCATTACGCAATGGGATAAATATGCAAGTGAAATGCCAGCCAGGTCAATTTAAACACACAATACATACCTTGTGTATTATTTCTCCAAAATGTTAATTCCTAGAAATATTTTTACTACCACAAATGTATTACACATCCATGAAATAGGTTCACTAATCAAATTTTTCACAGCTGGCAATCATTCGGTCATTATACTGCATCTGGGTGACAACCTCAGTGTAAAATGTAGAATATGGTCAGAAGACAGACTAATGAATTTCAGCTCATAGTCTATAAATTTAATGAAGCCTAATCCATTTTCTCCTAAAGTGACCCAACACAACCAATAATAGTCATAAATCGCACATCACCTGACCCAGGTCCTGCTGCCATGGCAGCAGACCAAAAATTACAAGATAACCTGCAGTTTTAAGACAAAACCACCAACTGCAGAATAAATGCTTACTAAATTGCATCCAGCACAACTCCAGGACACTCTAGAGAATAGACTTGTAGACCCTGATCAGTTTGTGTAGGCTGGTCATGATGTACACTATCATTGCATTGTCACCAGACAAGCATGTGGACTTAAAATCTGACAGAACAACTTAAAATATTACTTTTCTATGCTAGTATAAAAGAAAAGAGTGCAGGCTTTTGGAAATGGAAGTTTTAAGCCGTAAATCACACTGACCACCCTCTAATATACAGAAATATGGCAGTGACTGGAGGAATGGGGCTTATGTGATCTGTGACCAGTGTATACGTAGCTCTTGCTCAAATATCTCACTCCGGTAGCCTGATAACCATCTATAATACTTGTTAGAAGCACAACGGGCATTTCATTGACAAAATGGCTAACAGCACAGATTCTGATCAGACTGTGTGAATGCGACAGTTGACCTTGATCTACATTGGTGGAAAAACCCAAAGCCCTATTTCTCCAGTACCATCCACAATTTATGACAATAAACATAAATTTTCTAGTTCATAGCCTATTTTACTTTTGCCCATACATTAGTGATACTTAATTGTGTTGCACTGTCAATATAGGTTCATATCTAAAAGTCAGATTTTTTTAAAAAAATTTAAAGCTGGGCAAGTACAAAAAAAAGTACTTGCACAGGTCAAAAAGTTACTTGCCCAGTTTTTTTATAAATAAAATGCTATTTCCAGTATTTGTAATGTTGCATCTTATTTAAAAAAAAATATAAGCTTTTACATATATATACTGAGCAAAACTAGAAACGTCCCTCCATGTTTAAGGAGATTCATCAAAAACCAAAAGGGTTACTTTTAAAAATCAAAATGGAAAAACAAGTTCATTCATTTCTGTATCAAAGCCAATAAATTGCATTTGGATATCTTGTTAAATATTCGAGAGATAACCGGCCAAGGGCGGTAGGGGTCAAAATCAAAAATCACAAAAACTCAGAAATGTGTTACTTAATGGGTCATTATCTGACCAGTGTACGGGCGGCGTGCCCGGATTGGTTGGGCGTTACGACGTAACCGGTTGCGAATGGTCTGCCCTGAGACACCGTATCGCCTAGCAGTGACTGTGGCTGCCAATCGACGTTGACGTAAGTGCGTCAACGTAATGTAACGATCGGCTCTAGCCGTCGTTACACGAGGCCTACCAGGTCGCTGCCGGTCGTGAACAGCCCCAGTCTGCTGGTACCGGGTTGCAAGACGATCAATCGTCTTCCGACAGCAACCAAACCGAGGCGCGACCGCCCTGGCGGCCATCCCACCCGCAAGCATCCCAATTGCCTGATTTCGCTCGTTTTCGGAAAGCCGTGGCATATCGAAAACAGTGAAAAATTAAAAAAGTTTTTTAATTTTCCGAATAGCCCCTATCGCATGAATGGTACGACATGAACTGAATCACCTTATCGATGACAAGTATAGCGTGCACGTGCAAAAAGTGGAAATCAACGTTCCGGTCACTGGCCGCTATGTAAACCGTGTGTATCGGCTAAACTCTACACGATCGTATTCTGAACATCGCCACGGTTTAAAATACATGTACTTTGAACATGTGGTACATACATAGACAGAGCTACACCGGCTATAAAACAGGGACGTTTCTAGTTTTGTTGAGTATATGATCATTACCAAAACGTATTCACGAGACATATTATATTTTAAGTATTAAATGAACATTTATCCCAAGCCGTTATGTTTGGCGTCTGAAATGCGCGTTAACCCAACTGTATACGAGACGATATATGTGGCCGCGTATACACCAGGGCACGAAAATTCCACTCGTCCGCTCGTATTGACGAGTGACATTTCCGCTCGGGCGAGTAGAAAATCTATGTCGGTCGTCCGACCGGACGAGTGACAATTTCCAGTCTTGGCTAACAACAATAATCCATCTGTCACATAATGTGGTTCAACTATGTCATGTAGTAACGATAGTAACATTACCAAATGGTCTGTAAAGTCGTGTTTACGTTGTTCAAAGCAAATGACGTTTTATTATTCTAAGGGAGATCACTAACAGTACTAGCTCTGTATGTGTCTATTCTAACGGACACGTCGATGTTGGGGCTAATTTGGTAGCTGGCCGACAAACAGGTTTGAAGTTTACATTGATTATAAACAACTGCGGGGAGAGAATGATAAATAATATAACGCATACTATTTTACTATTATTACGGATCTGATTTAGTAGAAAGTACTGACAATTGTCCGGAAATCGTTTCGAAAATCAGGTCGGAAATTAGCGCTTTGTGACGAGTTGAGATCGGGCCGAGTTACATTTCTTTAGTTGTGCATGTCGTGTCGTAATAAATGTAAACCCCGCATTGTCGGAGTCGAGTTATTCGATAATATTCGTGTGTTTCCGTATGAGTCCGTATAATAGACAATGCGAGTATGAAATATCCCGAAAGTTGCCGAATATTAATGTACGTCGTCTGCAAAAAATAAACAAACATGGCCGACATTAGAAATTTCTTCCAAGGCGGGGGTGATCAAGAAAAGAAGGACATATGCAGGACTAGTGATACTTGGCACAGGACGAGTGGAGACTTTTGGGTACTCGTCCTGCGGGACGAGTGAGAAAATTGAAAATTTTCGTCCCCTGTACACTAGTCTATACTCGCAGTCATATTATTTGTTAGCCCGGCCGCGTACAGCCGACAAATAATCCGTGAATTAAACTTGCCCGATATGGACCGTGTTCAAAATCGCTAGCGATTCTACCCGTAACCGTGTACATAGACACTGCTTGAATCTTACTTCCCGCAAATTGACGTAAACTGTAAACATCAAATGGTCGCTGAATTAATACCATTTGTTGGCCGTTATCGATGGAATTAATTGGCAATTTCTTCAGAAAAAAAAGATCCTGACCAAATCTTTCACTCGCCAAACTGGGCGAGTGCCTGTAGAAAGTACTCGACCGCCACAAAAAGCACTCGCCATGGCGAGTGAAATTTCAACCCCTGGATCTGCTATGAGGATTTGTATTGTAGATAGTTGTAGTACCTGTATACTAGTACACAAACACGCCCATCAGGGAAAGTGGTATGATTTAATGCCATATATGTTTTTTTTGGCCGACGCCGTTTCATACAATTTCCGTCCTGGACGTTTCGACATGTTGATATTCTTGTTACATATTGGGAAGCCTACTGGCGCGCGTAGTATACTGCGCATGCGCACAGCAAGTCGTGATGTGAAAGTTGTCGTCCCCGCACATTATCAAAATAGACTATTACCGCCGCGCATCGCTAACAGTAAATTGATAAACGATTATATTTGTATAGCGGGCACTCATAATTTTTAGAACTGGTGGAATAGTGACATAATTATACACTTATTTAATTCCTATAAAGAACAGTTTGTGCCTACTGCGTGGGCATGTACCTTTAAAGTATTGACCCCAAATTGTTCCAACGCGAAGAACTCTTACAAGATCGTTATCTTTCATTCCAATCCTTTTCACACATCTATCTATCTATCTATGCACGCCCCTTGCGTGTATTATGAGCAGGATTGTATTCCTTTTATTATATATATACATGTACATACAATGTCAAATACAATCGATGTTGCCGGTAATTAGCCGGTACCCATTTACAGCTGGGTGAACAGAAGCAGTGTGGATAAAATGTCTTGCTCAAGGACACAACACAACGCCTCGGCTCGAACCCACGACCTTTGGATCAGCAGTTTGACGCTCTAACCATCACAGCCACTGCGCTCCATGTACCTTTCAAGTATTGACCCCAAATTGTTCCAAGATCGTTATCTTTCGTTCCAATCCTTTTCACACATACATATATAACTATGGTACATTATTATATACTAAAATGTGTTAATACTAACTGTTCACAAAAGAATATTAATCACCTAAATTTTAATAACGTGACGACTACTGTACCCAACGGTAAAACAACGATTTATATTTATTTGCAGAAAAAGAAACACCATTTGTTTCAACAACATATGCGTGTTTATCAGATAAGAAACAGATAGAAACATTTAAATATGCAATACCAATTTCAGAAACATAATCTCTTGGCGGCATTTTGCTTCTTAGTTCTGTGAAAGTGAGCTGGAAGTTCGAACGTTTTGTTTTGTTTCGGCTTTCGCTTCCGATGACCCACTCTGAAAACGGCGCGAAAATGTACCACGTGATCAATGTCAGATATGTGCGCATTGGACATTTTTGGCGCATTGGGCTCAAATCTCATGTCTGATGACCCTGGTTAGGGTATGACTGAAGTACGAAATGGGCGAAAAGGACGAAATGAGATTGTCGGGCGAAATGGAGTTCTATATCGCCTATAACTTGCTAATTAATGCATGAAATTAATTGTTTACTTATTATATCTATTATACAGTTGTATATGT
The DNA here is from genome assembly GCA_029237695.1 of Conchocele bisecta. Lineage (NCBI taxonomy): Eukaryota > Metazoa > Mollusca > Bivalvia > Lucinida > Thyasiridae > Conchocele > Conchocele bisecta. Next base: position 44,682,407 of record CM055278.1, on the reverse strand, counting down.
ATTATTAATAATTGAACACATTGGGTATTTTTTTACATTATTTGATTTTATATCAAAATTATAAATGACCGTTCTCAGGATACTAGTATGTCCGGCGAAATGGAGATTGTCAGGCGAAATGGAGTTTTACATCGCATATAATTTGCTAATTAATGCATGAAAATATTATTTTTATTATTATATCTATTATACAGTTGTAACAGTATAATAATTATGGAAAAAAAACAACAAGGTATTTCCTTACATATTTCGATGTTATGTCAAATTTATGAATGACAGTACTCAGAATATATCAGGGGAAATGGTGATTTGGGCGAATTGGACGTTAATTTATATGGCCTGTAAGTAGGAGTCTGTCTGGCATATAGTCCCATGTGTATAGCATCACGGTATCAGATCATGTTCTTTTTTTTGTATATATTATACTGTTACATATCTAAAATATATATTTAAGTCAAGGTGAATGAGCATGTGTAATGTGAATTTTGTATCAATATTATAAAAAAAATACCTATCGAAAATAAATACGGCCGCAGTGCAGCGGTGCAATGGAGATTTGGGGGCGAAATGGAGTTTTAAATTGCACATTTCCTCTAAATAAATGCGTAAAATTCACGTTTTTATTTGGTTCGTTATATTGGACATATATTCGTATATTTGTAATATGAATATTGTATCAATAATATATATAATATATAAAAGTAGTATATTAGGCATAGGCGGTTTCAAAGGGGGGGGGGGTGGGGGGGGGGGGGGCGAGGGGGGAAGGGCTGACCCGGCGCGCCCCCCCCCCCCCCTAAAATCGCCGAGTAAAGAGTTTTTACAAGTTACAAGGCACGTTTCTACGTTCGAGTCGTGAATGTATTCTTTATTTTTCGGTCGTTGTCTTACTGTTTCAAAATTTTCAATCAAGAATCATGTCTAAACGTTACATACTGTGACAGTGTCAACATTTTTCCTCCAAAATGCGCCACAACGCAGGAAATGCGATGTAGATTTCAAAAATAATCCGTGTGGGAATGTGCCCCCGGACCCACCTAGCGCTATCCGGAGGGGGGTAGGGAGGAAGGGCTGACCCGGTGCGCCCCCCCCCCCCTCCCCTAAAATTCGCAGAGTAAAGATTTTTTACAAGTTACAAGGCACGTTTCTACGTTCGAGTCGTGAATGTATTCTTTATTTTTCGGTCGTTGTCTTACTGTTTCAACATTTTCAATCAAAAATCATGTCTAAACATACTGTGACAGTGTCAACATTTGTGCTCCAAAATGCGCCAGAACGCAGGAAATGCGATGTAGATTTCAAAAATAATCCGGGGGGGGGGGGGGGGGGGGGGGAGGGGGACACGTTTCTACGTTCGAGTCGTGAATGTATTCTTTATTTTTCGGTCGTTGTCTTACTGTTTCAAAATTTTCAATAAAAAATCATGTCTAAACATACTGTGACAGTGTCAACATTTTTGCTCCAAAATGCGCCAGAACGCAGGAAATGCGATGTAGATTTCAAAAATAATCCGGGGGGGGGGGGGGGGGGAATGCCCCCGGACCCACCTAGCGCTATCCGGAGGTCCGCTCGGTCTACGAATTGCAAAATAGTTACGCCCCCCTAACCCGAAACTCTGGATCCGCGCCTGTTGGCGACACTTCGATGGATCACGGATCATGGATTTGGATTCACATACAATGTACACGTATGGTCGATTACGCGGTAACTCGAATCTAGAGGGTATGCGAGAGTTATCGTGCTTGATCCGTGAGGTAATAGGACTTATCTTCCCCTTCCTCTTACCAATTCCTACGAAAAGGGGGGTTATGTAAGACAAATGTACGGGGCTCTTTTTAACCACATATTAAATTTAAGATACATGGCAAATAATATGTGGGGTAATTGTGAATGAGTGTTTATTTTGCCAGAACATGTCTCAGATGATGTCTCTGATATAAAGAACATTTTGTGCGCTACTGAGCGGGCATGTACCTTTAAGTCGGGTATTCTTGGAGCGGATTAATGGCTACGAAGAGGGAGTTTATATATGCATGTGTCTTAACCTGAATTTTCTGTCTGCCGCCCAGCATTACAGACAGGACATTCGGGTTACATGTATCTATGCTCAACACGACGCGGGTCAAGCACATGTGCTTTAACTGAAAGTATCTTTATTAGGCCGCTAAATTAGCCATTGCATGCTCCAAACCAACCACCACATCTGGAGAAATGACGGTTTATGAGATTTGTGACCCAGGGGCTGATCCAGCATTTGGGGAACGGGGGGGGGGTCTAGTGTGTGCCAGACCCAAGAAAATCACTACCACTTTGGTGGGTGGGGGGGGGGGAGGGGGTAAATTGTTATTTCCGCATGATAGCAATCTGTAGGTCTTCAATTAAATTATATGTTATGCCCCTATACGTGGATCCCCCTAATAGCGACAGTTTCGGCTTACAACTATGCAGTTTTGAGACCATTCAAGTAACAGTAATACAAACTCGCTTCTCACACTTCGAAAAAAGCACTGTAAACGTGAAATCGAAATTGACCATTTTCATCCCAAATGGCCACCAAAATCCAAGATGCCTGCCAAAACCCAATGACATTATCCCTTTTAATAAATGAAACGTCTGAAAACTTATGTTTTACCCGGACTGATCGTGATAATTATATCAAAATGCATGCCTGATACACATGTTTTATTCGCTGATGTGTATTTTGTCACTGAATAATTATTGCATGATACACTAATACATTTGTACGGGCATTTATGATTTATTGCCGGTCAATGACAGTTGCTGTTATGTGGCTGTGACTGGAGAAATAACCCGATCAGCATGTGCATCTGCACAGTCCGATCAGGGTCTGCACTGTTCGCCATTCCATCACTGAAACACCAGTCATGATTCTAACAAGCAATACAGGTCGTTATCAGGGTACGAGACTGTGCTATTTGATCAGGAGCTACACTGGCCACAAGTCCCATAAGACCCATTTCTCAAGTACCGGCCACATATTTGGACGTGCATAACCGCCTGTGAACTTATTATGATAATAACCTAATGATGACCAATACTATTATAATTTATATGTATGTGTGCATGCCGAATATTGTATCGTTGCTTTTGTAACCAGTTGCACAACTAGCTATCTTGCCCATATGTCAACGTGTCTGAACATATCGATGGTCTAGTAACATAAGGTTACGACCTTATGTTACTAGACCATCGATATATTTTGTAATCTCAACTGACAATTAAACAGTTTGATTGACTGAGTCTGAGCTGTATCAGATTGGCAAAATATTGGCAAAATTAGCGCAGGCGGCGGTGTATAATAGTCCTAATCATTGTATGTGCTTGCCTGGATGTCGACATGAACAATATGCTAATCTTGCCAACATTTGTCAGTCAATTTCTTTATTTATACATATTTGAATACATGTATAGTGTTTGACATCAAACATCTTGATTGGCGGAGCCTGAGCTGTGCTACAGCTCGGACAAACACATTGCTTGTTTGCGAGTTGGCATTGCCAATATAATATATATTATGTTAGAAACGTTGGTACTCTGGGAAAGATTAACACAGACAGCAAAGGTATCATTTGGCAAACCACAAACCCATTATTCCCAGTTTTCGGCTTAAAGCCACTGGGTCTCCGATATGCATAGAAAGTGATGAAACGGATTATAAAAAATGTGTAATCATAAATTTATACCGCATATTTTTAACGTACTGTACCTATTAGTCGCCTGGGAAAAAATTAGGATCGGTACAAAAAAAAACAGGTTTATAATATTAAATTTAACTAGCGTTGGCGACGCGAGTGATTGTTTAAACATGTTTTTAAATCGATGGTTCTTAGGTTATTTTATTTAAATACATGTAAATTACTCTATAATGGACACTTCATTCTATATATGTGGTATAGACTATATTACGATTATTACACAATGCAATAAATAAAGATATTTCATAATATTTGCCTACTGGTACAAGTATAGCGAAAATGCCAAAGTATGCCAAACCAAATTATCTCCCATGCCTATCACAGTTTCTGATTGTATGTACTTACACAAAGCCAATGTGCATGATCACATGGTTACAACAACAACAACATCGCCCACTCCAAAGTAAGTAGTATTTGATATTTTCCTTAATATGCAACGGATTTTGATGAAATATGGCGCAGCAAACGCGTCTTCATGAGCTGCATTTGGTGGTCTATGGAGTTTGGCACAGACTTATGTCGTTTTTGCGAAGAATCGATTTCCGTTTCGGAGACACGGAAATCGATTCTTCGCAAAAACGACAGAAGTTTGGGCGAAAATACAAAGACCACCAAATGCAGCTTAACAAGACGCGTTTGGTGCGCCATATTTCATCAAAATCCGTTACGTAATAAGGACACTATAAAAGAATACGTACTTTGAATCGGTACTTTGTTGTTGTTGTTAGTACCATGTGATCATACACCTTGATAACGCATGTTTTTGGAAAATTCAAAAATAAAATGGTGCGATTTATTGATATGTGCATGAACCGAAACCCCACATATTGGATATCTGAGACATCACCTGAGACACTGTAATTACCCCCCTTTCAACCCTAAATATGTGGTATGGACTGTTCCACGCTAATTTATGGACTATTCCATTATCAGAAAAGGGGTATTTTAAAAAAAAATCTGAATAAGTATTGACAAACAGTGCAGATCCGGATGAGACGACTCGTTACGAGTCGGCTCATCTGGATCTGCACTGTTTGCAAAAATTGTCATCGTGGTATGTCTGGTTGAAAGGGACTTCAATCAAGGAATTAGGACGATAGATCACGCACTATTCTAACTTTTCGGCCTAATGCGATGATAATGGAAATCGTCGACTACCACATCCTTGAGAATGGTATTCGTCTGAAAGGTCGGAATACTGTTATAGTTTGTTCCCTATTACTTCCTTAATAGCATTACATGGATATATACATTCGAATAGTGTGAGTAAGAATGGTATCCTGTAAATAACATCAAAACATACGATATTCCAGTGAAAAGTCTGTTATTTTCCAGTTTGAAATTCATATTTGAATGCGGATTGAAATCAGACCTTTGGTCTATTTCAAGTTGACCATACGACGTTTCGGTGAGGCATTCCTGGAATCAACATTGGCGGGGCTCTCTTGGTTTCTCTGCGATGACCGCTATACTTTTCATAGTCTTTCGGTCTATAAATAACGTCAATAATAAGAGATTAACCCTTACAATGCTGAATTAATTTGTGTCGTCTGCTGAACATATTTTATTTTTCCATTTTTCTCATCAAAAACTTGGTTTTGCAGCACTTTAGAATCATTTCCAATGGAAATGATTCTAAGATGCTGCCAAACCATGTATTTACTGAGAGAAAATACAACGTATGAATTATCAGCAGACGACTATTTTCGGTTCCCGCATTCTAAGGGTTAATGAGACATGCCATGTGATTTTGTACATTCAGTCATCCGCGTAATTTCATTAAATACGTTTACCAAATTTAAAACATTTTTCATAAATAAAGTCCATACGGAATATATAGGAATTCTGAAAAGTTTGTCAATTTTTGACGCCATTTACGGAAAATAATGTAAATTTTGTAAACGTATTTCATTGAATGACGTGCGAAGGTACCACATCACTTGGCGTGTCTGATATATAAAATAACACTACAGACAGGCCGGATTTGTTCCGGGTGCCACAAATGAATGATTGCCTAACGTTTACACATAGTTTTCAAATCGTTCTCACATCATTTTCGTTCTTTTTATTATTTAGAAAACGATGTTTTCGTTGGTTTAAACGTGTCACGTTTAAACCAACGAAAACATCGTTTTCTAATAAAATAAAAACAAACAACGATAACGCTGTGTAAACGACACGACATGCGTTGAAGAAAACGAGATAGCATGCGTTGAAAGAAACGACGGGCGTTTAAGTAGTTGGGAGCGAGGTATGTAAAGGAAAATATTGTTTTCGCGTACAAGAAAAACAAATGATATTCGTTTCTATGCATACCATTGTACGAAACTATCTTTTTCCATTCATTTTCGTGTTTTTTTTTTGTTTTTTTTTTGGGAACCTTCAACAAATCTTCGCTGTAAACAATAGCACAAACTCAACATAAGCCATACAAAACAGCATGCATTCACCCAACGAGACGCTAAGAAATACGAAACCGACGACTCAAGAAGAAGATATTAACACATTTATATATGGTATAATAACAAATTAATGTAAGGGTACCGCATTGGAACGGCCAGTAAACAAAATTATATTAGAATACGAAAACGACATGTACATGTGTTTGCACGCACATCCGGCATAATTATTACAATTAGTGTCCAACACTATATGTGGCTATGACTGCAGAAATGGGACTTGTGGGCTATGCGACCAATGTATACCCCGATCAACCTGTGCAGCCAGGATCTGCACTGTTCGACATCACATCAATGTAAAGCCCGGCATGCTTCTAACCAGCAATATGGATCGTTATCTGGCTACAGAAGTATGTTATTTAATCAGGAGCTACACTGGTCACAAATCCAATAAGCCACAGTCACGGCCACACATATGAATGAATAAAACAATATTAAGCACATCATAACATGCTAATGAGCCTGCTGACAGATTCGACGACTTAATGCCCTAGTTGTCCCACTGACTGTCCCACTGACTGTCACAAAACCATTCGCTCAGAACCCGTCCAAGTCACGAACAGGAAGACGATTGTCAAGGGTCCGGACGATATTGAATGCTTTTTCGTGGGTTGGTTCTCTAATTTTTGGGATTCTTTCGGCGTTTTCGCTACCGACCCGTCCGCCATGGCACATGGAAGACTACTGCTGCTGTTGCTAGTGATTAATGGATTTATAAAGAGCCAGGGACAAGGTAAGCGTGAAATGATTACTTTACAACATGAAAACATAATACATAATGTCTATGCAAATGAGTTAAATTACGCAAATTCCTAAAGAAAAAATATTGTGTGTCAACAATTTGCGCCTTATTTAGAAAGTATGGGAATGGTGACGAAGTATAAGCCATAGTTAGATCACGGTTTGTCCGCATGTACGAGACGATAATCCGCGAGCTATAGCGAGCGGATTATCCATCGTACATGCGGACGAACGTTATATAACTGTGTTATCATATCCCCATGTCAATACATTGCCCATGTGCCGTGTAAATGCAGAAGCAAAACTCGAAAATGTATAAAAGATTTGATAATATACGGTACATGTACTCACTACTTGACACACGGTTTATATTTTGCCGAGTTTTTCTGCGGTGGTGGCGGGGAAGAATGCTCACTGACCTCATATCGGGACTTGGTTCGCCTCGTCTGGTTTTTACCATGTTTACCATTGGTTACGGCCCTCAAACGGCTTGTAGGTTTTAGTGCATTGCGGCATATAAATTGGTTTTCAACCATGATAATGACATTCTACACATCACTGTATATTTTCTTCTAAAAGCTCCAAATCATGTTTTGTTATCGCTGGTCGTATTTCATTAAATTTACAATATTTTTCATAAATAAAGTCAAAAGTTGACACAATTGTTCAGAGTACATGAGCAATTACATATAATTCTGGAAATTTCGTGAACCGTTGAAGTCATTTACGGACACTATTGTAAATTTTGTAAACGTATTTCATGAAATTACGTAAATGTCCGAAGGTACAAAATCACATGGCGTATCTCAAATTTGATGTTCTTGCTAGTTACAAGGGCGTCACGGTGGGACATTGACAGAACCTCTACTATCTCTGATGTGCATGTTGTAATTACACAAACAAATAATATGTAAACATACGATTCGTACATCTCACTTCCAGAAACTGATTCTCACCAACGAGTATACATATGAAATACATTTATCAGTGTTCTGATGTTATAACACAATGACTGACTATGCAACATGCCAAGACTTTTTCTGCAGTTTCTCTCTATTTTCGAGTTACATGTCTACAGAGGCTAGCTCAACATATGTTATGATACATAGTCAACACGGTTGGACATATATAACATGCATTTGCTAAATATATTACTTTATTATATACGCAAGCCGTCAATATGTTTCCATATTGACGTCTCGTGAGTTCATATTGGTCAGTGCCGGAACTACGTTTCACCTCGTAAAATAGTTCCTTCTAAATCATCACTAATCTCTTTAGTTTATTTATATTTTGTTTATTTTTGAGGCGCATATCAATTGTGAGTAATATACGTACATGTACATAATACAAATGTTATTTGATATGTATGTGAGAATACGCTGTGTAACTCATGCATACATCCGCATACAAGTCAAAGAGCCCATGAAAATTCACCATTGCCGGTATATTACTGGGACCATTACTGGCGAACTGTAGTTGTATTAATGTAGGCGTTTAGAACTATATATATATATGCATGTATTGTTTCAAAGGGGTTAGAACAATGTAGCTGTCAGCTTCTCTATAGTTGTGTAGGCGTGAGTTACCAGAGTATGACAGCATACGGAACAGTTAATGATAAATGCATCCCTATGATGGGCACTAACGTAAAAATACCAAACCGCACATATATAACAGTGCTTGTACATGTAGTACATGTAGTAACATTATATGTAAAACAAAACGTGCATAGACGTAATAAAACCTTTTCTTGCGTGCAAAATGTGCAATAAGTCAAATGATTGCGCAGCGTTTCTGAATGTAAAACAAACTTGATATACGGCATATAATCGATATATGTATACTTGAAGCAAAATGTTAGGATGACTGAAGTTTGTCCCTTGTTTCCAATGACATACGTACGTCCAAATGCCGTCAATTATATGCAGGACATACAAATGATGTAACGTTTCAGTCCATGTACAACCCCACATTTCTTGACTAATGCTGACCATATGGTCTGGAATAGTCATTGAACAGTGACAACGACATAGTCATGAGTTAATTGGCTAGTGGTAGAATGGGGCTATCCTTGAGTGACTTAGCCCCTTTCTTCCACTGACATCTTCAGTTGTGTAATTAAGCATCAAACCATGTCAAAATTGGTCATTGGCTATTAACTAATAATGAATATGGAGAACATAGCATGCATTAATATGTCATTGTATACACACATTGTACTTCCAAAGTTTACACCCATTTCAGTAAGGCATGTACTGTGTTTCGAAAGTAATATGGTAAATAACATGATGGAAATTAAAAGTAAAACATGTCCGATCAGGCATGTTATTACATCGAGATTTATCATGAATCCAATGTGTTGGCGGTTGTATTAATATCAATAACGACATATTTTTTACGTCAGACAAAGATTAATTGGCGGTTAATTATATGTGTCAATCATGACAACGCTGAACAGAACACCATGTACAACACAGCGTGTTCACTTTTATCATAAAGTGCACTAAGTGTCCTCCTGAAAATTAATATTTAAATTATGTATACACGTACATTAATAAATTAAACAAAGAAATCTCACTTGCTATGCATTTATATGCAAATTGTGCATTTTATTTTTGAGCTTGGATGAAAAACAGTACCGCATGTCTCCGGTTACAAGCCCAAAACCAGATAGGCATATATATTATAAATTATCCATAGTTTGCCAGTCATAAACCGTAGCTGGATTGGTCAAAATGCTATAAGACCCACGCCTGCCTCTAGTCACAAATACTACTAGGAGTGGGTCTAATAGCAGTTTGACCAATCTAAACATCAACTAGATTTGGCTAGCATATCATAAGCCACAATTCACCTGTCGCAAACCAAGAGCAACTCTCACTATCAAAGTCATAAGTCAGTTTTCATTGTCCCCTGTATTTTCAGCCCCACGACAGGGTCTACCCCTGGGCCTGCCATTTAGCATGGGCATCATGGACATGGATGTGAATCCAATGTTTGCCGCTGCCGCCTTAGCCGGTTAGTTACATGTCTGTTAATCGTCCGTTAAGTGTATGTTACATAGTATTTAATGCTATTCTTTAGGAAACAACTACTGTCAAAACGTAATATTTAATAGTATCAGTTTTGTTAAATGTGAATACAATACAATACAAACTATGTTATTACACTCAGCGCATTGTACATGGAAACATGAGGAGTATGTACATAGCATAATTATACAAGGCAACATAATGGCAATGTAGATATATAGATTAGTGCAATGCTGTTCTCTTCCATGTAATGGCCGCGCCAAACTTCCATCACTACCCATGATGAATTCTCCATACTGAAATTCACACCAAAGAGGACAGCGTCGCAGCAATCGCAGTCAGTATTACTTGATGGCGCCTGTGAACATTTACCACAAAGTATGGCTAAGGTCCGCAGCTGCCATCTCATAAAGAAATGGCCATACTCGTGATCACGGGCTGTTCACCAGAGATATAGAGAGATAAAAACGAATTAAATGTGAAATATGGCATGACTGTGGCGATAACTTTACTATGATTTCCACTGAGCCACGATCAGAAAGTGAGCCATTCACATTTCCGGCAGTGACGAGTGGTTAAATTGTAAATTCCATCAACGTATACGATTAATAGGATCTAAATTTCCCGAAACCGTCAAACTATCCCAATATACATGTAAGTGGTAATCCCTTTATGGTATATAAGACGTGTCACTACTAGCTTACAGAACACAACATATTACTCTTTCTTTCTGGAACCAGCGTAGACATTGACCAATATTTGCAACCGCAGTCAGATCAGTATATATGGGAACACCTTTCGCCATTCGTCTATCAAACTGAATAAAACGTGAGCAAGAGCCACGAGTATTGCAGTCAACCAGGATCTACACTGGTAACAACTAAAACTACTACAATGGTTGAATTTCGTCAGGTGGCATTACCGAATTATGGAAATAAATGCATACAGCAAACAGTTGAATATGATAAAACCGGGGTAAGATTGTTCAAGTTTATCGGACTCGGTGCGGAAACGGTAGGAATGCCGAGACTCGTCTCGGAGTACCTATGCGTTTCCTAGCCTCGCCTGATAGTTTATGTATTAAGTAACAGTAGCCTGATCTGCTGATTGTTCGTATATATTTCAGGTGTCCCTGCAGGCCGTGAGAGGGCGACATCGACTGTCAACAGCATACGTTCAACAGACATTAGCAAGACAGCAGCACCATCAAGCATGGACCTAGTTGCCAACGAACAAAACATCCTTAGACGGGGAGTTATTGGCGGCGTGTCTGTGGATATGTCAGGGTTTGTCCCTCCACAATACATTCCACTCGGAGTTACAGCCCCGTCCACTTCAAACAACATCGCGCCGTCAAGTTTCGTGTCAGGCCGGGTACCGAGGTCCGGCTCTCTGCCGATAGTGGCTATTGATGAGCGGGAACTTGGCTTATCTAAAGATGGGAAGTTTTTGACAATGCGGGAGCAATACACACCATTAGGTTCGCTCGGTCACTCTAATACAATAGAAGTACCACGGCATGTGGCATTCCGTGATCCGAAGACTGGCGGGACAGTGATTCAACAGACTGCTGTGACCGTTGGTGACATACCTCAATTCGGGGGTGAACAAAATCGTGCGGTGTCGGTTAACACACCGTCCCATCCAATTGTCGTCGATCCCGCAGGAATCCCGTTAGATCAAGTAGCCGACGCACAAACGGCCGAATCACTGCCCGATGTCCACCCTACTTTTGTATTTCCACAACAAAGTGGTTCTGTGGCTATCAAACCGACCACGATGGACAAGCCAACTAGCTTTGTTCCTGAATTTAACTACCAAGCAACGACTAACGAGCTAAGCAAACCAAACACAGGTTCTTCTCGACACGACAGAGTTCCCCGGCCTATATTTGACAGTACGGTAAATGTTCGTCAATCTGGTGGGATATCTGTGAATGAACCTGTATTTATGGATACAATGAGGAAAGTCGGCGACGGGGGAATCAACACTGCTATACTGGATAGTGTTCCACCTACGCGTATCGGTACAATGAACCGGCCGCGTAGCATTGGCGATCGTTTTGATAATAGTAAAACAAGCGTTTCAAAATCAGGAATTAATATTGCTCCACCTCCCGTGTTTGGAGGAGTACCATCCCGTATGCCTGTCGTTAACAATCCCGGTACAATCGGACCTATACCTCTTGGTGTATCAGTTAGTGTGCCTGAAGGCCGACCGACAGGCATTTACAGCGCAGTCACCTCAACAGTCAACACGAATACAGCAGCACACTCAAGTATTAACGCAGATGGCTCTGCGAGTGTTGGCGTGTCAAGAGGTGGTTTGTTTATTAATACAAAGTCTCAACCTGGTGTAAATTTCGATGCAACACTAACTGATTATATCGGTGTAGAAACGAACATCGGTAAACAAAGCATTATCAATATCGACACAGCGAACGCTGTTCAACCGAAATACATACAAAGTGATACATCTGGAGGAATATCTGTAGGCGCGTTGGCTGTTGACCAGCACAGCGGTATGACTTTTGGATCGACTGGCACGGGGTCTGTCGTTGCAGCGACGAGCATGGACAAACAAAGACTTATCGGTATTGACACTACGAATGCAGCCCAGCCGTTTGGCATACCGAGTGGTACATTAGGCGGGATATCCAGTGTTGGCCTGGCAGTTGACAGTGGTGTGGATTTCGGCTTAACAGGCGCGGAGCCTATCAGTAACCCTACTGATGGAGCGATTGAGTCGTCAGTCGGTAAAACAGTCGATGTAGCTGGTCATGTAGTTGTAGGTAAACAGGACAATGTCGCAATTGGTATAGATATTGCTCCATCTACTGATTCAGTAGGAGGAGTCGCACTGAATGTAAGATCCACCGATATGTCGGGAAGCGTTACACAAGAAACATCTAACACTCAATTCGGTATGTCGAGCGGTCTAGATAACCAGATACCAGGTGGAATGGTGGCAGGCATGACTGATGTTAGTGGCATAGCTACATCTGGCAGAACCAGTGGCGATCCTGTTGTACCTGGGGGAATAAGGATCAACATGTCCGGTATGGAAACCGATACTAATGCGATGGTTATCAATTCGGTAGTAGGTATGCCAGATACTGTTGGCAGTATGAATAACGACCAATCGAGAGGTTCCAGTGAACAAACGCTGGTTGTTCCCAGCGTGATATTGAAAAGCGCTGCCGGACCTGCGATTGAATCGACTGGAGGATTAGCAATTAATCCCGCGGGCGGATCATTTGGCGGTATGATCGACGTTGTATCCACCGGCACACACATTAATAATTATAATAACATTGACAGTGTTCCTGTAGCGGGACAAATAAACATGATACCCGATACCACTGACAGAATGGCTGGTGAGCTGACAATATTACCTGATATAAATTCATCGGATGGTACAGCTGGTGAATTAGCAATGGGCACATCGGTTTATGGTACTATTCCAACTTCATTCGACCAATCAATCATCGACACAGGTAGTAGAACAATTGATACATCCAGGTATTTTGCTGTTGATACAAGTATTGCGATTCCTTTCGCTAAACCTGGCGGCGCGCCTATGGTACGTGATGCTACCATTGGTATTGAAGGACGTGGTGTGTTTGTTGCACCGATTGACACAACATTATCAGGTGCTTCAGGTTCAAACGACAGTTTTGTAACTCCAACATATAGCTCTGTTGCAATACCAGTCATCGATACGTCAGCTGGAGCATCAATGGAAGGTGATATTGCTGTTAGGAATGAAATATTTGGTACTACGGACTCTTCGACCGTAACCGCTGATGGTTTTCGTAATGGAGGACTCCCGATATCCAGAAATGCAATAACTGTGGACTCACATGCCGGTTTACCGGTAGTAGACAGACACTCAGGAGGATTTGCTATAGGTACATTTGGAAATACTGGGTTCGACATGGGATTGTCAAGGTCCGAGGATATTTCCGGTGTTCAAGGTCCAACTATGACAGATGTTACCGACACCGCAACCGTCCTGGCTGCTGGTAATACTGGTTCTGCCAGTGTCGATGTAGCGAGTAATACATATGCTGGTGTACCTATTGATAACACGGTAGAAATAGCTCGAGATGAAACATCAATTGGTATCTCCACAGCTGATGTAGCATTCATTGGTGGAATAGCTCTACCTGGAATTGTAGACAATACATTTGATACATCGGCTGGCGTGACACAGGATATATCCGGAGGTGGATTCGCAATTACATCTACGCAACAAAGTATGAATGTGGGGACGGCCGTGGATCCGCTGAGTAGTTTACCTGTTGACGTTTCACGTATTAATGCTATTGATACAAATATGGTACTGTCTCAAATATCTGGCAGGACTGGATTTGACATGCTGAATAGCGTTCACAATACACCAAGCGGACTTCCGATAGGCACAATGGCAACTACGGATATCAATACAGTCGGCACTGCTACTGGTGTAGCGGTAGGTTCGTTAGGAAACGCGTCTGTTAAAATACCGACAAGTATACCAATAGTCGCAACTGTGAAAGTAACAAGTGATATCCCGATATATGTTGATGTTTCAAGAAAAGCAGCAGTCACGTCGGTGGACAGGACTGTTGTTGGCAGTAGCATCGTTGCAGACGCTATTACACGCAATGATCAAACCGCTGTATCTGCAGAATCTCATGTAGCAGCATCCGATATTCCGACCGTGTCAGTAAGCGACGTGGTGGCGGCTGATAATACGGTTGATGCAGCTAACACAGGCACATCAGGTACGGTTGACCAAACAGGTGGATCTCCGGATAGCATTGCAGTAATAGCCGGAACGGCGATCGATACGCATACTGGTCAGACTGATGGTGGAGCCGAATTGGCTGTAAACACTAAAGTAAATGCAGATACAGCCATAGGTGATGTGATTGTGGCTGATAAATCGATACTTGATACAAATAGAGAACTATCAAATGTTGGATCACCTTTCGGTATAAACTCCTCCAATGTAGTCACAGAAACGGCGACAGGCGACGTGATTATGTCAGATCAGTCGATAGTAAATACAAATACAGGAATATCAGATGTTTTTTCACCGTTCGCTATTAACACTAATGCCATACCGTATTCATCGACAAGCGAGACAAGTATACTTGATCAATCGACAGCTAATTCAAATGCAGGGATACCAATTCCGGGAGCAGATACACATAATGGTCAGACTGATGGTGGAGCAGAATTGGCTGTAAACACTAAAGTAAATGCAGATACAGCCATAGGTGATGTGATTGTGGCTGATCAATCGATACTTGATACAAATAGAGAACTATCAAATGTTGGACCACCTTTCGGTATAAACTCCAATGTAGTCACAGAAACGGCGACAGGCGACGTGATTATGTCAGATCAGTCGATAGTAAATACAAATACAGGAATATCAGATGTTTTTTCACCGTTCGCTATTAACACTAATGCCATACCGTATTCATCGACAAGCGAGACAAGTATACTTGATCAATCGATAGTTAATTCAAATGCAGGGATACCAATTCCGGGAGCAGATACATCTGCAGGAGATACGATTGTGACGGACCAGTCGATAGTTAATGCAAATACAGAAATATCAGGTGTTGAAACCCCACTCATTGACACAGCGGGTGCCACGACCGGTGACATTGTTGTTATTGCTGGAACGGCTATTGATACGCATACTGGTCAGACAGACGGTGGGCCAATTTTCGATATGAACATTAATACAAATAGCGCTGTTGGTCTTTCATCATTTTCTACAGATATGGTCAACCCATCAGTAGTTATGACAATACCCTATACAACGATGGGAGGTACAACAGGTACTGGAGATACGACAGGCAATATCGCTGCAATTGGTTCATCGGCTACAGACGCAATGTCTACGATTAATACAAGTACTAGTTCAGAGAGACATTTAGATGCAGCCAGACGACAAAATGACAATACAGCTATGGTAGCGTCAACTGGAAGAAGCGACGGTACAGCGTCAACAGATATAAACAGTTCTAGACCGACAGAAACAAGCATGCACGATATATCACAAAACGTCGCATACACACTGCCAGGGAAAAACATCTTCAATGGAGTTGCAGTTGATAATTTTGGAGGAATGGGATATCTCCCAACAATCGGAGGTTCCGGAGTTAGTTTGTCAGGTTTTGGACAAGACCCTCAGTACGATGTAAATTCACCAGTTGCGGGCATGACACGAACATTCTTACCTACTGCGAATAATATCAATACAGCTATATCACCAACTGTTAGGGACAAGACTGTTGATTGGTCAGGAAATATTTCACCAAGATTTGTTGATGCCACAATCCCAAATAATGTGCCACTGAACAAGGAAACGGATAGCAAAATATATACGGCAGGGAACATTGCACGAATGGATTCACAGTCAGTAGACCAGTTAAATATACAACCTCCTAACTCAGGGAAAGTTTATGAAGTTGGTAAAAAGATAGTGATAGATACATCTAGCGGGATGCCAGGCATGCACACGTTTGCAACGAGTAACGATTTCACAGCCAATGTATCCCCAACGTACTCACCAGCGTACGTGAGCTACAAACCAAATCAACCAGTCGTCAATGCAAATTCGTTTAGTACCGACATGCTTGGTAGACAGTTGGAAGTATTAGAACCGCGTCTTGTGGGTAATTCACATAGTGCTGGTGTGTCCACGAACACTGGTTTTAATTCGCAAAAACAGCCAATAATTTCCAGACAGCCTTCCGTTGATTTTATAAGTAGTTTCTTTAATCAACCTATTGGAAAGCTTTCACCTGTGTCCATGGGCTTATTTGGCCATGCATCAAGGGATCCATTTCAGAGCAATACTGGCATATACGCAGAAGGTAAACGAGCAACAACGATAGCTGCAGGTGGTACAATATATACTGTGCCACAGAGTGTCGGAAATACAAATCAACAACGAGACACCAATCCTGGAATTATCGGAGGCGTATCTGATGCCCAGACAAACGTCGCAGCTGGTCTAACCATACCAAATAGCGGAAATAATATGAATCTACAAACAGGAGCAATAGGCAAAACGGCAGATGCCTTTGTTACAATTTCCGAACCGGCTATGGCTAATCAAGGCGAGTGGGTAAACTTCCTAGCACAGACAGACGTACCGGAAGTCAATACGGCTAACATGATAGCTTCAGAAACAACTGCAAAACATGTGAAAATAGCAGAAATATACCAGCCTGAAATGCAAAATGTACTGAGTACTAGCGAAATTAGAACAGCTGGAACAATGCCAGCACCTTCTAGTATCAATGTTAATTTAGGAAATAAAGAAACAGGTACAGGCCAGGGAAGGGCTGCAGGCTCTGGACAAGACCTGACAATATCAGGTGGTGTCCAGGGTCTAGAATCATCTGCCAAGATGATAGGTGGCTTGACGGATCTGGAAATATATAGGTTTGCGCAAATGCTACGCCAATGGTCTAACAGCCAGCTAGCAGGAAACGTCGCCACATCCGGTACAACAGCGACACAGGACAAGCCTTCAAATTCCCCAGATGTCCCGCCGTTTGTCGCACCGGGGATGGCAGGAGGGAGTGCAGTCACAGTCCAGTTACGCAGGAACATACCAGCCGGCCAGCCAGGTACGATCAGAGCAATGGGAACCAACACACAGATATCGAGTGGTACATCAACTGGCTTGTCTACAGGGGCCGGAATGCAGCGCATTGTTGCTGCTGTGCAAAGACCTGGAAACAGTATGCAAGGGACAACATCCTTTGCCAGAGGGACCGGCGCCATTATACCAAGCAGTGCAGGTGGATTACAAGACAGACTAGTGAACCTACCAGGCGCAGATAGAGCACCATCCAGAACAGGGACATCAGGCGCGGGTGGAATCACAGTAACGGGTGTCCGAGGAATTAGCGTGCGCTTCCACGACGCATCCGAGGTTCAGACACCTGTAGGGGGGCTCCGACCTATAGTTGGGACAACTATGCCAGCAGCTAGTACCAGCACATCTGGATCCGGTATCACAAAATCCTTTTTCACACAGGGTACGCCTATGGAGAGGTTTGGTCTCGTTCCAGTGGGTTCGACAACCCGCACAGGAACCGGACCTGTATCCAGTGGGAGTTTTGGAGTCGGTTCGGCAACGGTCGAAACAGCACCGCCGGCCATCATTCCGGATATTTCACAAGGTGGGGTCCTGGCTACCACACTTGCCGCCAGGCTAGGACAAAAACTTGGCACGCAGTTTCGTGCCGGATTACTTCCAATAACCACGGCGTCTACAGGAGCTATACAAAAGCAGCTCACTTTGCCCAAGCCTTATGTGAGGCAAACATGCACCATGGAAGCCGACCCCATCAGCAAATACCATTTCTATATTAAACTGGGCAAGAAGAAATTCCACCTGAAGTGTGCCTATGGAACAGCCTTCGATTCCGCCACGTGTGAATGCTCGACAATCGTTCTCCAACACGGTGAGTACTATTGTTTCTGTTCAACAGGTATCAGGGCTGTAGGTTCGCGAAACCATTGAACCGCTGTGACAACCCAAAGGTGCAGGCGTTTGCGCGTGGCGTTTTTTTAGCGCTAAATTCGGGTTGCCGACACAACCAAATAGGCGTAATTAGTTGGAGTCTGATCAGCTAGACTATTCGTGTAGCAAGCGTAGATGCAACCTGTTTAATTAATTACATCTCAATTGTGTTATCACTGATTTCAAAAGCATAGCTAGTTTTTATCATGGATGAAACAACCCTGCTCACGAAACCCATGCTAATCAGTGAATACTACGTGCACAATAATATGCATTGCATAAGTGTTTTTATTGCACTAGTTCATGTATCATATACCGTGCATTATTGCCATAGGACATGACACATACGCCTCTAGTATCTAGTTGCCGACATTTGCAACCGATATTTCATTTGTCAGTCGGTCGGCCGCTGTTTTATCGGTAGCTAAACTGCTTCTGCTAGAGCAAGGATACGACAGTCACCGAATGACAAACACATTGCATAAAATAAATCATGTTCTGTTCAGTTTGGCCATATTGTGTCATGGCTAACTGCTTTTTCTCTCGCTTGCCATCTCCATTTGCTCGTAAGGGCCCGTGCGATCCATACTCATTATAATTATGATTTAAACATAATTGCTTCCTAAATGTGATTGAATATATGCATATCATTGCCTCTTTACTGTATCATATACGACACATGTCGTGCCTACTCGGCCATCTTGAATACAATAAGATGGCCGAGTCGAGTTTGTACTCAATTAGCCGTACAGTAACGAGGCAATGTTCACATATGATATGCATACATCCCATCACATTTAGGAAGCACGTATTTTGTATCCTATGATGAGCAGGGGTCCCACGTGGTCCTTGATGTGTATACCATGTATCAAGTACACATTATACAGGGACGTCGCCAGGCCTGGCTGATGTGAAAGCCCAGTTGTGTATGGGATCCAATTAAGTGAGCGAGGTGGCTAGCCCCCCCCCCCCAACCCCTCCATTCTACTTTGTTTTTCTATTTCAGGCAAATATTTATAAAATTTAATTAGTTATAATTAATGGTAACTCTTGCAATTGCCTCTGGCTACGGACGGTACAGAAGTAGATTGCAAGAGTTACCGTTCGAAACTAATATTTAATGTGTGATTTTATAACAAAAACAACAATAAGTATCATGATTATAATATAATATAATTATGATATCCAGTCGAGACCATATATTAAACAAAGAGAAAAATTAGCAGGAAGCCCGGGCTTCCATGCCTCCGTCCTGGCGACGTGCCCGGTATAACTTATGGCGTACGAACCGGGTCAAAACTAATATTACAGGTGCACCTATACAATTGTACAGGTCCGCCTGTAAAATTTGCCGGTGGACCTATAAATTTACAGGTTCACCTGCAAATTAAATTTAATACGTGGACCTCTAAATTCATAGGTCCACCTGCATATTTTACAGGTGGACCTGCAAGATGATATAGGTCCACCTGCATATTTCAGTGTTGACCCCGTTCATACACCATAATAAACTGTCTATGTATAGGTGAAGACTATGTCTATTTATATGTGAAGACTATGTCTATGTCTATGTGAAGACTATGTGCTAATGTCTATATATGTGATGACATATGTTTATGTATGTATATGTGAAGATAGGGCTATGTGTATGTATAGTGTAGACTATGTCTATGTTTATGTATAGGTGAATACTATGTCTATATTTATGCATAGGTGAATACCATGTCTATGTGTATGTATAGGTGAACATTTTATTTTATTATGCGATAGTCTATGTTTATGTATAGGTGAAGACTATGTCTATATTTATGTATAGGTGAATACCATGTATATGTGTATGTATATGTGACGACGATGTCTATGTTTAAGCATAGGTGAATACTATGTCTATGTGTATGTATAGGTGAATACTATATATATGTATATTTGAAGACTATGTCTATGTTTATGTATAGGTCAAGACTAAGTCTATGTTTATGGATAGGTGAATACTATGTCTATTATTATGTATAGGTGAATAATGTGTCTATATATATGTATAGGTGAAGACCATGTCTATGTGTATGTATAGGTGACGACGATGTCTATGTGTATGTATAGGTAAACATTGTGTCTATGTTTATGCATAGGTGAATACGATGTCTATGTATAGGTGAAAACTATGTCTATGTATATGTATAGGTGAAGACTATGTTTATGTATAGGTGAAGACGATGTATATTCTATGTATAGGTGAAGACTATGTCGATGTCTGTGTATATGTGAAGAGTGTGTATATGTATAGGTGAAGACTATGTCTATGTTTCTGTATAGGTGAAGACTATGTCTATCTGTATGTATAGGTGAAGATTATGTCTAAGTATATGTGAAGACTATGTATATGTATATGTATAGGTGAAGACTTTGTCGATGTTTATATATAGGTGAAGACTGTCTGGAGGTGAACCTGGACTTCACAAACTCCAACAATAACAACGAGGTCATCGACACCACGATCAACCAGCTACCGATAGATAACAAGAACGTCGACATTACCAATAGTTCGGCACTGTTCCCGCGGATAGCGGTGTTTGGTGGAGACGGGAAACTGACGGTGTGGAGATACCAGAACTACGACTTCAGGTAGGTACATGTATTATCAGACCGATGATATCAGTAGCCGATTTCATCAAAATTGCAAAACATACTTATCTAGCAAAGTATACTTTGAGAGAGTAATCATTTATTTTTCCCGAAATGCATTATTTCATATAGAACTAACCACTGCATATTATTTGATGATTTAAAGTATGCGGAATTATTATACTTCAGTATAATAAAAATTAATAAATTTATCCTAAAATTAAAAATGTCTACCTCAAAGTATACTTTGTTAGAAAAGTATACTTTGCAATGTTGGTGAAATATACTACAGACATATGATATCAGTTATGTAGAAGAAGTACCGAATGTCAGAAATATGATGTCAGATCTCGCACATATGTGTATGGAACACTTTATCAATCGTTTACCTTACTTAATAGTGGTTAACTAACTGTCAACATCTAACTTTAAGGTAATTTTAGCCCGGTCGAATCGCGTATTTCGCCTGATATAGATCCAGCCCTGAAATTACATTTAGAGCATATTTAATACATGTTCCAGTTTCATTTCTGGATTAACCACAGGTGGAAGACTCGGACCTAGGACCCGATAAATGGCTCATTTGTAAACCGTTACCCCACCCACCAATTTCCGTACAAGAGACACTATATCGCCGTTTCAAGGTAGGCAAGAGCTTGGAAAAATGCCGTAGTTTCGGACTCGCTCAAACACCACACATTTCGATTTTTGTCTGCTGACTTATGTCTCTGGTAATCGATAAATGTCTTATAGGTCTTCAAATATATTCACTTCAAGTATCTGCTTTAAGCATGTTTAGCCTTTCGTTAGTTACGGGCAAATTAGCTACCAATGACAAGGCGATAATTGTGTGTACGAAAGAATGTCACACATTTGTGTGGGCTGTGGAAGCATAAATTACGTGTACAATCTGGCTGAAATTCCATTACAGTCTCAACATATTGACGTGAATCACGGAAATAAACATCAGTAAGCATGCATGGTATGTGACATCACGGGAAAACCTAAACTGGAGCATTACATATTATATTCTACAACCAATCAGATGGCGATGGGCGAAGCTCAGTGTGTAGTATTCTTTCCGAAAGAGAATTTCTCTGTAATGTTGGTAGCTAAAACGTGTGTAACAATATACTAAATACGGGGCGCCATGTAGGACAGGTTAATTATGTGTACAAAATTGAGTTTTGTAACACTAAAAATCACAAAATTCAATTCTGTGTCACAAAATTCAATTCTGTGTCACAAAATTCAATTCTGTCAATTCTGTGTCACAAAATTCAATTCTGTGGCACAAAATTCAATTCTGCATACGTTTCGTATACAAAATTCATTTTTGTTATAAAGGATTCTATTTTGTAAGACAGAATTGAGTTTTGTGAAGAAAATTCAGTTTTGTGGGACAGAATTCATTTTTGTCCACATAAATTAGTTTGCGTAGGATAGTCTATGTCATCTCTACGTTGATTGGTTGAGATCGGTCTTAGTCCATTTTACTAGATGGTGGAGTACACTTGCAGGTTTAAATATTTCAATGCGAAAATATAACCCAATATATCAATATTATACTTCTTTATGGACAGTTATTTTGGTTATATTATGATAACAAATGAGTGGTCACACCATATAAGCATATATACTTTGAAGGAGAAATAAGAAAAATATTCAGAATTTTCCCTCAATTATGTAAACAGGGTCAAACATAAAGTAGCCGGGACATAGCTAGACCTCAGAGCATGCCCATATATAGAGAATACCAGGCTAGTGTATTTGGATATCAAGTTTATCAGGCAAGGCTAGGAAACGCGTAGGAATTCCGAGGCTTGTCGAGGAATTCGTACCGTTTCCGAGCCGAGCCTGATAAACTTGATATTAAAATACACTAGCCTGGTATTCTATTTATCAGGTAACGTTTTATGCTCGAAAATGACATTAGATGACGTCGTATTCTAACAGTAGATCTAACCTTGTGAAACAAATGGTATTGGATCTGTGTCTACTAGTTGCGAAGTTACGTGTTCGCAACTATGTGTCTACATGCATTATTTACAGTATACACCATCTTAGTATCCATGGTATCTACTACAAATGGTTTCCTCAAATGGCCCAATACACACATTCTGTTTATAAACACAGACATCAGTCAGAACACAGGCCACAGCGCGTGTATTATTGATTTAACTGGGGCAGATGTACCTTGCGATACACAATAAATGACGTCAGTACTCGCGGGAGATCTACATGTACATGAATTATGTGTACAATTATAACGCAAATGAGTTTAAATACGAATGGGTTTGTCAACGTTTGACTGTTTGGAGATAGTTGAAGCAAAATGGCAGAATGAGAAATGAATCATCGGCAGAATGAGAAATGAATCATCGACATTGAATGTGTAGATCGGCGACCGTGACCCATTTCTCCAGTGCAGTTTCTGACCAATGGTAGTCCTTCTTACATGCGTGTGCAGAATTGACAGAATTGAATTTTGTGACACAGAATTGAATTTTGTGACACAGAATTGAATTCTGTGGCACAGAATTGAATTTTGTGACACAGAATTGAATTTTGTGGCACAAAAGTGAATTTTGTGACACCACAGAATTGAATTTTGTGACACAGAATTGAATTCTGTGGCACAGAATTGAATTCTGTGGCACAAAAGTGAATTTTGTGACACAGAATTGAATTTTGTGGCACAAAAATGAATTTTGTTGACAAAATTGAGCCATGTCCCACTTGGCGCCCCGTACTAAACACACATGTTGAAAGTGAATATATTTGGGGACCTGAGGCATTTATCATTTGCCAGAGGCACAAGTCAGCAGAAAAATCGAAACGTGTGCTTGAGCGAGCCCGAAACCATGCATTTCTATGGCATTTTCCCAAGCTCTTGCCTACCTTGAAAAGGCTATATATATATATACTGTATAGTGTACGGAAATGGGTGGATGGGGTAACGTTTTTCAAATGAGCCATTTATTGGGTCCTATGTCCGAGTCTTCCACCTGTGGGATTAACTTGTAGCACATGGGCATGAACTTGAGGATGTGATAACACAGTTAGATCACGTTACTCCGCGAGTACGATCGATACTCCCTCTCTATGGACATGATGGAACGCCAAATCTACATAAACTCAAATAATTAGCTTACATTAAATATTTAAAGCTAGCATTACTTTTTTGACTCTATGTATATTCGGCGTTCCGGGAACGCCAAATCTACATAACGTCAAATAATTATTGCTAGCTCTAAGCATTAAATATTTAGAGCTAGCTCTAAATATGTAATGGTAGCTATAATTATTGAGAGCTAACCTTAATTGTTTGAGTTTATGTGTATTTGGTGTTCCATACTTCTCTAAGGATGAACGCGACTTAACTCAAGGTGCATGATCACGTGGTTACAACAACAACAACATCACTCACTCCAAAGTAAGTATTATTTGATATTTTCCTTAATATGCAACGGATTTTGATGATTGGCACAGCCTTATGTCGTTTTTGCAAAGAATCGATTTCCGTGTCGGAGACACGGAAATCGATTCTTCGCAAAATCAACAGAAGTTTTGGCGAACATACAGAGACCACAAAATGCAGCTTAACAAGACGCGTTTGATGCGCCATATTTCATCAATATCCGTTACGTAATAAGGACAATATAAAAGAATACGTACTTTCATTCGGATGGATTCTGGAAGTTTCAGTACTTGCTGTTGTTGTTAGTACCACGTGATCATACACCTTGTAACTGTGACCTAATATAATTACTAGTAAGCTAAATTGCAGGAACCACGTGATGCTGAAACTTCGGTTCCGCCCGGGGATTGGCGGGGACAGGTTCCAGCCCCTAATTGCCAACTGTGACGGGGGACCAGAGGGGCCGTCTGTGGCCATTATTTTCGATCGGGAAATGAACGAGATTACCATGATGTTACAGACTGTGAATAACACAGATTTAAGCTTAACATTTAAAATAAATGTAAGTCGGTATACAGTAGAACCACTCGAAACCGGACACACAGTAAACATGTGTATG
This sequence comes from Conchocele bisecta, assembly GCA_029237695.1. NCBI lineage: Eukaryota > Metazoa > Mollusca > Bivalvia > Lucinida > Thyasiridae > Conchocele > Conchocele bisecta. The sequence goes on along the minus strand of CM055278.1, from coordinate 44,657,250 downwards.
CTTAGTTTTTATACGACCGTTTTTAAAAAACGGTACGTATTATGTTTTACCGCACGACGGGCGGGCGGTCGGGCGGGCAGGCTGAAGAAAAAGTGCATAGTTCGTGTACACAACTCCTCCGAAACCGTTCAGTCGATCGATCTTCTACACACATTGAAGATGTGCACCTTGGTGTTTTTATGCCGAAAAAATATTCTATACAATTCTATATAGGGTACAGAGTTTGTGTACACAACTCCTCCGAAACAGTTCAGTCGATCGTTCTGAAACTATAGACACGTCTTCTACACATATTGAAGATGTGCACCTTTGTGTTTTTATGCCGAAAAAATATTTTTTAACAAAAATATCACCTTTTTAACTTAGCCATTTTTTCGACATTTTACTATACAATTCTATATAGGGTACAGAGTTTGTGTACACAACTCCTCCGAAACCGTTCAGTCGATCGTTCTGAAACTATACACACGTCTTCTACACATATTGAAGATGTGCACCTTGGTGTTTTTATGCCGAAAACATATTCTTAACAAAAATATCACCTTTTTAATTTAGCCATTTTTTCTACATTATTGTATCCAATTCCCTATCATTTCTACTTTACACTCCACTTTTCTATCTCTGCCTAAATTAGTATACATGTTTAGCACAACGAGATGAAGAAATAATGCTATAGACTTTCAAATTCTCATTAATGTTTCTTGCCTTGGTGACAGCTTCACATTTCTGCATCTTCGCTGTCTGGCCCATATTCGACGGGCGTATTTTGTGACTTGCGGCACTCTTGTTACTATATTGAATGTATTACATTATCACAGCCATTTGGCTGTGATAATGTAATAAATTCAGTATAATAATTCTGCATACTTTTAATCATCAAATATATGCAGTGGTTAGTTCTGTATGAAATAATGCATTTTGGGAAAAATAAATGATTACTGCCTCAAAGTATACTTTGCTAGATAAGTATACTTTGCAATTTTGATGAAATCGGCTAGAGATCCTGCAGGTAACTGAGGACTTATGGTCACCATGTGTGTAAGGCAAATAGTTTCTTGTTATTATCAAGGCTGCCAGCGAGGGGATTAGCTTAGTGATAACGATGCCCTTGTTACCTTTAATGTATTAAGATTTATTGATTTAATTTAATTTTTGATTGTGAACTAATAACATTATTAATATCTGCAATATCGACGGGCGTATTTTGTGACTTACGGCACTCTTGTTATGGATTTAATTGTGAATTTCCCTGAGTATATGTTTGTTTGTTTATTGGTGTTGTTTAACGGCCTATCAAGAGCTAAGAGCATGTAAGGCCGGGGAGACGGGTTCAATCTCGTTTTAACCAGCTGCAGAGGGGGAGGGAGGGTGGGGAATCATACAATCAGAACGGAATATTTACATTGAAAACAAATATATTCAGCCCTTAAATTAGAATAACCTGACCTGGTTCCAGGTCCATACCACAACAAAGTCACCTGGCCCCTTCCCCTACCTAAAATAGGATTACGAATAATCGTAATACTCACATAAGGGGTGTAACCAGATTCAACTGTCTCATACAAAATGCAAAAGACGTATGTGAGGGCCAAACCAGGTCTACAGTCGGAATTCCGGTAAGGATGAACACCGATCGTTAAATTACCCATCGCAAGCTCCCAACTGCCACCCCGATTATAATGCATGCTCATGATCGTAAAGTACACATGTACGTTCTCATCTACATGAATTACAGTGGAGCATCTATAAGCCGGACACCCTGGGAATCTATCAGGGTGTCCGGTTTAGAGAGGCTCCACTGTATATTCAAGAATTTATTATAGGAATGAATGGCCTTTTTGTGGAATGTATCGGGGTATAAACTTGGAAAAGTCGCGGGAATACTGGACGAAGGCCGGAAGGCCACTTTTCAAAGTTTATATCCCCGATAAATTCAACAAAAATGCCATTCATTCCTTATAATTCCAGCATTTGAAATAAATTCATCAAGAAAATGTGTTTATTTTCTGTTTTCTTAAGAATTATTTTAACTGCGCCTCACGGTTACGGAAAGTAGTTCGGTGTGGGAGTTTACTGGGATATAAATTTTGGACAGAGACTTGCTACGGGCCAGTCAAATGTTAGGGAATTGTGTAAATATTTTTGTGCTGGAATTATAATGATCTAGCTTATAGTTGAAAGTAAATGTACTTGCAGAGATACATGTACTTACATTCACAGGTTGAAGTAACGGACCGAGGTCTATAAATACATTAAATATGCATAAAAGCATCAATAAACGGAAACAAAATAAGCTAACATTTTTTGTTTACTCCTTCCATATAGACTATTTTACCCCCTCCATACAGACTATATGGAGGGAGTAAAAAACACTTTTTTAGCTTATTTTTCTTTCGTTTATTGATGCTTTTAGGCATATTTAATGTATTGATAGACCTTGGTTCGTTACTTCAACCTGTGCTTGCAATAGAACGTGCGGTAAACCATTGAAAGCTACATTTAACAAATGTACTAGAACTTCCTGTAAATGCTTGTTCTAATTCATTTGAAACAGTAGAGACAACATATGATCACAATGTTGCAGTAAATAACAGGAGTGACAGAGGTCAGAATCACAGGTGTTTCTAGCGTGTCTTGGATGGTCAATTGTTGTTCAACATACATGAAACAGCTTTCTAGACCAGGGGCCTATTTCATCTACATTGCAAAGTATACTTATCTAGCAAAGTATACTTTGAGGGAGGAATCATTCATTTTTCCCAAAATGCATTATTTCATATAGAACTAATCACTGCACATATTTGATGATTACAAGTATGCAGAATTATTATACTGAATGTATTACAATTATCACAGCCAAAGTGGCTGTGATAATGTAATAAATTCTGTATAATAAAACATAATAAATTTATCCTTAAATTGAAAATGTCTCCCTCAAAGTATACTTTGCTAGAAAAGTATACTTTGCAATTTGATGAAATCGGCTACAGGGGTCTATTTCATCAACATTGCAAAGTATACTTTCCTAGCAAAGTATACTTTGAGGGAGAAATTTTCAATTTTAGAATAAATTTATTAATTTTTATTATACTGAATTTATTACATTATCACAGCCAATTTTGGCTGTGATAATGTAATAAATTCAGTATAATAATTCTGCATAGTTGTAATCGTCAAATATATGCAATCGTTAGTTCTGCATGAAATAATGCATTTCGGAAAAATCAATGATTGCTCCCTCAAAGTATACTTTGCTAGGAAAGTATACTTTGCAATTTTGATGAAATCGGCTACAGGTACACAACAATTCAAATATTATAAGTACAGTGCTACCTCTCTACAACAGCCACCCATGGGAAGACGTAAAACTGGCTGTTGTAGAGGTGGCCGTTGTAGGGAGGTTAATGCTGAATTAAATTGTATCGTCTGATGCTTATTTATTTTCTTCCATAATTCTCATCAAATACATGCTTTGACAGCATTTTAGAATCATTTGCAATGGAAATGATTCTAAAGTGCTGTCAAAACATGTTTTATTGAGAAAGAATGCAAAAGCAACATCAGAGGACAATGTTCATGCTCAGCAGTCTAAGGGTTAGATATAGAGGAAATCATCCATTTGGGATATAAAATATCGGCTGTTACAGAGAGGGTGTTGTTGTAGAGAGGTGGCCGTTCGGGGAGGTCATCACTACACCCGGGCGCATTTGAATTGTTGTGTACATGGTGTAGAAAGGTGCTTCATGTACATGTATGTACACACACTAATTGACCACCCAAGACACGCTAGAAACACCAGTGGTCAGAATATATGTATGTCAAATAAATCAGTAAATTGTGAGGTCAAATGGAACATGTTGGTTTTTGGGACCTTATAATACCTCCTTTATAGAATCGCCGTCTTGTTCGGATACATCGATATTAATTTCGAAAAGCAGGCACGTGTTCTGTAAACGTGTTCTGAAAATTTAGCAAAAAAAAAAATCAGAGTTCTGAAAGTATCTGGCAACTTTCGACGCCAGTAATGGAAAATGTGTTTTGTTGTCGAAATCAAACCATGTCCAGGTTCATATAATATGTTGAATATTGTGCTATAATTCCAGCACAAATTTTTTTACACAATTCCCTAACATTTGATTGGTTCGTAGCAAGTCTCTGTCCATAATTTATATCCCAGTAAACTCCATGCCGAACTACTTTCCGTAACCGTCAGGCGCAGTTAAAATAATTCTTAAGAAAACGGAAAAATAAACACATTTTCTTGATGAATTTATTTCAAATGCTGGAATTATAAGGAATGAATGGCCTTTTTGTGGAATTTATCAAGGATATAAACTCATTCATTCCTATATTCATTTCAGCCAAACACGTGGTCGGATGTAACGTATATTTATGATGAAACGTACTTCGCGGGCGTCGTCAACGGAATTCAGCAGGTTCTTCCATCAGAAGGTATGTAGTGAAATACAGGACCCGTCATCATAACGTTTCTGTTTGTTTGTTTGTTGGGGTTTAACGGCCTATCAACAGCTAAGGTCATTTAAGGCCGGGTCAATGGGTTTAGTACTAAATCCCATATATTACCTGTACAAGTACATGTACATATTCAAGTACATGTACAAATGGGGAGAAAATCACAAAATCAGAACTGAATATTTACAATAACAAACCTATATATTCAGGCCTGAAATCAGAATAATCCTGATCTGATGCCAGATCCTCGCCACACCAGAATCACTTGGCCCCTCCCAAAAGCAGTATGATCAGTAATAATCTTACTACTTTTATAATGGGCAATAACCCAATTCAACTCCCAGGTAACTAAAGAGCCAAAGATAAAAAAACGTACCTGAGGGTCAAACCAGACAAAGCGACCACCACCCACGATATACAATTTCTGAGTATTTCTAGTATATACTTCATTATCGTGCTAATCAGGCTGATTGGTTTTTAGTACAGTGGAACCTCTCCAAACCGGACACCCTGGAGACCTCCCAGGGTGTCCGGTTTAGAGAGGCTCCACTTTGAAACCACAGGTGGAAGACTCGGACCTATGACACCAAAAAAATGCCTATTAAAAAAATCACATTACCCCACCCACTTTGTCTCGTACAGTACCATATTCTATTTATAAAGGTGAGTATAAATATGGCTATTATAGAAAGAGCCCTCCCTCTCTTTTCCGGCTCAGACACACACAATAAACATCGATTAAATGTATGACTTCTGTCTCTGGCAATTGATAAAGGTATTAGGTGTGTGAATATACTCACTTCAAATCGCTGTTTCCAGCATTTATTCAGTTATTCGCATTTTGTATACCCCATCCAAAGCGAAATTTGCGTGTACGAAAGAATCTCACACAGAATCGGAGGCCGTCCGGCGTGGATTATCGGTCATATTTGGCCGATAGCTTATCGCCAGCTCAAACTAAAGTCGTGCACCATGACCATATACATTAGAAACTCCAACCATACAAAGTTCGTCCAATTGTGATCGTTCACCGATCTAAAAAACACTTTTTTCTAATTTCATTGGCTTTCATTCATGATTCGCCTACTATCAGATTATGTCTTCCGGAAACCCTGAAAAGGGAAAGTCTTACATAGATGCTTCGGTGCTTGTATTATGAAAGATGGTGCATTGACCCAGTTCCAGATACTGAACGAAATTAGACAAAAAAGTGTTTTTTAGATCGGTGAACGATCACAATTGGACGAACTTTGTATGATTGGAGTTTTTAATGTATATGGTCATGGTGCACGACTTTAGTTGTTCGGCTGTATACTTGAATAATTCCAGCACAAAATTATTTACACAATTCCCTAACATTTGATTGGCTCGTAGCAAGTCTCTGTCCAAAATTTATATCCCAGTAAACTCCCACGTCGAACTACTTTCCGTAACCGTGAGGCGCAGTTAAAATAATTCTTAAGAAAACGGAAAATAAACACATTTTCTTGATGAATTTATTTAAAATGCTGGAATTATAAGGAATGAATGGCCTTTTTGTGGAATTTATCGGGGATATAAACTTGGAAAAGTCGCGGGAATACTGGACGAGGCCTTCCGGCCTTCGTCCAGTATTACCGCGACTTTTCCAAGTTTATACCCCGATAAATTCCACAAAAAGGCCATTCATTCCTATATTGATTTGTGTGTTACATGTATGTCCATTCAACAGCGAGGTCATATACAGCAATTTCGAGTATGACTGTGGAGAACATGCTCAGACAGATTTAGAAGTAGTGCATTTGCTATGAGCATTTTGTCACCTTTCGATGTCATTTACGGAAATTATATAAATTTTGTAAATATTTTTCACGAGATGTCGCACATGTTCTTAGGTACAAAATATCATATGAGGCACGTCATGTGATTTTGTATGTAAGACGATGTGCGATATTTCATGAAAAATATTTACAAAACTTACGATATTTCCGTAAATGATGTCGAAAGTTGATTAAATTTTCATAGCAAATGCGGAATTATATTCCGCATTTGCTATGACAATTTCATTAACTTTAGACGTCTTACACGGAAAATATCACAGTGTTTGTAAATATTTTTCATGAAAAATCGCACATCTTTTAAGTCACAATATTACAGGGCATGTGCCACATATACATTGGCGCATTAAACTGTCAAACCCCATCATATGACAGGTATGCATTCCTAAGAGTGATCGTGATGGGGTTTGACAGCCAGATAACCGCAATAAAAACAATGATGCTTTGACATTAATTAGCCGGTAAAACGATACTTTTTGGTGCGAATATATTACCTTTCTTACACAGCTGGGAATACAGAAACATACATACGTAATTGTCATTTGAGACACGCCATGTGATTGTGTACCTTCGGACATCTGCGTAATTTCATGAAATACGTTTACAAAATTGACAATATTTTCCGTAAATTATACATGTACGTACTCGGAAAATTTTGTCAACTTTCGTCTTTATTTATAAAAAATATTTTAAATTTTGTAAACGTAGTTAATGAAATTACGCAGATGTCCGAAGGTACAAAATTACATGGCGTGTCTGAATTATGGTGACATGTTGGGCTGAATATATTATACATGTGCTTTGAATGGTCGCGTATAAACTGGGCCTTATGACATTAATGACCAATACTTATCTCAATTTATTACATTATCACAGCCAAAATGGCTGTGATAATGTAATAAATTCAGTATAATAAAAATTACTAAATTTATCCTTAAATTGAAAATTTCTCCCTCAAAGTATACTTTGCTAGATAAGTATACTTTGCAATGTTGGTGAAATAGGCTACACATTACCATGTACACGGTCTGAGACTAATCAGAGTTGGCACTATTCATCTATCAATTTATAAACCTCGCCACCCAACCCCACCACCATCATGACCATTATACAAACAAACAGTAGCATCCGTTACATAGCAGAATCTGGCAGGTCAGCAAATTTTGTAAACCTATTTAATGAAATTACGCAGATGTCCCAATGTACAAACTCTCATGGCGTGGCTCATTAATGTCACAGGATCCGGCATTAGCTGTCACAGGTCAAGAGCTTGATGTTCCATAAATATGGCTGTGACTGGAGAAATGAAGCTCATGGGTTTGTAGCGAGTGTAGCTCCTGTAGCCTATTTCATCAACATTGCAAAGTATACTTTCCTAGCAAAGTATACTTTGAGGGAGCAATCATTGATTTTTCCGAAATACATTATTTCAAGCAGAACTAACGACTGCATATATTTGATGATCAAAATTATGCAGAATTATTATACTGAATTTATTACATTATCACAGCCAAAATTGGCTGTGATAATGTAATAACTTTGAACAGTATAATAAAAATTAATAAATTTATTCTAAAATTGAAAATTTCTCCCTCAAAGTATACTTTGCTAGGAAAGTATACTTTGCAATGTTGATGAAATAGGCTACTGATCAAATAGCACACTCCTGTAGCAAATTTCACCAAAATTGCAAAGTATACTTATCTTGCTAAGTACACTTTGAGGGAAAATTTTCAATTTAAGGATATTTATTAATTTTTATTATACTGATTTTATTACATTATCACAGCCATTTTGGCTGTGATAATGTAATAAATTCAGTTTAATAATTCTGCATACGTTTAATCATCAAATATATGCAGTCGTTAGTACCATATGCAACACAATGGAACCTGTGCTAAAGACCCCCTGGGGCCCGTTTCACTAAACTTCTTACGATAAGAAATTATCGTACGAACTTCTTAGGCGCATTTTACCGTTTCACTAACGTCAACTTCGTGCGAACTTTCTTGCGAAGTTCGTAACTTTCCTCGTAAGTCTGCGATAGGTATTGGGCTGTCGTACGAAGATTTTTTAGCGCAAGTGTCACGGCCGCCATACGTGTATTTCATAAATAACATCGCCATAAAATCGGCCGTGCATATTTCGCCCTATAGGTTTCGCCCTATACTTCCGTCTGTCTGTCTGTCCGTTTATTTTTGGTATTACTTAGTAATACATTACCCTCACTACTGATCGTACGTCCGTTCGTCTGTTTATTTTGTTTTTAAGTGTTGGTCTGTCCATCTGTCTGTTCGTGTGTTTATTTTTTGGAAGTTTGTGTAAGTTTCTCAAATCACTTATAGGGGCCCTAATGCGTAGACAGACCGGATTATCTAGCTTTAGCTGCTGATCAGTTAGCCAGCAAATGCAACCCAGATATAACGTGGCTTATAGAGTAGTGACTCACTATACTTGTAGCTGTTGATCAGTTAGTGCAGCAAATGCAGCCTGATATAACGTGGCTTATATAATAGTGACTCGCTATACTTGTACCTGCTGATCAGTTATACCAGCATATGATATAACGTGGCTTATGGAGTAGTTACTCACTATAATTTTACCTTCTGATCAGTTAGCCAGCAAATGCAGCCTGATATAATGTGGTTTAAGGAGGAATGATTCACTCTAATTGTAGTGTGGTGTAGGGGTGAAATGGATGAAAACACAAATCAAATATTTTCAAAAGTAATATGTATGTAATGTGTTGTCATATCATTGTTTTTGTTACTGTATACTATATGGTACATCGAGTTGCCATCTCCGCCATCTTTGTATGTACAGCAATCTTACAGTTTCATCACTTCGACCGTTTGACACATACAGCAAATAATATGACAGAGAAAGTATTACAATGTGGTGCAATACATAATAGACAGATATGACAGCATCGTGCTATAAATATTATGCTAGAAAGCTATACAACAGGTTAAGGTCATATAAGGCCTGGCCAACTAATTCGATCCCGTATTCAACCTGCTGCATTTCGGGGGGGGGGGGTCCCAAAATCAGAACGGAATATTTACATCGAAACAAATATATATTCAGCCCTGAAATTAGAACCCGATCTGGTTCCAGGTCCATACCAAACCAAAGCCACTTGGCCCCTTCCCCTAAATGTAATAGGAAATCAGACTTTGTATATAAGTGTGATGAAAACAACCAATAGGACGTTGCACAAACTTGTATTTATGGGTATGTCAAATTATTTGTGGTATGTGTAAAACGCCACAAGATGTATTGCATATACTAAGATGGCCAATACGGCAACTCCATGCCCCGTATAGTATACAGTACAAACTAAAGCAAATAAAAATCACATTTGAGATCATCAAACACTCAAGCACTTGAAACTGTGCAGACATTGGTTACACTGCGCTGCCTAGCGAAGGGTGAGTTCTACTCCGAGGCTGGCGACATCCACGGTGTCTCTAGGAGTTCGGTTTCTCGGTGTATTAATGATGTTGTCTCAGCCATCAATAATCGACTGGACAACATCAGTTTTCCAACCGAGGAATAAGACCTGGCCAACTGTAAAAAAAGCCTTTTATTGTGTGGCCAGGATTCCGAACACCCTGGGCGCCGTGGATGGGACACTCAGTGTCAGTCCAATTCACTTTCCTGGTTTTCAACTTGCTGGACTAAGGCAGTTGATTTAACAGCTGTCGTCTGGTTGTCAAAGTCGGACCGGATGTTTACATTCAAAGGGCTTGATGGATTTCCAATACTGGAGAATTCTTAAGAAGTTCGTAACTTAAGAAATTTCGTACGCACATGTTAGTGAAACGCACGTAAGAAGTTCGCAAGAAGTTCGTACGGAAAGTATCGTAGACGTAAGAAAGTTCGTAGCGTAAGAAGTTTAGTGAAACGGGCTCCAGCTGGGAATAGCAATTCCCTGTCTATAGCAGCCACGCTTTTGCTTTCCCAATTACTCAATCACTACATAAATGACCCTGTGAATAAAGACCACCTGTGAACAAAGGCCAGATCTTTCTCTTCCCATGTGTGGCCTTTATTCACAGGTTTGATGTAATGCATGTCGGGAAAAATAAATGATTACTCACTAAAGTACACTTTGCTAGATAAGTATACTTTGCAATTTTGGTGAAATAGTCTACAGTACCCTGCATAAGATCTGTATTGCGTGTTAGACGCATGACCGGTGTTTCATTGGTGGGATGGTGAACAGTGAAGATCCTGATCAGACTGTGTTGATGCACAATCTGATTTGGATCTACACTGGTCGCAATAAAACCATTTCTCCAGACACAGCTACATACAAATGTATAACATTAGCACAATTTCTCCAGTCAGTCCCAAACAAGCCCAGTGTTATCACATTTTCCACATATAATTGCAGGATTAGTGCAGATCCGGGATGCAGCCCTCATTATGGGCTACTGTCCCAGGTTTGGCGGCTTTAACGGCGGCATGGACGACGTAAGTATCTGTTTTATCCAGTCAACACAGTGCGTATGTGCCGTGAAACACGGTGCCGTGAAACATTTTTGATATCCTGTCAATACGACATAATCACTGCGTATGAATATGTGCGGTGGCTGGGGTTATTTTTTGGCATTTTAAAGCCATTTGCACGTGTTGATGGGATAAATAGAATAGTAGGTTAGTGCCCTGAATGGGAAAAAATATCTGGCGCGGCACAGAAACGGGATGTGCTCGGCTCTATATCTCAGGACGTATTTAACCCTTTCACCCCTAAGTAACTGGAATGGATTTTGATATGTCATTTTGCAACCAATACAATCGTCACAAAATGATTTTCAGACAAGTCCATCTATGAAAAGGGTGTGTTTTTGTTCTCAAAATTATGAAAAGTGCAGATCCTGATGAGACGGCTCGTCCCGAGCCGGCTCATCTGGATCTACACTATTTGTCAATACTACTATACAGGCCTGTGGTGTTGAAATGGTAAATATATTAGTCAAATCGGAACATTGTATAGAGGATATTTGTTGTTTTCGGTATACGCGAGTGAACGCGAGTCGTTTTGTGCTCCTGGGATGAAAGACAAATACATTTTACACCGAAACAACACTTTTTCTTTTTATTTACTGCTTAAATTATACATACATATATCAGTAACTTCCAATAACCTCTGAAGGGAAGCACATTAAATACACAATATTTTAAAGTCACTCTATTTATTTAATGTTTGACCACGTGGTGTATATCAGTAACGTATGCAAACAAATCATAACTCTCAAACTACATGGCAAGTTCATGTTTTACACAAATTTGTTAAACGTATATTACCTGTACAAGTACATGTACATGTTCAAGTACATGTACAAATGGGGGGAAAGTCCCAAAAATCAGAACTGAATATTTACAAATGGTGGGAATTGTGGAAAATAACAGAGAAAAACAGCATTGTATAAAGGGGCGTAATACTTTACAAGATATTGGTCAACTTCTGTTTACATTTCAGATATCGATATACATGTGTGTGCCACCACATATGAAGCTGCGTGTGTGATTACCACCCGCCATCTCTTCACGACATGAACTGACAAACTTGGACAAGAGAGATGCACAGGGTGCCCCGGTTTAGATATGTTTCACTGCAAGTTCTCCTTTGCAATCCTGAACAAGGGAGATAATCTGTTCACACAGTGAAACCTCTCTAATCCGGACACCCTGCAGGTGCCCATGGTGTCCGGTTTGGAGAGGTTTCACTGTAATGCAAGTGTATGAGCACTGCTTTGCAATCATGAACAAGGGAAATAATCTATTCACACAGTGAAACCTCTCTAAACCGGACATCATGTGAGGTGCCCAGGGTGTCCGGTCTAGAGATGTTTCACTATAACTCAGGTGTATGGGCGCTTCAAGACATATCTGTGAATTTTGAAATCATCAATAGATACGATCATGAGCAATTTGATAAATGGAAACTTTCAATTCTATTGAAATGAACCAAACCATAGATGTTTTCTGGGTATCCGGTTTACTGAGGTTCTGTGTATGGCAGTCATGGCCTGGGCATACATAGAGTATCATATTTAGGCCATAAGAAAGTACTTCTCAGATATGTGGTTTGTGGAATGTAACACGGGAGGGCGGATTGAATTAACCCATTTCAGTCTAAGCATACAATCATTTTTATTGGAAAAATCTCATTCTTTTGTTTATTTCTCCATAAAGGTATATGTTGTTACCACTCATTTGAACCGTCTCGCCGAGACGGTTCAAATGAGTGGTAACAACATATACTTTCGAGATGAAATGAAGAAAATAGGATTCCCCCCCTAAAAAGTTTCATACTATTATAAGTGTATCCCGTATTTAATGGGTTAATATTTGTGTTTGTTTGAGATGTTCGTCTCTGATGCATACATGTTCTACAGTTACTATAACCTCGCTAGACATGCAGGGATTCCACTGGCGATCCCCACTTTCGCATTTGGCAATCAAAATAAACAATTGGCAATAAAAAATTGTAATTTTTTATCGCCAATTGTTTATTTTTTTGTTTTTTTGAAGTGGCGATTTTTTTATTTTCCCCAGCGGAATCCCTGGACATGTAAACTCACCATTCAGGCATGATTTGATTCAACATATTTTCGCATTGTAGTCTTTTGTATTGATCAAGTGGCGAATTTACAGCACGACGTTATTGCCCATGATTATAAAATGCTCAACGCACAGGCATTATTCTGACGAGGTGATATCTGAGAACCAAAGTACTTTTGTTATGGCCTTATTTTAGCAGGCAACGAGTTTTGTATTGACCGATTACGTACTGACTGACAACATATTGTATCAGTCATTGAACCGATACGAATGTCAGGGTGACAACGAATTTAAAACTGACGTTTCATTGGTTTAATGGATTCACATGACGTTACCAAATGACGTCAGTGGAATGATGTCACGGAAACGAGTCCGCGTTATTTTCAACGAAAACCACATCATAATTGTTCCTTTCGTAGTCTAAAACGTTACCTGATAAATAGAATACCATGCTAGTGTGTTTTGATATCAAATTTGTCGGACACAATAATCTCCGCCAGGCATGATGTTACCTTCCATATCACATCACCGTTTTTCGGGTCGGGGTAGGAATTCCTAGGTGGGCCTCAGATTTCATACGCATTTCCTAGTCTTGCCTGATAAACTTGATATCAAAATACGATAGTCTGGTATTCTCGGTTGAGAATAATGTGAACAAATTTGGGCGGAAATTTCAAAATATATGTTAAGATTTGTCAAGAATATGGGGTAAATTGATGTAAGCAATGCCAAACGTTTACGTACATTTAACCCTTTGAACATGAAAGCCCGCTATATGGTTTATGCAAACAGTGCAGATCCAGATGAGCCGGCTCGTAACGAGCCGTCTCATCCACAGGTGGAAGACTCGGACCTATGACACCAAAAAAATGCCTATTAAAAAAAATCCCATTACCCCACCCACTTGGTCTCGTACAGTACTATACGTTTATTGAATTAACGTATAGTACTGTACGAGACCAAGTGGGTGGGGTAATGGGATTTTTTTTAATAGGCATTTTGTTGGTGTTATAGGTCAGAGTCTTCCACCTGTGGTCTCATCAGGATCTGCACTGTTTGAAAGTAATTTTCATATTTTTGAGAACAGCAAATACACCCTTTTTATAAATGGAATAGTCCGAAAATCATTTTGCGATGATTGGATTGGTTGCAAAATTAACATATCGCAGCCCATTCCGCTACTTAGGGTTGAAAGGGTTAATCCCTGCTGGTCGCAATAGCAAAAAGCCACATTTCTTCAGGTACAGCCATATTTGTGTCTGATTGTATTCGTGTTGTAGTTGATCTGGGCTCTATAAATACTGTCCATCATGACAGGTCATTATGTGTACAGACAATAAAGTCACATCATAACCACAATATTACGACCATACGTCTGCATTAGTCACACATATCAGGTGAGAGACATACAACCATGGAATTAACACTAATAAAACAATTATTTCAGCCAGGCTCTCATATTACTTATTGCATCAACGTTATTTGCCGATATTTGTTTTCAAGAAAAAAGGCAATATTTCCCACAAACGACGTCAAAAGTTTACACATAACTCGGAAAACATGCAGAATTAAATTCCAAACAAATTCTGAAATTTTCAGTCTCTTTGCACCATTTTAAATTTCCATAGGAAAACTTTTTTTTTTTTTAAATAAATTTCATGGGGAGGGTGACTTTTTTGTTATTTATGAAAAAGAACTTACTTTTAATATGTTTTTGTCGGCAAAAAATTGTGGAACAGATAGTACTTATATTTCAGTATCATAAACCTGTTTTTTACTAATCCAAGATTGATTGCAAACAAATCATATGTACAATTGGGTTTAGAAATACGATGCAAATACATCTACATAATAATATACAGATTAGAAACAAATATTAGGGTAAGTCCCAGATCTATTAATATGCTCACTTGTGCAGCAATGTGACCTTTACAAAGATATAGCATAAAAGCTACTAGCCACCAATATAAAGTCCAAAGACGTACATTTATTTGTAATAAAAGCATGAAACTTGCTCAGTCACCTCGACTATAACACAATTAACATACATGTACATGTATAACATAATAACAGTGAATTTGTTTAATAAATATCCTATTAAATCATCACTTGCGTAATATCCTCTATATTTGTCGCTGTGATTGGAGAAATGGGGCTTATGGGTGTGGTGCGACCAGTGTAGATCCAGATAAGCCTGTGCATCTGCAGTCTGATCAGGTTCTGCACTGTCTGCCATTCCACCACTAAAACACCCGCCATCATTCTAACAAGCTCCACAGATAGTATGTGGTTGGGACTGCAGATATGGGGCTCATGGGATTTGGCATCAGTGTAGCTCGTGATAATAGCACACTCCTGTAGCCTGATCAGGCTACAGGAGTGTGCTATTTGATCACGAGCTACACTGTGATCAGGCTACAGGAGTGTGCTATTTGATCACGAGCTACACTGTGATCAGGCTACAGGAGTGTGCTATTTGATCACGAGCTACACAGTGTAGCTCGTGATCAAATAGCACACTCCTGTAGCCTGATCAGGCTACAGGAGTGTGCTATTATCACGAGCTACACTGATGCCAAATCCCATGAGCCCCATATCTGCAGTCCCAACCACATACTATCATTGCCACGTATGGGTAAGTCTGCATACGCAGTGTGGATCCGTTTTATCAATGTGGGTCATTGATGGTGTGGCAATAATCCAAAATGTATGGTGCACGGTTCTCAGTATTTATTGTTACACCACCGCCTACGCTACTATTGCCATTGTTGAATTTATTCTTATTTCAGAATACATGAATACTGTACTTGAAATCAAGCAGCTTGATTGACTGAGCCTGAGCTGTGCTACAGCTCAGGCTCAGTCAATCAAACTGCTTGATTGTGAGTTGAGATTGCCAATAGATGTTTAGAAACGTTGACACCTTGGCAAGATTAACGCTGGTGGTGGTTTTTTGATATCAATAATTCCAGGTACATGCCGTTTTACTATTAATTCAATATTTTTTAATATCAATAATTCAAATTTTAGTTTATACTAATACATAAATTTATTGATATCAATGATTCAATTTTTATATCAAGAAACACTGAATAAATAGTAAAACCGCACCCCAAACGGCAGGCTTACTAATTTATAACTAGAGCAAGTGAGCAGAGGCTCATGGATAACTCCGCCCCCTCCCCCACCCCCTTCCACTCCCGCATGGACCGACAAATAAAAACTTTTTAATGCAAATCTTAGGGATGTAAGAACAAGAAGTATAAATCCCTCAACATACTTCACATGCTGCGGGTATAAACAGTCAACCGGCACCTGGACTTATTGATAAAAAAAAATGAAACCGGTATTTATATTAATAAATGCTGAATAAATTGTACTAGATGGCCGTGGCCGGCATGTCATGCTCGCTTGCAGACAGCGCGATATAGTGGGCACATTGGCATATGTACGTCCGTATGTGAATCAGGGTTAAAGTTTTTTGGTAAAGAAGTAAAGAATCAAATCAAGCAGGCGCGACAAAAACCACGCCCCATAAAGACGAGTATTTATGTATTAAAATTCATATCGATCAATCTGTCCAGCATCAGCTGTCGAAGTGCCGTTTGCCATCCAAGTACAACATGGCTTCTGAAAATGAAAGCAACATGAAAATGTGAACCATTGTTAACTTTAACCCTCAACATACAGGAATGAAAATAGTCATCTGCTGTTGTGTTATGTGATCTTCTTTCTCAATAAAAGCATGGTTTGACAGCACTTTAGAATCATTTCCATTGTTGTAAAAACATGTTTTTATAAGAAAAATGGAAAATAAAAAATAAACAGCAGACGAGAAAAAGGAATTCATCATTGTATGGATTAACAATGTTGACTTGAATACCATTTGTCTCCCGTTTATTTTCTTTCGTTTTCTAATTTTTTTTCTAAGAAAACATGTCTTTGACAGCAACTGAGAATTGTCCCCAATGAAGACGATTATCACACTAGTATGCTGACAAAGCATGTTTTGGTTATGAAATATGATAATATCCCACTAATAACTGTAGCAGTGTAGTTGACCAACTTATATTGGGTCAGCAATATTAATTTGATTAATAAAGTACGAGATACCCCATTATTGCATACAATTGTGTTTTGCAGTGTAATAACATGTTGACAGTGAAAGTAAATATACAGTAGCTGGTAGGCGAACCTGTGTATGTAAAGGTCATACATAGAAACTGGAAGACATAGCATCTGTGTTCACCAATTTCATGCTGAAGATACACACATGTTCTCGTGAAAAAATTATATCTTTTATTTCCCATCAAAAGTATACGTTGTTACCACTCAGTTGAACCGTCTCGTTGAGACGGTTCAAATGAGTGGTAACAACATATACAAAATCATTAAAAAGCAACGAAAATGGGAAAAAAAGTTTATTTGTTTTCTTATTTCTAAATCATAATACATTAGTGTAATACATGTGTAAACGAGTCTGCTCCATAAAACCTGTTTGGTAATCAGCATAGCATCAATATATACGATACTGTGATACATAGCTTATATGCAATAAGAATAATTTTGATTTAATATTATATTTATTCAACACGTTCAGAAATTCGTCATAGCATTTTTGCTTTAATAGGAAATCAATTATCTTGTTTCATAAATACCATATTTAATCAACACCCATTCAATATCCTCCATATATTACCATTGTTATCTCCCATCGTTGGGATATTATGTTTGCACACGCTGATCTGGCTCTACATTGATCACAAAGGCCATAATCCCCATTTCCATTCACGGAGGTATGAAATGTATTCAATATTTTATTGTTATTTCTCAATGAAAGTATATGTTGTGACCACTCATTTGAACCGTCTCGATGAGACGGTTCAAATGGTGGTCACGACATATACTTCAGAGCGCATAGAAGGACAATATTTAGGATTTTCCGCAAACATAATGGCGTATCCTCAGCATGAAAAAGGTTAATGGTGCATTATCAAGAACAAAATATGAGCCTGGCTGTGGCCTTACTTCCCTATCGCATCGCCATATACATTGTCTGTGGCTGTGACTGGAGAAATGGGGCTTATGGGATTTGTGATCAGTGTAGCTCCTGATAAAATAGCACACTCCTGTCGCCTGATAACGATCGATATTGCTTGTTAGAAGTATGACAGGAATTTCATTGATGAAATAGCGAACAGTGCAGACACTGGTCAGACTGTGCAGATCTGATCAGACTGCCCCGGATGCACTGATCTGGGGCTACATTGGTCGCAAAACCCATAAGCCCTATTTCTCCATTCACAGCCACAAATTACAACTTGTCATACCTGCATATGTTTTTGGTATCACACAAGGCAGGACAGAGTTATTTCTCGTGCTGAAGGTGAAGTGAAAGTCGTTGGTTGTCTCCCTTGTGTTGTCCTTGCAGTTCACGACCTCTGCATGAACTCTGACCTCAAGCCGAGTATCTATGGTGTAGACGACCTGAAAAATAATTATTTTTAATGAAACAATAAATAGAGGATATTCATATTTTTGCAACGAATATGACATATATGTTCATCGAGTGGTGTGGAATGTCCATATTTCACGAGTGCCGTTAGGCACGAGTGAAATATGTACATTTTACACCACGACATGAACATATATCGATGGTCTAGTAACATAAGGTGCTTTAGCATAGCAGTTACGACCTTATGTTACCAGACCATCGATATGTCATATTCGTTGCAAAAATATGAATATTCTATTTATTATATACCGCTCCAGGGAAATTAGCAGTTTTTTAGACTGTAGACGGTAATGAATGTGTATTTGCAGCCTATTTGCAGTCCGGCACTGTAGGTGCGCGTTATGAATATAGATAGCGGAAGTAGTCGTATTTTCACCGGAAGATGTTTATTTCATCGATGAGAACATATGACTTTTATTTACATCGTATAACTATGTATTTCATGGGTAGGTATATAATAAATACATGTATCTACAGTTTGTAAATGTCTATAATAGTTTTCAATTTATTTGTGAAAACTAGAGTTAAATATCTATTAAATAAATATTGACATGCTCATAAAAGGAAGATACAACATGGGGCCGATGCTGTTTGATACATTCGTTCTGTGAGTAAATTAGTATTATTGCGGTAAGGAGCGCTACTAACGGTACTAGTTTTAAGAAGATCCTGATCTGATTGTGCAAATGTGCATGAGGATCGGGTTCGGCTTATATTTAAGGGTAGAATTTCAACACGTTCCATACCCGGGATATCGCCCATAAAAGAAGCAGGCGATGGTCGTAGGCCTGGTTTATATTTCCGAACTTTGATATATCGTATGTTGCATTTATGCAGGCTCCAAAAGTGTGTGCGAAGTATAGGAGCATTTATACAGGTATGGTAACATATACATGTAATTTACAAACATTGCACAAATCTGTACAATAGAAATTGTGTACCCAAAGGAGACTTAATAAACACTTAAGGCCATGTAAAACAGGCGGTACCAACAGCATCTGGAACAGGCTCCGAAGTGCAAATAGCATGGATGTGCAGGCTGATCTGGGGCTATGCTGTATTGTTACATGGTTTCCGTTGTTTGCACATATGTGCAAACATATAACGCGTGCTGTTTGCATATGGCTTTAGGCAATGCTCATTCCGGGGCCGCGTGTAGACCAAGTGCCTTCATGACGTCACTACGCGGAAGTGCCTTCATGATGTCACTACTTCATGACATTCATGACGTTCATGATGCGGCCCAGGAATATGCATACCAAAAATTATCTACGTGAGTGGGACGATTTATAAAAATACTGAAAATACTGAATATAATGCTCAAATTACATCAGTTTTGTGTTGGAAATGTAACAATAACGTTTGATCATGTCCAGCCGTGTGCAAACGTTTGCTGTGGCCCGAGGGAACTGTTTGAACCCGCGGCCGCAGGCATTGGGTTCAAACAGTTCCCTCGGGCCACAGCAAACGTTTGCACACGGCTGGACATGATCAAACCTTATATTGGATACGCCGTAAGATACATTTTCTCAGCTGGTAATGATCATGATAATTTGAGGATATGTGATTAATCCTTATAATGCTGAATTATATTTTGTCGTCTGCTGATATTTCATATTTTCCATTTTTCTTGACAAAAAACATGGCTTGGCTACACTGACTGTAGAAATGATTCTAAAATGCTGTTAAACCATATTTGTATGGATAAAGAAGATTAAATATGAAACAACAGCAGACGATAGTTTTGGGTTCCTGCCTTTTAAGGGTTAATTTCCTACCTGTGATGATAAAAACAGAAGGGATCCTATTTCTACAGGTTTTCTAAATGCAATGTCATCAACGACGTCTATGAACGGTCTTTGTTTGCTGCCAAAACAAAAGAACATGAATTAGAAATAAATAAACTGGTCTACCCAGTTTTCGAGCATTTAACATGTTTAAGCAATCAACACTATGATAACAAAAACGTATTTAAAACGTAACGGAAGACACAATGACAAAAGATTTGAACAAAGTTCAGTGTCTCAAAATGTCATATGAATCGTAAACCAAGTGCTGTCGACTACTGGATTGTTAACTGTTGTGCAGATACTGTTGAGACGTTTCATTACAAGTCGGCTCATCAATGTCTACAGACCAGGTGCGGATCCAGGATTTCGGGTTGGGGGGGGGCGTAACTATTTTGCATAGCTCGTTCGATAATATAGTGAAGTATTGCAAAATAGTCGACCAGCGCTAGGGGGGTCCGAGGGCATTTCCCCCGAAATTTTTTGGAAATCTACATCACATTTCCTGCGTTCTGGTGCATTTTGGAGCAAAGATATTGACACTGTCACAGTATGTTTAGACATGATTTTTGATTGAAAACGTTTAAATTTTGAAACAATAAGAAAACGACCGAAAAATGCATTGAATACATGGCAC
Organism: Conchocele bisecta; assembly: GCA_029237695.1. Taxonomy (NCBI): domain Eukaryota; kingdom Metazoa; phylum Mollusca; class Bivalvia; order Lucinida; family Thyasiridae; genus Conchocele; species Conchocele bisecta. The sequence goes on along the minus strand of CM055278.1, from coordinate 44,636,448 downwards.
TTGGCATGAAACGTGCCTTGTAACTTGTAAAAAGTCTTTACTCGGCGAATTTTAGGGGGGAGGGGGCGCCGGGTCCGCCTCCCCCCCCTGAATCCGCCCATGCAGACACTACACTGCTTGCAAACATTAGCAACATGAACTGCACTGTTGGAAGAAATGATGGAACATAATACAAATATGAAGTGTAAATAAGTACATCTATGTATTCTGAACATGTGAAGAGGATTGATGGATTGATTGGGTTGAATGATTAATTTGGTGTATTGTGTCCGTTCAACAGCAATACCATATAGAGATAGGAATGTAGCTTTACGGGGGAGCACTGCACATTCATCACCAAAATTAAAAGGGGTCGTATGCAAAACAAAGCACCATCCCTAGACACACATTGTGGCCAAGTATTATCAAAATCAGTGAAGTGGTTCATAAGTTATTGAAAATTTAAAGGGGTTACTAACGCACGCACATACGTATATGGACTAAAACTATATGCCCTCTTGTTTATCGGCGACTGGATAATAAAAGCATTCAGCACTGAAAGGCAGTATCCTGATCCAGTGTCAGAACTTTACTACACCGAATCACTTAGCCCCAGATGTGGGTCAAAATAATATTCACGCTGTTGACCAACTATGCTTCTTACAATAGGCTGCAGGATTGACCCAAAAGATCACAAATGCCATACGACCAATCACAGCCACATATAATCATGTGTCGATGATGAAAACTCACCAATATAGAGCAGCGTTGGCCCACGCCAACTCGAATGCCTTTCTCATTAGGTAGCCACCGAATATCTTATTGTACAGATTTCTTTGCTGAAATGTATAATCCAGGGGGCCGTTTTACTAAACTTTGTATGACTACGGTCTCACGGGACAGTCGGTGGCTAGCTTTAAAAGGGGGGTGGAGATTTTATATATACTTCAGTACCGACCCTGCAAGTTACACCAGTGTGTCTATAACAAGAGTTGTCAGAGGACAACGAAGCACGCTCGGTGGCAGCAAAGGAACCGAGGGCACATTTGAAACGTGGATTAGCCACAGCGCAGTAGAGGACCCTTGGAGCAATGCGTGTGTGAAATATAAAGCAAATCCAAGCAAGGAAACAGAACATATAGGCCATTATTTACCCGAGCGACTGAGTGTTAATGTTTCGAGATGCACAAAGTATGTGACCTTGACCCTGGGCTTAGAAGGGGCGGCACGGACGTGGATTTGCCACAGCGCAGTAGAGGACCCTTGGAGCAATGCATGTGTGAAATATGAAGCAAATCCAAGCAAGGAAACAGAAAATATAGGCCATTATAATTTTTGAAGACGGACAGACGGACAGACAGACGGATGCCTACGACGCCGAGGGTATGCCATAAGCACGGCTTCCTTCGGAAGGCGCGCTAAAAATAGGTTTATGAATATTTCTTGACTTTGGGAGGCTTGACTAGGTGTATTTTTTAGAGTATTTCATAATTCTACGTAACTGAATGTTAGCTCCGGTTGATTTTGACATCTTTGAAAACGGCGCATGCTATGCTGTCTCGCCGGTACCGTTTCTCGTCAGAATTTAAGGTATTTTTCGGGCATTTGTAGCGAAAATTTGAGGTGGTTATGACCCCGCTTTGGAATCATTTTCAGGAAATGGTGTGGTGTTACAAGTGATAGAACGAGACATAAAAAAGAGTCTGTGCCTCATGTTTTCATGAAAACAATTCCAACAAATTCAGTCGTGTTGAAATTTCGGGCCAAACACATCTGATGTGGTTACTGCATTTTTATTGTGGCGCGCGATTTGTACTTTTATTTGCGAGTATTTTTCAATATTTGTCGCAAGAGCCTCCTTAACTGATTGTGAGAGGCTGTCATTTTTATAAGTCGCCCACCACCCTCAGAAAAGTAGTAAATTTTGGCTATTTTCAACCGTCCCGTGATGCCTATAATGTTCGTAAGTGCATTATTATGGCAGCCTATGTTCAAACAAGAAACGAGGCAAAGCCACGAAGGCCAGGTTTTTTCCAAGCATAGACACTTGGATAACATACTTATACCCATTTTTTGTAGACTAGATGGCCGTGACCTGCATGTCGCGCCTTGGGGCGAGGCATGGACACTAAAAAAATAGATATAGTAGTTGGAAAAACATTAACGAAAAAAAAATTTAACCGGACACACAGACGTACGGACGGACATATGCCAAAACCCCTTGGTTATGAAGCTGTGAACGTTTGGTGGTCCTAGGTGGTACAGTACCAAAGAAATGGACTTAAACACAAAAACTTAACATTGTAAACGCGAAAACTTAACATTGAAAATGGCTAAGTCGATTGCGCGGAAAAAATGGGTCAAGTTAAAAAAAAAGTAATATGTTGGATAGTGATATGTGGTGGGCACCCCTTGATTATGAAGCTGTGAAAGTTTGGCGGTCCTAGGTGGTACAGTACCAAAGAAATGGACTTAAACAGGAAAACTTAACATTGTAAACGCGAAAACTTAACATTGAAAATGGCTAAGTGGACTGTGCGGAAAAAATGGGTCAGTTAAAAAAAAGTAATATGTTGGATAGTGATATGTGGTGGGCACCCCTTGATTATGAAGCTGTGAAAGTTTGGTGTTCCTAGGTGGTACAGTACCAAAGAAATGGACTTAAACAGGAAAACTTAACATTGTAAACGCGAAAACTTAACATTGAAAATGGCTAAGTTGACTGCGCGGAAAAAATGGGTCAAGTTAAAAAAAAAGTAATATGTTGGATAGTGATATGTGGTGGGCACCCCTTGATTATGAAGCTGTGAAAGTTTGGTGGTCCTAGGTGGTACAGTACCAAAGAAATGGACTTAAACAGGAAAACTTAACATTGTAAACGCGAAAACAGAACATTGAAAATGGCTAAGTGGACTGCGCTGAAAAAATGGGTCAAGTTAAAAAAAAAGTAACATGTTGGATAGTGATTTGTGGTGGGCACCCCTTGATTATGAAGCTGTGAAAGTTTGGTGGTCCTAGGTGGTACAGTAACAAAGAAATGGACTCAAACTTAACATTGATTGTGGACGCCGCCCGCCCGCCCGCCCGCCCGGCTTTCGCCAATCCAATAGCCTGGATTTTTTTTAAAAAAAACCTGGCTAAAAATGGAACGCCCCGAAAAAAAACAATTCACGATGTTTCACAGGTCCGGACCTGACGGGAATCGCCTATTTTTATAAAATGCCTTAAATTGCAGAACACAAATCCTGCAGTGCTCATTTTTGCTCCAAATCACCTGGAATGTATCTGCTATGATCTAGGCATTATACCAAGTGAGAAAAATAGAACGCCCCGAAAAAAAAAAACTCACGATGTTTCACAGGTCCGGCGGACCTGACCGGAATTTGTCTGCTATGATCTAGGCATTATACTGAGTGATAACAAGAAACGAGGCAAAGCCACGAAGGCCAGGTTTTTTCCAAGCATGGACACTTGGATAACATAATTATACCCACTTTTTGTAGACTAGATGGCCGTGGCCTGCATGTCGCGCCTTGGGGCGAGGCATGGACACTAAAAAAATAGATATAGTAGATGGAAAAACTTTAACGAAAAAACTTTAACCGGACACACGGACGGACGGACGTATGTATGCCAAAATGCGGACGATATCGCGCTTTCCGCAAGCAGGTGCGATAATGATGATAAACATCCATGTGAATTACTTTGAATTTTTTTGTTAAAGTTTTTTCGTGTACTATATCTCTGCAACTGCTTCACCCAATACCTTGATACTTCACATGGGTGTTTATCATCATTGTCGCACCTGCTTGCGGAAAGCGCGATCCTGTGCCCAATGTCAAGGTCAAATTACTTTGAATTTTTTTGTTAAATTAAAGTTTTTTCGTGTACTATATCTCTGCAACTGCTTCACCCAATACCTTGATACTTCACATGGGTGTTTATCATCATTGTCGCACCTGCTTGCGGAAAGCGCGATCCTGTGCCCAATGTCAAGGTCAAATTTCTTTGAATTTTTTTGTTAAAGTTTTTTCGTGTACTATATCTCTGCAACTGCTTCACCCAATACCTTGATACTTCACATGGGTGTTTATCATCATTGTCGCACCTGCTTGCGGAAAGCGCGATCCTGTGCCCAATGTCAAGGTCAAATTACTTTGAATGTTGTTTAAAGTTTTTTCGTGTACTATATCTCTGCAACTGCTTCACCCAATACCTTGATACTTCACATGGGTGTTTATCATCATTGTTGCACCTGCTTGCGGAAAGCGCGATCCTGTGCCCAATGTCAAGGTCAAATTACTTTGAATTTTTTTGTTAAAGTTTTTTCGTGTACTATATCTCTGCAACTGCTTCAGCCAATACCTTGATACTTCACATGGGTGTTTATCATCATTGTCGCACCTGCTTGCGGAAAGCGCGATCCTGTGCCCAATGTCAAAGTCAAATTACTTTGAATTTTTTTGTTAAAGTTTTTTCGTGTACTATATCTCTGCAACTGCTTCACCCAATACCTTGATACTTCACATGGGTGTTTATCATCATTGTCGCACCTGCTTGCGGAAAGCGCGATCCTGTGCCCAATGTCAAGGTCAAATTACTTTGAATTATTTTGTTAAAGTTTTTTCGTGTACTATATCTCTGCAACTGCTTCACCCAATACCTTGATACTTCACATGGGTGTTTATCATCATTGTCGCACCTGCTTGCGGAAAGCGCGATCCTGTGCCCAATGTCAAGGTCAAATTACTTTGAATTTTTTTGTTAAAGTTTTTTCGTGTACTATATCTCTGCAACTGCTTCACCCAATACCTTGATACTTCACATGGGTGTTTATCATCATTGTTGCACCTGCTTGCGGAAAGCGCGATCCTGTGCCCAATGTCAAGGTCAAATTACTTTGAATTTTTTTGTTAAATTTTTTTTCGTGTTCTATATCTCTGCAACTGCTTCACCCAATACCTTGATACTTCACATGGGTGTTTATCATCATTGTCACACCTGCTTGCGGAAAGCGCGATATCGTCTGCATTTTGGCATACGTCCGTCCGTTCGTCCGTGTGTCCGGTTAAAGTTTTTTGGTTAAAGTTTTTCCATCTACTATATCTATTTTTTTAGTGTCCATGCCTCGCCCCACGGCCATCTAGTCTACAAAAAGTGGGTATAATTATGTTATCCAAGTGTCTATGCTTGGAAAAAACTTGGCCTTCGTGGCTTTGCCTCGTTTCTTGTTATACAATGCCTTAAATTGCACAGGTCCGGACCTGATGGGAATCGCCTATTTTTATAAAATGCCTTATATTGCAGAAAACTAATCCTGCAGTGCTAATTTTTGCTCCAAATCACCTGGAATTTGTCTGCTATGATCTAGGCATTATACAGAGTGAGAAAAATGGAACGCCCCGAAAAAATAAATTCACGATGTTTCACAGGTCCGGACCTGACGGGAATCGCCTATTTTTATAAAATGCCTTAAATTGCAGAAAACAAATCCTGCAGTGCTCATTTTTGCTCCAAATCACCTGGAATGTGTCTGCTATGATCTAGGCATTATACCGAGTGAAAAAAATGGAACGCCCCGAAAAAAAAAGAATTCAAGATGTTTCACAGGTCCGTACCTGACGGGAATCGCCTATTTTCATTAAATGCCTTAAATTGCAGAAAACAAACCCTGCAGTGCTCATTTTTTGCTCCAAATCACCTGGAATTTGTCTGCTATGATACAGGCATTATACCGAGTGAGAAAAATGGAACGCCCCGGAAAAAAAAATTCACGATGTTTCACAGGTCCGGACCTGACGGGAATCGCCTATTTTTATAAAATGCCTTAAATTGCAGAAAACAAATCCTGCAGTGGTCATTTTTGCTCCAAATCACCTGGAATGTGTCTGCTATGATCTAGGCATTATACCGAGTGAAAAAAATGGAACGCCCCGAAAAAAAAGAATTCAAGATGTTTCACAGGTCCGGACCTGACGGGAATCGCCTATTTTCATTAAATGCCTTAAATTGCAGAAAACAAATCCTGCAGTGCTCATTTTTGCTCCAAATCACCTGGAATTTGTCTGCTATGATACAGGCATTATACCGAGTGAGAAAAATGGAACGCCCCGGAAAAAAAAAATTCACGATGTTTCACAGGTCCGGACCTGACGGGAATCGCCTATTTTTATAAAATGCCTTAAATTGCAGTAAACAAATCCTGCAGTGCTCATTTTTGTGAAGCATCACAATTGTACTGTCAATATCATTTTGTAATTTCGGAAATTGAAAAGCTTGCATATCATGATATCTATGTGTCGTTTATGAGCTGCACACTACTGCATATGAAGTAATGATTTACATACATTTTGCTTGCATCAATGCTGACATGACAGGTAAAGACACAGAACAAGGCATGTGGCCTAGACTCTCATTGTTACCAAATATGATTGATATCTATTTAGCAGTTAAACTGTACAGAACGTAGAGAATACCAGACCAGTATCTTTTCTTGAATTTTCAAGATGTTTTCTTGAATTTTCAAGATCTTTTCTTGAAAATTCAAGAAAAGATCTTGAAAATTCAAGAAAAGATCTTGAAAATTCAAGAAAAGAACTTGAAAATTCAACAAAAAAACAACTTGTTGAATTTTCAAGTTCTTTTCTTCAATTTTCAAGATCTTTTCTTGAATTTTCAAGATCTTTTCTTGAATTTTCAAGATCATTTTCAAGATCTTTTCTTGAATTTTCAAGATCTTTTCTTGAATTTTCAAGATCTTTTCTTGAATTTTCAAGATCTTTTCTTGAATTTTCAAGATCTTTTCTTGAATTTTCAAGAAAAGATCTTGAAAATTCAAGAAAACATCTTGAAAATTCAAGAAAACATCTCGAAAATTCAAGAAATATAAAAAAAAGTGAAGTGGCCCTAATGGGCTTCCGTACAGAGGAATTCCGAGGCTTGCCAAGAAATTCCTACCATTTCCGAGCTGAGCCTGAGAAACTTGATATCTAAAGACAGTAGCCTGGTATTCTATTTATCACTTAACGATTTATGCTCGAAAATCACCACGTCATTATCTATGGACAGAACGTGGACTTGTTCTTGTTACATCATTACACTGACGTTGTTCGGTAACGTACACGCGACGTCAACCGACAAATGGAACGTCAGTTTTCACTTTGTTGTAACCCGGATATCCGTATCAGGTCAATGCCTGATACAGCAATATGTTATCAGTCAGTACATAGTCGGTCAACACAGGTCAGGTTACCTGATAAATTAGAATATTGTGAAAACGACAGCCTCACAGTGTCTTGAATTACCGACATTACAGTGGAACCTATATAAACTGGACACACTGGGGACCTCCAAGTGTGTCCAGTTGATATAGGTTTCACTGTGCTAAAGTTTGTACATGGAGTATGAGGGGAGTGTGACTGTCCAGGCCGCCTGTGTGTGAGGCGAACACTCTACCACGTCGCTATAAAAGACGGCTTACACCGGAAAGCAACACAAATGTTTGACTATCCTATTATGGCCATACTACTACACATACATAAGCAATCTCTATATCCATCCAATCTATCGGTGAGGGGAGACTAAGCCATATGTAACCTACTCCATCTCACCTCAGGCATACAAATGACAACAGTTTTCAGTTTGGTTTCATCCATCCATACGCTGTTTTCCGGTTTCACTCGGGCGCGGAAGGAATGGGCCCTATAACAAAAGTAGCATACATGCGAACCTCGCTAAACCAAACACAGAGACAAGTTAGTTGTACTTAATTTTGATATATTTGGTTCCATTTATCTCTAATGACATAATGTATGTTCATGATCGCAAAGCACCCACGCGTGTCTTGAAGTAGTTGTATACATGTTTCACAGTGGAGCCTCGATGTCAACAGTGTGTCCGATGTCACAACACAGTGTAACAAGAGTGCCGCAAGTCACAAAATACGCCCGTCGAATATGGGCCAGACAGTGAAGATGCAGAAATGTGAAGCTGTCACCAAGGCAAGAAACATTAATGAGAATTTGAAAGTCTATAGCAGTATTATTTCTTCATCTCGTGCTAAATATGTATACTAATTTAGGCAGAGATAGAAAAGTAGAAAAAAGGGTTAGTTAAAAAGGTGATATTTTTGTTAAAAAATATGTTTTCGGCATAAAAACACCAAGGTGCACATCTTCAATATGTGTAGAAGACGTGTGTATAGTTTCAGAACGATCGACAGAACGGTTTCGGAGGAGTTGTGTACACAAACTCTGTACCCTATATAGAATTGTATAGAAAAATGTAGAAAAAATGGCTAAGTTAAAAAGGTGATATTTTTGTTAAAAAATATTTTTTCGGCATAAAAACACCAAGGTGCACATCTTCAATATGTGTAGAAGACGTGTGTATAGTTTCAGAACGATCTACTGAACGGTTTCGGAGGAGTTTTGTACACAAACTCTGTACCGTATATAGAACTGTATAGAAAAATGTAGAAAAAATGGCTATAAAGTTAAAAAGGTGATATTTTTGTTAAAAAATATTTTTTCTGCATAAAAACATGAAGGTGCACATCTTCAATATGTGTAGAAGACGTGTGTATAGTTTCAGATCGATCTACTGAACGGTTTCGGAGGAGTTGTGTACACAAACTATGCGCTTTTTCTTCAGCTGCCCGCCCGCCCGCCCGCCCGCGTCTTGCGGTAAAACATAATACGTACCGTTTTTTGAAAACGGTCGTATAATAAAAATCATAATATACTAGTTTAAATATGAGCTCGCTACAGAAAATATGCTATGTAATCAGTGTAGTTTCAATGTATGATGTTTGCTTATGTAATAAATAGAATCTAACATTTGTGATGATTTAATATGGTATATATTAAACTTGTTGACTTATGAAATCATTAAACTCGTTTTATAAATATCATCATTAAATCAACACTCATGTAAGAGCCTCTATGTAACGAACGTAGGATCGACAGTTTTCAGGAAGAGGTCGTGTATGAGAAGGCGCTCATCTTCATCAGGAGGCGTCTTCAGTAACGTTCTCTGTCCCTCCTCTATCCTCTTCAGTTTTTTTGCTGGAGGAGGGAAATGGAGATATAGTATATTTTATATAAAAAAATAGATTTTTTAATATCAATAATTTGATTTATGGACATCAATAATACTATTTGCAGATATTAATAATGTTATTAGTTCACAATCAAAAATTAAATTAAATCAATAAATCTGAATAAACTAGAAATGTGGCCTGTCGGCACACGAATACCCCCACTGGCAGCTAAAGAAAACGAGGCATTTTTGATTATAAGCCATTTAGCCGAGCGTTAAGGTTTCAAACGCATCAAGTCTGTGACCTTGACCCTGGGCATAGTGTGATAATCCATGAATCGGTGTAGAAGATATAGAGCGGAAGGGAATTTCAATAGGTTTGACCATTGACTTTCAACTGTGACCTTGACCTTGGACGTAGGTGCGTGGTTATTGATCGCGACACACCTTCTCATCCTGAGAAACATTTGTGCCAAGGCATTTGATAATCCATGCATCGGTGTAGAAGATATAGAGCGGAAGGGAATTTCAATAGGTTTGACCTTTGACCTTCAACTGTGACCTTGACCTTGGACGTAGGTGCGTGGTTATTGATTGGACGCACACCTTCTCATCATGAGAAACATTTGTGCCAAGCCATTTGATAATCCATGCATCGGTGTAGAAGATATAGAGCGGAAGGGAATTTCAATAGGTTTTACCTTTGACCTTCAACTGTGACCTTGGACGTAGGTGCGTGGTTAGCAATTTGATAATCCATGCATCGGTGTAGAAGATATAGAGCGGAAGGGAATTTCAATAGGTTTGACCTTTGACCTTCAACTGTGACCTTGACCTTGGACGTAGGTGCGTGGTTATTGATCGCGACACACCTTCTCATCATGAGAAACATTTGTGCCAAGCCATTTGATAATCCATGCATCGGTGTAGAAGATATAGAGCGGAAGGGAATTTCAATAGGTTTGATCTTTGACCTTCAACAGTGACCTTGACCTTGGACGTAGGTCGCTGGTTATTGATCGCGACACACCTTCTCATCATGAGAAACATTTGTGCCAAGCCATTTGGGAATTTCAATATTTTTGACCTTTGACCTTCAACTGTGACCTTGCCCTTGGACGCAGGTGCGTGGTTATTGAGCGCGACACACCTTCTCATCATGAGAAACATTTGTGCCAAGCCATTTGATAATCCATGCTTCGGTGTAGAAGATATAGAGCGGAAGGGAATTTCAATAGGTTTGACCTTTGACCTTCAACTGTGACCTTGACCTTGGACGTAGGTGCGTGGTTATTGATCGCGACACACCTTCTCATCATGAGAAACATTTGTGCCAAGCCATTTGATAATCCATGCATCGGTGTAGAAGATATAGAGCGGAAGGGAATTTCGATAGGTTTGACCTTTGACCTTCAACTGTGACCTTGACCTTGGATGTAGGCGTGTGGTTATTGATCGCGACACACCTTCTCATCATGAGAAACATTTGTGCCAAGCCATTTGATAATCCATGCATCGGTGTAGAAGATATAGAGCAGAAGGGAATTTCTATAGGTTTGACCTTTGACCTTCAACTGTGACCTTGACCTTGGACGTAGGTGCGTGGTTATTGATTGCTACACACCTTCTCATCATGACAAACATTTGTGCCAAGCCATTTGATAATCCATGCATCGGTGTAGAAGATATAGAGCGGAAGGGAATTTCCAACAGACCGACCGACCGACCGACCGACAAGCTGACTCCTATATACCCCCAACAAACTTTGTTTGTGGGGGTATGATTAAATGGCATCGTTGTCACTAAGCTAATCCCCTCGCTGGCAGCCTTGATAATAAAAATAAACTATTTGCCTTACAAACATGGTGACCATAAGTCCTCAGTTACCTGCAGGATCTCTAGCCGATTTCATCAAAATTGCAAAGTATACTTATCTTACCAAAGTATACTTTGAGGCAGTAATCATTTATTTTCCCCAAAATGCATTATTTCATACAGAACTAACCACTGCATATATTTGATGATTAAAAGTATGCAGAATTATTATACTGAATGTATTACATTATCACAGCCAAATGGCTGTGATAATGTAATAAATTCAGTATAATAACAAGAGCTGTAGGAGAACAGCATAGCTCGACTACGAGGGTTGTCGATGTACACATAGCTTGACAAAGAAGGTGGCTGCGGCCTGCATAAAAACCTTAACCAAGGTTGACTAAAAACATTAACCAAGGGAAACTAGAAATGTGGCCTGTCGGCACACGAATACCCCCACTGGCAGCCAAAGAAAACGAGGCATTTTTGATTATAAGCCATTTAGCCGAGCGTTAAGGTTTCAAACGCATCAAGTCTGTGACGTTGACCCAGGGCATAGTGTGATAATCCATGCATCGGTGTAGAAGATATAGAGCTATGACCTTGACCTTGGACGTAGGTGCGTGGTTATTGATCGAGCCACACCTTCTCATCCTGAGAAACATTTGTGCCAAGGCATTTGATAATCCATGCATCGGTGTAGAAGATATAGAGCGGAAGGGAATTTCAATAGGTTTGACCTTTGACCTTCAACAGTGACCTTGACCTTGGACGTAGGTGCGTGGTTTTCCAAGTATGGTTGCTGTAGGCCCAGGAGTATTCCATATACAAGCTTGAGTAAAAACCGTAACCAAGGGGAGATAACTAAGTAATCCAAGGATAAAAGTAGGTCAAGGTCAAATATAGGTCAGGGATTATTGATGTACATCACTAGGAGATGAAGTTGTCCAAGTATGGTTGATGTAGGCCCAGAAGTATTCCATATACAAGCTTGACTATAAACATTAACCAAGTAATTCAAGGTTAAATGTAGGTGAAGGTAAAATAAAGGTCAGGGGTTATTGATGTACATCCCTATGAGAAAAAGTTATCCAAGTATGGTGTATGTATGCACAATAGTATTCCATCTACAAGCATGACTAATAACCTTAACCAAGGTTGAGTAAGAACCTTAACCAATTGAAGGTTAAGGTAAGGTAATTAATTAATTCAGGGGTTGTTGATGTACATCACTAGGAGATGCAGTTGTCCAAGTATGGTTGGTGTAGGGCCATGAGTATTCCATCTACAAGCTTGACTAAAAACCTTAACCAAAGAGAATTAAGTAAGTAATTCAAGAGGAAATGTAGGTGAAGGTCAAATATAGATCAGGGGTTATTGATGTACATCACTATGAGAAAAGGTTGTCCAATTATGGTGTCTGTATGCACAATAGTATTCCATGTACAAGCTTGAGTAAAAAGCTTAACGAAGGTCGAGTAAAAACCTTAACCAAGGGGAATTAAGTAAGTAATTCAAGGTTAAATGTAGGTCAAGGTCAAATATAGGTCAGGGGTTGTTGATGTACATCACTAGGAGATGAAGTTGTCCAAGTATGGTGGGTGTAGGGCCAGTAGTATTGCATATAGAAGGTTGACTAAAAACGTTAACCAAGGGGAATTAAGTAATTCAAGAGGAAATGTAGGTCAAGGTCAAATATAGATCAGGGGTTGTTGATGTACATCACTAGGAGATGAAGTTGTCCAAGTATGGTTGGTGTAGGGCCAGTAGTATTGCATATAGAAGGTTGACTAAAAACCTTAACCAAAAGGAATTAAGTAAGTAATTGAAGAGGAAATGTAGGTCAAGGTCAAATATAGATCAGGGGTTATTGATGTACATACCTATGAGAAAAGGTTGTCAAAGTATGGTGTCTGGATGCACAATAGTATTAAATGTACAAGCTTGAAAAAAAAACGGGTTATTGATGTACATACCTATGAGAAAAGGTTGTCAAAGTATGGTGTCTGGATGCACAATAGTATTAAATGTACAAGCTTGAAAAAAAACCTTAACCAAGGTTGACTAAAAACCTTAACCAAGGGGAATTAAGTAAGTAATTCAAGAGGAAATATAGGTCAAGGTCAAATATATATCAGGGGTTATTGATGTGCATCACTAGGAGATGAAGTTGTCCAAGTATGGTGGGTGTAGGGCCAGTAGTATTGCATATACAAACTTGACTAAAAACCTTAACCAAGGTTGATTAAAAACCTTAACCAAGGGGAATTAACCAAGTAATTCAAGAGGAAATGTAGGTCAAGGTCAAATATAGATCAGGGGTTATTGATGTACATCACTAGGAGATGAAGTTGTCCAAGTATGGTGGGTGTAGGGCCAGTAGTATTCCATATACAAGCTTGACTAAAAACCTTAACCAAGGCGTGACGGCGACGCCGACGCCGACGCCGGGGTGACAACATAAGCTCTACTTATTCTTCGAATAGTCGAGCTAAAAATTAATAAATTTATCCTAAGAAAAGTATACTTTGCAATGTTGATGAAATAGGCTACTGAACTATTCGCCATTTTATTAATGAAATACTCATCATGGTTCTAACGAGCAATACAGATCAGTATCGGGCTACAGAAATGTGCTACTTGAAAAGGAGCCACACTGGTCAAATAATCCACAACCACAACCACATATATACCTTCTCCTTGTTGAAACAAATCCTCTTCCTGCGCCCCGACTGGCTGCAGTTTATTGACCACGGCCGATCTGTAAAAGTTAACAGAGCACCAGATAAGGTGCGTATTGGCATATTTTACACACTTATTTTAGCAGAATACCCATTGATTATCAAAAGTGGGAGAACAAAATACTCACAGCAATGTGAAAAGTTGAAATATACTTTATAGTTGAGCGGCAAAAAGCTAAAAAAAGTGACTTTTTAAGTTTGTTTTCTTTTTTATCATTTGTTCCCTATTTAATAAGGAAGAAAATCAATAATACATTTGTAAAAGTAAAATATACATTGAATTTGAAATCTGGGAGTATAATACTCTTTAGATACAAAACTTATCTGGACCTCTGAGTAAATATGCATGTAATGGATATCCGATAATGAACTTGTGCAATAAAACATTCAAGTACTGAATGGAATTATGGCAATTGTCACCCACAATACGCCATCGTGACCCATAAATTATTGTGATTAGTTTAAACGGTACTTTATAATATTTCATTAGAGTAAGCACATGCCATATACATGTATACACATTAGCATCGGAGGATTCAGGAGAAAGAAAAAAATGCTTGTATCCCTCTGCAATGAAAGTGTTTGCACATGTTTGTCTGGGAAGTTTTGCAAAGTCTAAATTTTGGTCCTTGTCAATTGATTTTTATATTTACCAGTAGCGAAAGTTGTGCAAACATGATGACTTGGTTTGCACCACTAAAGTTCCGTCCTGCAATGCCAATATCAATGTCAATATGTCGCACATATTCTGATACAACAGTACCATTTTAAGTATGGTACACTACATTTGAGACACGCCATGTGATTTTGTACCTACAAACATGTGCGATTGTTCATGAAATATATTTACAGAAACTGTGATATTTCCTGTAAATGATGATGGAATTCCGCATTTGCTATGAAAATTTCATCAGCTTCCTATTTAAACGGGAAAATTTCGTAAATTGCGTGAATAATTTTCATGAATTGAAAAGTCATGTTAAGTATAAAATCATATGACGTGTCTCGTTTAAAGACATACCCTTTAGTTGATGGATCCCTAGCCACCATCACAAACTTGGCCGTTAATATCTTCCTCCAGCTGGCATCTATTTCCTATGATAATATAATACATAAAGTACAGTGGACATGGCGGAGCCTCTCAAACCCAGATACACTAGAAGCTCTGCCAATTATGCTTGTGTGCTTTGTAAGCATTCATGAACAAGGGAGATAATCTGTCCCCATGGTGTCTGGTATAGAGATGTTTTACTGTAAATCAGGGGCCCGTTTCACTAAACTTCGTACGACTAAAATGTTCGTCAGTGCACAATTATGATAGTCTGTAAATTTCACATTAACAATGTTTTCTTGTAACTAATTATTGGATTTACATTTATTGAGCATAGGCTGCATATGCAGCCTATGCTCAATAAATGTAAATCCATAAATTGACATTTACAGACGGTCTTGAATTTGAACTTACGAACATTTTAGTCGTAAGAAGTTTAGTGAAACGGGCCCCTGTTGCATGAGGAAGATATTAACGGACATGCAAAGAAAATAGTACCTGGTCCAAATCCATGGTAATTTCCAACGACGTCTTACCAGCCCAGGTCACCTTACCCGCCATTTTTATGTCTTTGTCGGGAACTATCTTTTGTCGGAATAATTCTAAAATATAAATTGGGTAGATTGTGATTGTACGTCCGTACAACATATACATCGGGAATGTACCTGTATGGAGGACCATGCAATCAGCACTAATGTGTCGCTGGGCTCATGGGTTTTGCGACTGGTGTAGTTCCAGATGAACCTGTGCATCTGCAGCCTGGTCTGCATTGTTCACGATTCCATGAATGAAACACCCATTATGCAAGCCGTATGCAAGCCTACAGGAGTGATATTTGATCAGGAGCAACACTGGTTACTGGTTGCTGGTTACATTACAAATCCCATATGCCCCTATTCTCCAGTCACAGCCACAAATTACAACTAGAGCACAGTTGATGGCGTGAAACGCCAATATACCCACTTTTAAATCGAAATTCACGTTAAAAAGTTTTACTTCATACAAGAAATGGGATGGACCTACGGACGAATCTGAAAGCATGGAATAATCAATAATATTTATACTGTCCTTAAATTCATAATGGAAATGCCCATTAAACATATTGTGTTTACCGGTACCATGTTTACTAGTATTTCCAGGTACTTTGCACTTCCCATCTTTTCAACCGACGGAAGTAGCTAGTGCCCCTTTGACCTGGCTCTCTAATTCAGTAACACACACTAAGGCCGAGACCAGTATCCCAGGCCAAAGGTAAATAATCCACTTCCGTTGATTAAACAAATGGCGAGTGTGGTACCTTGTAGATATTTAATATCAGCGTAAAATTGGGGATGATTTAAAGAGGCTTTTGTCATTTATACCACAAAGAGCATGTGATCCTCCTGTCTAAAATGGAATTTTGCAGTGATCTTGCTAGTGATACACAATAAGAAACAAATCTTTTACAACCGGCTGTCTAGTTAGGTCTGTAAATGGAGAATCTCAGGCTAGTATCAATTGCTATCAAGTTTATCAGGCGAGTCTAGGAAACGTGTAGGAATTTCGATGTGAACCGAGGAATTCCTACTGTTTCCGAACCGAGTCTGATAAACTTGAAATATATAGAAAAACAGGCTAGTGTATTCTGATATCAAGTTTATCAGTGAAGGCTAGGAAATGCATAGAATTTATACTGTTTCCAAAAACAAGGCTCATTCTTAATTGTGTATGATCTTGAAAAATCTGTCATTTTTGCAATGCCTAGAAACCATATGTTTAAAACATGGGCCATTTTTTTTTATACAGACAGTAGTCAGAAACTGGCAAACACAAATGTACCTATTCTGTCGACAAGTGCAGTGACGATACTCATTGGTGGCCGGACATCTGTTTGGCTTGGCTGAACAACATGTGTGTATCCGATCGCAACTAAAATACAGTTCAACCTTTCACTATCAACCTGTCAATCAAGGCATAAGCATCATAATTTATGTAATTGAGACTACCGGTACTCTCATCAGGATCTGCACTTTTTGCAAGTAATTTTCATATTTTATTAAAACAGGCACAAAGATATTTATGAATTTGATTGTCACATAAACATGCTATTGCAAATTTCAATTTCGCTCTTACTAGCTTCATTTCTGAAAGACACCTCACCATCACAGGTTGAAGTAACGGACCGAGGTCTATAAATACATTAAATATGCCTAAAACCATCGATAAATGAAGAATAATGAAGTATATGGAGGGTGTCAAAAAAAAAAATATATCATATTTTTTTTTCTTCATTTATCGATGCTTTTAGGCATATTTAATGTATTTATAGACCTCGGTCCGTTACTTCAACCTGTGCTCACCATAGGCAGCTTGGACATTTCAAAATTAATGGTCCTTGTGTAAATCTGCTATTCTCAAACCACTGGACACCAGAGGGTCGTTTCACTAAACTTCATACGACTAAAATGCTCGTAAGTGCAAAATTATGATAGTCTGTAAATGTCACATTAACAATGTATTCTTGTAAACAATTAGTGGATTTACATTTATTGAGCATAGGCTGCATATGCAGCATATGCTCAATAAATGTAATTCCATAAACTGAAGTTTCCAGACGATCCTAAATTTGCACTTACGAACATTTTAGTCGTACAGAGTTTCTACCAAAGTATACTTCGAGGGAGAAATTTTCAATTTAAGGATAAATTTATTAATTTTTATTATACTGAATTTATTACATTTTCCCAGCCATTTTCGCTGTATAATAATTCTGCATACTTTTAATCATCAAATATGCAGTCATTAGTTCTATATGAAATAATGCATTTCGGGAAAAAATAAATGATTACTCCCTCAAAGTATACTTTGCTAGATAAGTATACTTTGCATTTTTGATGAAATCGGTTACTGGTAGTGATTGATTGATTTATTGGACTTAAATGTATAACTTCCAGCATTGAAAGACAGCGTGCCTATGATGGTTTATATACTACATTGTATTTAAGGACATGTATGTCAAAACAATAACATTTGATGTCTTTGTTTAGTCACTTTGTTTTATATAAACAAAGTGACTAAATAATGACTTGAACATATTAATTGTATTATTGCGGAAATATTAAAACAGTATAATCTACCATGCTATCATCAAGACAGTATAATATAAAACAATATGATGGTTTAATATACTATTTTAGACATTTCAAAACAATAACATTTGATGTCTTTGTTTAGTCACTTTCTTTTATATAAACAAAGTGACTAAATATTGACTACAAATTAATGTCTAAAACAGATTACAACAATTCTGCAAAAAAACAGGTTTTTGCAGAATTGTTGAACATATTAATTGTATTATTGCGGAAAGATTAAAACAGTATAATATACCATGCTATCATCAAGACAGTATAATTTTAAATATGATTGTTTAATATACTATTTTAGACATTTCAAAACGATAACATTTGATGTCATTGTTTAAAAGTCACTGTGTCTAAAACAATATACTGTAATAACCATAAATATTCGGACACAGTTTGTTACAGGGCTTTCCCAAAACAAAGTGCATTAAAGTGAAAGTGAATGTGTTTAACGTGCCAGCAACAGCTAAGGTCATACAGAGACAGGACGACAGTGTAAGATCTCATTCTACAGACCAGTGGGATGGAAATACTATGAAAGTATTGTTAATGCCAAGGCGAGTTATGAACCCACAACCTCCGGATTTGAAGTCAGGTGTTCTAACCCCTAGGCCACAACCTATCCCTAAAACATTGTTCTTTCACAGCCAGTACAACTATACTAACTCTAAGTATTGGGACATTCATCGTTGTGGGAAACCACATAATTATTAATATATAATTCCAGCACAAAGATATTTACACAATTCCCTAACATTTGATTGGCCCGTAGCAAGTCTGACTGTCTCTGTCCAAAATTTATATCCCAGTAAACTCCCACGCTGAACTACTTTCCGTAACCGTGAGGAACAGTTAAAATAATTCTTAAGAAAGCGGCAAATAAACACATTTTCTTGATGAATTTATTTCAAATCCTGGAATTATAAGGAATGAATGGCCTTTTTGTGGAATTTATCGGGGATATAAACTTGGAAAAGTCGCGGGAATACTGGACGAGGCCGGAAATATACTTGGAAAAGTCGCAGGAATACTGGACGAGGCCTTCCGGCCTTCGTCCAGTATTCCCGCGACTTTTCCAAGTTTATACCCCGATAAATTCCACAAAAAGGCCATTCATTCCTATAATATGTATTTCCCAGAATAAATGGTGTCCGAATATTTTGAGTTATTATGGTATTATACCATGCCTTCACCAAGCCAAGGGCAATGTACCAGCAAATGTATCCAGGTCCTCCAAAATCTTCCCAACCCGGATACCACAGTAGAAGTTCAGGTATCGTTCCCGGAGCAGTGGGTAGGTTCCCAGCGGTATAGTCGCCTCCCGGTAACTGTCGGCCATCCTGCGCACTGGCAGCTCGCCCTGGCTCGATGCGGGCTTCGTTTGGACTGGAGGTATGTGAGCTGCTGTGGACCTGTGTCAATGGTCTGAGACTGATTGATTGGACTTTTATGGCCGCTCAACAGCAAAGTCACATATAGGCAGGATTTGATTGATTGGGGTTTTATGGCCGCTCAACAGCAAAGTCACCTATCAGTGATTCTATATTTTATGCACATCTTGGTGCCATTTTTCTAGTTTCGAGGTAGAACCAATAATTCATTAAACTGTGTTTATTCCATTGGATGACAGTCCAGTTGTTACATTTATAATATAGTATAGCCAATTGTTCTCGTCATTTTATATATTTTATTTCCACTTCAGGGGATCAGGGGTCTCGGAAATATCATTTCCGTTACGTACATTTACATGACGTAAATATAGCTTGACATTTGCATTTTTTTCTCTTCAACGGCATAAAACATAAAACTGTAGGGACATCTATTAAGAAAAGTGTCAAGAATATGGTAAGCTAATTGTATTAGTTTGAAACAGAGCAATTTAGTAGCAAGTCATGGAATTTATCATTTATAGTAATTACCCAACAACATGTATTTAATACAAATCAGTAAAGTTAAACAAAACAAAATAGCTTGGCATGTAACAGAATGCCGTGTTTTACCACATGTACCGAACATCGTTATAAAGCTACATTTAATTAATAGCACAGCCTCCAAAAATATGGGCGTAACGGAAATGATTTATGTAACGGTAATGACAAAATGTAAAGACTCTCCATTTATTAACTAGATTGGTCAGTAAGCGAGGCTTACGGAATACCCCCCGCGTGGGCCCAGGTACCCCTAAAATATGTAAAAATGTCCAAGTGTGTGGGCTTGTGACCTTGACTCTGGGATTAGCGTGAGCGGCATGAACGTGAATTTGTCACAGGGTGGTAGCGGTCCATTGGAGCAATGAGTGTGTGAAATGTGAAGCAGATCCGAGCAAGGAAATAGAAGTTATAACCGATTTCTCTGATGTTAAGTTTTGTAAAGAGACTACCGTATAACCTCGAATTAACGCCCCCAGAGGCGTTACATTTTACAAAAGGGGGGGGCGTTTATTAGCCAGTAAAAAAAAAAAAATAAATAAAAAATTACCAAGAACCGCCAATTTCAAACACAAGTAAGGATTTAAGGATTATTTGTGTTTGAAATTGGCGGTCATTGGTAAAAAAAATTATTTTTTTTTTATTTGGGGGGGGGGGGGGGGGTGGGGGCGTTTATTAGGAGGGGGCGTTAATTCGAGGTTATACGGTCTGTATGTGACGTTGACCTCGAGATCAGCGGGGATTTGTCACAGCATATGAAATATTAAGAATTTTCAATGAAAGAAATAGAAGTTATAACATTTCTCTGATGTTAAGTTTTGTAAAGAGACTAAGTATGTGACCTTCACCTTGGGATCAGCGGGGGTTGGACAGTCGTAGATTTGTCACAGCATGATAGTACAACCTTAGAGGAATGCACAAGTGAAATAATAAGAATTTTCAATGAAGGAAATAGAAGTTATAACTTATTTCTCTGATGTTAAGTTTTGTAAAGAGACTAAGTATTTGACCTTGACATTGGGATCAGCGGGGGTTGGACGGTCATGGATTTGGCACAGCATGGTATTAGAGCCTTACAGGAATGCATGTGTGAAATATTAAGAATTTTAGATGAAGGAAATAGAAGTTAGAACAATATTTCTCTGATGTTAAGTTTTGTAAAGAGACTAAGTATTTGACCTTGACCTTGGGATCAGCGGGGGTTGGACAGTCGTGGATTTGGCACAGCATGGTAGCAGAGCCTTACAGGAATGCATGTGTGAAATATTAAGCATTTTAGATGAAGGAAATAGAAGTTAGAACAATATTTCTCTGATGTTAAGTTTTGTAAAGAGACTAAGTATTTGACCTTGACCTTGGGATGTGCGGGGGTTGGACGGTCGTGGATTTGGCACAGCATGGTAGTAGAGCCTTACAGGAATGCATGTGTGAAATATTAAGCATTTTAGATGAAGGAAATAGAAGTTATAACAATATTTCTCTGATGTTAAGTTTACGGACTAAGTATTTGACCTTGGGATCTGCGGGGGTTGGACGGTCGTGGATTTGGCACAGCATGGTAGTAGAGCCTTACAGGAATGCATGTGTGAAATATCAAGCATTTTAGATGAAGGAAATAGAACTTATAACAATATTTCTCTGATGTTATGTTTACGGACGCACAGACGCACGGACGGACAACCCGACTCCAGTATACCCCCCCACAACTCGTTGCGGGGGGTATAAAAATACTAATACAGCATATACATGTACATGATATACAACAAACATATTTATACTTTGCATATGCTGTCTAATATAACTTCAAGTTAATGTTTACTTTTAATGTGATTGCCAATAAAAACCCACACTCCTCGAAGCTGTGTCTGTTTTTTGTTGTTTCAGAGCTTTTACTAATTAAATCCCAATATATAAATGTTGTAGGTCTGAATAAATGTGCCATTACTGACCGACAACTGATAGAACATGGTTTATATCTAATTGACACATGAACTGACAGGTTAGTATGGTAATTTATCATTGCCGTTACACGATCGTCATAACCGTTACATAATTTTGTAACGGAAATGACCGTAACGGTAATGATTTTTCTTTAAAAACTCCCATTTCTCACCCCTCTGTATACATGAAGGTAGAATATGCAAATACAACGTTGTAAGTTGCGGTAATGATGCATGTAATGTGTAACCTTAAAATTATGAATACAAACCGGCCTCGTTATCGGCAATGACTTAAGTTGTGTTACCACCGTGTTTATTTATAAACTGCGCGCACATAAACAGTGTACATTGCATTAGTAGCTGAGAGTAGGAAAGGGAGGTTACTCTGACTTTACATTTTTTATTCAGCGTAACGGTAATGATTTGATTTCTCGGAATAGATACATTAACGTCAGTATTTTTCACAGTAAAAGGCAAATTTATTTCAGAATAAGTTTA
The DNA here is from genome assembly GCA_029237695.1 of Conchocele bisecta. Lineage (NCBI taxonomy): Eukaryota > Metazoa > Mollusca > Bivalvia > Lucinida > Thyasiridae > Conchocele > Conchocele bisecta. The sequence continues at coordinate 44,614,335 of CM055278.1, read as the reverse complement.
ATGTAAATGTTAAACTATTTGAATTCAGATGTAATATATAGTAAAGTACAAATGGACCAGATTTGAGAATTACGGGCTTGTAAACTGTGCTGGTTGATGACCGGGACATGCCCATTTGGTGCACCACACGTATGCCAACAACAGAAAATAATAACTAAACACACATAACAAGAATTGTAAATACTGTTTTCTTAATGGATTGGTATTATACATAGTTCCTTTACTGAAAACAAAATTGTTTTCCTTATAAATTGTGTGATTTGTCAGTAAATTACACTGGGACACCAGATGTACATAAAATATAGAATCACTGATATAGGCAGGATTTGATTGATTGGAGTTTTATGGCCGCTCAACAGCAAGGTTACATACAGGCAGGATTTGATTGATTGGGGTTTTATGGCCGCTCAACAGCAAGGTCACATACAGGCAGGATTTGATAGATTGGAGTCTTACATACAGACAGGATTTGAGTGGGATTTTATAGCTATTCAACAGCAAGGTCAAATACTAGCAGGAATTGATTGATTGAGGTTTTATGTCCGTTCAACAGCAAAGTCATATACAGGCAGGAATTGATTGACTGATTGAGGTTATTGAATTACAAGTACCTGAATGTCAAACTTACCCCCATAATTGCTGTGCACCAATAAGGGTCTTTAGTTTCTCTCTTGCTGAAATAAATGCTATCCCGTTACATTTGGAATACACTTTGAAGTGTATGATAATATTTTCTTCTATTTTTATTATTTCTCCTCGAAAGTATATTTTGTAACAATCATGCAGCCACAATATATACTTTCAAGGCGAAATAGCAAAAATATTTCTATTTTGTCCATCAGCAATAAGGTGTGAAAATAAGTTAATCATGATCTTAGTTGGCCAGAGTGGAGCGCCGTGGCGTAACGGTTAGTGTGTCGGACTACTGATCCAAGGGTCGTGGGTTCGAGCCTGACTAGCGGCGTGCGTTGTGTCCTTGAGCAAGACACTTTATCCACACTGCTCCAGTTCACCCAGCTGTAAATGGGTACCGATAATTCGTAGTTGCTCTGTAAATACGAATTACCGGCTTCTCTCAAAAATCTCTACCTCCGTTCTTTCTCCCATTCTTGGGAGACGGCATGCAAGGTCCTAGAGCCAGTGCCGCCGTTAAATATAAGCAAAAAAAAAAATAGTTGGCCAGACACTTTCACAGTGGTAAAAAAAAAGAGAATGTTTTCATGATTGTCAAACTATTTTCCTGAAATATATTAATTTCAAAAATATCAAAAGTAATAGTAGTCTGAACTTCTAGCAAACACAATATGCCCTTTTGTGCGAATGGTCGACGTATGAATCAAATGGGGTTATGCTTTCAGTTTTATAACAAGGTCTAGTAAGGCATGAACATTCCGAGATGAACCGTCCACACAAAAAATTGTCTTATTGTGTTTTTTACCAGTATAGCTCATGATCAGGTAGAACACTGAGGTTTTCTAAAAGGCAAGTAGAAAACTTAATATGTCCCTCTTTTTTCATGGTGAGTGAAGCTTTTGATATTCATGCTAACACAAATTTCTTTAGCCTTGCATGCCCTTCAACATGCAAGCTGCATGTGTATGTATTAGAATGAAAACATGGATGGTAAAATCAGGCATATGAAATATCAAGTTAATCCAACTTATGATGGCAGAGATAAAAGAAATGTAAAAACATTAATACAGTATTTGGAGAGACGCAAAAGCGTACTGACTTCATTGTGATCATTATGTATGGCTTTCCACAAGTGGGTTCGACAATAAATTGCAACTATAATGTACACGTATTTTGTGCATTTGTACTAACTGCCTCTTCAGGGATTCCGCTGGAGAAAATAAAAAAATCGGCACAAGGAAAAAAAGAAAAAAGGAATAACCAATAGGATAAAAATAAACAATTGGAGATAAAAAATTAAAATTTTCGAAAAAAACAAAAAGGATTTTTTTTTTTTCGAAAATTGTAATTTTTTATCGCCAATTGTTTATTTTTATCGCCAATTGCGAAAGTGGCGATCGCCAGCGGAATCCCTGCAGGCTCTTACTTTCTTGTATTGTAAGAACCTGTCCATCTTTATTTGCGGTGTGAAGGGCACGCAGCAACATACGCCCTTCGATTCTCCGGTACCCTCGTGCCATGAGCTTGGAAAACATTGTGCTGGATGTAGTGAGTTGACCTATTGTGAAACAAAAACATTGGTCTCAATTCAAGAGGAATCAGAAATACGCCACTGACCCCTTCATTTATTTTCGATAAATTGATTTATTACTTTCGGCCGATATCCGAAACCCAGTGCATTTAACATGTTTGGCATGTTTAAATTGTGAATCAGAATGGACATGTTACTTGTATGGACGATACAGGTAAACAGGAGAATCAGGTGGTGCTGTTTGCGCAAGAGTCAAGATAGTCACGACTCAACAGCAGAGCTGAGTCAAGATTTTGTATGAAGTGAACAATAGTTACGAATTCGTGACTATATATTTGCGCAACAACAGATAAATTTCAGTGTTTATCAACAAAGCAAATTATAGTAAATCAATTAATAAGCAATTTTATCACAGAGAGGACGATTCGACTTGCCGACGATTTCATCAAATAGAGGGCGGTCTGACTTGCGGACGACCCGACTTAGAGACGATTTGACTTGTATTCTTCCGACTTGGTAGTGAGTCACCTGGATCTGTTGGACCTTAGATTAAGCACATATTGCTTATATAGGTCCCTCTATTAGGTTATACGTTTCTTCTTGACAACACTAATACTTAAACTATTTTAATATATTTGTGGGTCTGCGCCTTCGATGAGTAGAGTCATTGTATCAGTATACAGTTCAATTGCTGTTGTATTTCTTTTATTCATTGAAATTTATAAATGCTCTTATAATCTGTTGATGCATAATGATGAAGGGTTCATTTTTAGATCACTACTCAGATTAAAAATGGCCCAAAAAAGAGACATTGAATGACTTGAGTACCATAGGCTAGTGTATACATCCGTGTGTCATCTAGGCAAATGGCAAAAAATACATATAAGGGAGGTAACTCATTCCAATTGATCCGATGTTCTGACGACCGTCAAGATAGACACTAATGTAACCTGACAACTTCCGGGTACACGTTTCTGTTGCATATTTTTGTTTATTTATCAAATGCAGTTGATTTAAATTAGTATCGGAGAGATAATTTGATGATGTACTATACAAATGTCTATGTTTCTTCCAAATTATTTCAATGTCAGTTATCCTAAAGAAACACAAATTTCTCTGAAACGCAATTTTGCTTTGCAAATTATGAGATTCCAATTTTTACCCCACCCACTTTATATTAATACATATTTTGCAGATAGAGGAATGAGACAGAACTAATTATAGAATAACTACATAATGGCCATGAAATGATACGTTAAAAGTCCACAAAATGTCGGTAAGTATGGGTGACGTCACAAACTTTGGATATAGTTGTTGCGCCAGTTTTTGTCCCGTCTGCTTTAGCAGAAGCGGGACATAGGCATAGCTTTTCCGGCGGCGGCGGCGGCGACGGAGTCAACATTTCACGTTAAGTTTTTGCGTTTAGGTCAGTTTCCAGAAAACTCAATACTTGGTACACATCAACACTGTGGTGTAACCATCTCACACAGAGGGAGCCAATGTGACCTTGACCTAGTTTTCATGGTTGATTGACCTACTTTTCACATGCATTCAACGTTAAGTTTTTGCGTTTAGCTCTGTTTCTAAAACTTAACGCTCAGGTTAATTCATTGTAACTTCTGTTTCCCTCAATGGAATGCTTTAATATTCCATACATCAAGGTCAAGGTCACTGACTTAGAACTTTCCGTGTTTGGAAAAGTTAATGCTCAGGTTTATGCTTTAATATTCCATACATGCATTTGTAACAACATCCCGCATCATTCTACAGAAAGCCCATGATGCCCGCTAACGTCAAAGGTCAAGATCACTGACTTAGAAATTTCCGTGTTTGGAAAAGTTAACGCTCAGTTTATGCTTTGATATTCCATACATGCATTTGTAACAACATCCCGAATCATTCTACAGAAAGCCCATGTTGCCCGCTAACCAAAAGGTCAAGGTCACTGACTTAGAAATTTCCGTGTTTGGAAAAGTTAACGCTCAGTTTATGCTTTAATATTCCATACATGCATTTGTAACAACATCCTGCATCATTCTACAGAAAGCCCATGGTGCCCGCAAACCCCAAAGGTCAAGGTCGCTGACTTAGAAATTTCCGTGTTTGGAAAAGTTAACGCTCAGTTTATGCTTTAATATTCCATACATGCATTTGTAACAACATCCCGCATCATTCTACACAAAGCCCATGATGCCCGCTAACGTCAAAGGTCAAGGTCACTGACTTAGAAATTTCCGTGTTTGGAAAAGTTAACGCTCAGTTAGTAGTATATAGGGAGTCAAAATGATACCACCAAAGGTGGGAAGCGTTATTGACCCTGGTTACAGCTCCCAACAGTATCGAAAAACGTGTTTTTGGCCAAATATGAAAAGTAGTCCCCAACAAAAAACAAATGTTGGCGTTGGGTGCCGCAATACAGGCAACAAAACCACCAGCGCAGGTGATATTATTCTGACTCCGATATTTCGAAAAAGAGAAAAAAAAGGGGAAAAACTGGTACTTTTTGTGGGTGCTGGTACACACTTTTGTTTGTTGGATTTTTTTTGGGAAAGTTGTATCCACATTTGGGACGAAAAATCCACAATTGTACTACCACCTCCCAATCGTATCCACATTTGGGACACAAAATCCACAATCGTACTACCACCTCCCAATTCGTATCCACATTTGGGACACAAAATCCACAATCGTACTACCACCACCCAATTGTGGATACGAATTGCACACACATCCCTTTTTGGGAAAGTAGAAGAAAAATTTGTCTCCCAAGAGGCAAACAGAAATGGCCCATCCATATTTTGGACGAAAACAATCCACAATCGTACTACCACCCCATACAAGCCAACAATTTCTGGAATACCAAACCTGTTTTCCACATGGGATGCGCCCCGATTCCAGAATCGATCCACACCCGATTTTCCAAAATGGATCTGCCATCCAAAACAATTTCTGTTTTCCACATCCACAATCGAACGCCCAATTGAAGATATGTTTCCCATTGGAATAGACAAACAATTTTGCCAAATCGATCCAAAATGCCATACAAGGAATGCGAAACATGCGGCAAGGGTTTCGACAAGCCCGCAAATTTTCGAAGACACATGGGTCGCAAGAACCCGTGCAGACCTCCCACGAGAGAGTGTCCCGAATGTGGAGGGAAGTTTGCCACCTACAAGACTCTCTGGCAACATCGCTCGAACAGGTGTCCCGAGGGGCCAGAAGATTGTTTTTCCAAAACAACCACGGAGGGTAGCAAGAAGAAGGCTGCGACCAGGAAGAGGATCCTGGTACTGGAGAGGAGGGTGGCAGAGTTGGAGGAGGAGGTGGCTAGACTGCGGGATGGAGCGAACATCGACAGCGACGACGATGAGACCGATTGGACAGATATGTAGAGAGAGGTCGGCTATTTTCTCCCAATTGTACACATTCGGACTTTTGGGAAAGTCGAAGAAAAAATGTGTCTCCCAAGAGGCAAACAAAAATGATACCACCCAATTGTCCACATTTGGACTTTTGGGAAAAGTGTAAAAATATTTGTCTCCAAGAGGCGACCAGAAATGATACCACCCATTTGTGTTTTGAAAAATTAAAATTATGTCTACTCCCCCCTTTGTTTTTGTTTTGAAAAATTTAAAATTATGCCTACTCCCCCCTTCGTGTTTTGAAAAATTACTAGGGCGGAAAAAAAAAGTTTCAGCTACCACCGTTTCGGCAACCACACGACACTCCCAATCACCCACGAAAAATCGGGAAACGGCTTTCCAAAAAAACCCAAATACATCGAATAACTACATCGAACTACAACGAACTACAGTATAGAAAGCGGAGATTTGGTCGAGGCTACCAAGGTTTCGGCTACCTTTTTCCCCAAAAACGGCTACTCCATGTAGAAAGGGTGGGTCGCCCAGGGTGTATGGACTCGCTAGGGAGTTTTCTTTTTTTCATTCGATTTTGTGGAGTGCACGAAGAACTGGGCGTCGGGATCTGGTTTGTTCTTCCAGAGTCTACAAGCCTCTAGAGACACGAATGGGAACAGTGGTCTGCAGACCGCGTACGCCGCCACAGAGACCCCCAGCCACCACTTCGCATTCTCTACGGTTCTCCAGATGTCGTGCACCTCCCACCCGGATTTCGTCTGGCACTCTTCTTCCTCCGGGCACTCTTCTTCCTCCAGACACTCGTCTTTCTTCGGACACTCGGAATCGACCGTGCGGGCATCGTCGGAAATTGCGTCCAACAGCCTGCGTTCCAGTGTATCCAACCGGTTCTCCAAACGTCTCTCCATGTCGGACAGGTGCGTCGATTCTTCGAACGAGCGTGCATCTTCTAGTAGATCCGTGGGGAACTCGGTGGGACCAGGCGCGGTCACCCTGTGTTCTACGGGGGTAGGGGTTTCTTGTTCTTCTGGTTTCTTCGTTTTGTACTAACGTTCCGCATCGACATCGTCCCAGATTTTTCGGAGTCTAGCACTACCGATCCCGTACTTCTTTTTGATTTCGTCGGCTGTAGTCTTCCCACGGGTGGAAATAATTTCTAGAATATTTTTCGGAGATAAATAGGTTTTTGGCATGCTTGCAAACGCTTCTATCTACATAGGGAACATTTGTCCAACATGGAATTCCCAAATTGTTCGAAATACCCAAAATACTTGTTCGAGGTGTTCGGAAAGGCCAAAACGCTTGTTCGCGAATACCACGGTGCTCGGGATTCTCCTAGGTGGGAGAGTATGTTCCCTAGGATTCCTATCTTGGCTATCCTAGTGGATAGAAGAGGAGAATCCCGAGCACCGTGGTATTCGCGAACTCTGCCACCCTCCTCTCCAGTACCAGGATCCTCTTCCTGGTCGCAGCCTTCTTCTTGCTACCCTCCGTGGTTGTTTTGGAAAAACAATCTTCTGGCCCCTCGGGACACCTGTTCGAGCGATGTTGCCAGAGAGTCTTGTAGGTGGCAAACTTCCCTCCACATTCGGGACACTCTCTCGTGGGAGGTCTGCACGGGTTCTTGCGACCCATGTGTCTTCGAAAATTTGCTGGCTTGTCGAAACCCTTGCCGCATGTTTCGCATTCCTTGTATGGCATTTTGGATCGATTTGGCAAAATTGTTTGTCTATTCCAATGGGAAACATATCTTCAATTGGCGTTCGATTGTGGATGTGGAAAACAGAAATTGTTTTTGGATGGCAGATCCATTTTGGAAAATCGGGTGTGGATCGATTCTGGAATCGGGGCGCATCCCATGTGGAAAACAGGTTTGGTATTCCAGAAATTGTTGGCTTGTATTTGGTGGTAGTACGATTGTGGATGTTTTCGTCCAAAATGTGGATGGGCCATTTCTGTTTGCCTCTTGGGAGACAAATTTTTCTTCTACTTTCCCAAAAAGGGATGTGTGTGCAATTCGTATCCACAATTGGGTGGTGGTAGTACGATTGTGGATTTTTGTGTCCCAAATGTGGATACGAATTGGGAGGTGGTAGTACGATTGTGGATTTTGTGTCCCAAATGTGGATACGATTGGGAGGTGGTAGTACAATTGTGGATTTTTCGTCCCAAATGTGGATACAACTTTCCCAAAAAAAATCCAACAAACAAAAGTGTGTACCAGCACCCACAAAAAGTACCAGTTTTTCCCCTTTTTTTTTTCTCTTTTTCGAAATATCGGAGTCAGAATAATATCACCTGCGCTGGTGGTTTTGTTGCCTGTATTGCGGCACCCAACGCCAACATTTGTTTTTTGTTGGGGACTACTTTTCATATTTGGCCAAAAACACGTTTTTCGATACTGTTGGGAGCTGTAACCAGGGTCAATAACGCTTCCCACCTTTGGTGGTATCATTTTGACTCCCTATATACTACTCAGTTTATGCTTTGATATTCCATACATGCATTTGTAACAACATCCCGCATCATTCTACAAAAAGCCCATGATGCCCTCTAACGCCAAAGGTCAAGGTCACTGACTTAGAGAAATGTTCGTGTTTGGAAAAGTTAACGCTCAGTTTATGCTTTAATATTCCATACATGCGTTTGTAACAACATCCCGCATCATTCTACAGAAATCCCATGGTGCCTGCTAATCCCAAAAGTCAAGGTCACTGAATTAGAAATTTGCGTGTTTGCAAAAGTTAACGCTCAGTTTATGCTTTAATATTCCATACATGCATTTGTAACAACATCCCGCATCATTCTACAGAAAGCCCATGGTGCCCGCAAACCGCAAAGGTCAAGGTCGCTGACTTAGAAATTTCCGTGTTTGGAAAAGTTAACGCTCAGTTTATGCTTTGATATTCCATACATGCATTTGTAACAACATCCCGCATCATTCTACAGAAAGCCCATGATGCCCTCTAACGCCAAAGGTCAAGGTCACTGACTTAGAACTTTCCGTGTTTGGAAAAGTTAATGCTCAGTTTATGCTTTAATATTCCATACATGCATTTGTAACAACATCCTGCATCATTCTACAGAAAGCCCATGGTGCCCGCTAACCCCAAAGGTCAAGGTCACTGACTTAGAAATTTCCGTGTTTGGAGTTAACGCTCAGTTTATGCTTTAATATTCCATACATGCATTTGTAACAACATCCCGCATCATTCTACAGAAAGCCCATGATGCCCTCTAACGCCAAAGGTCAAGGTCACTGACTTAGAGAAATTTTCGTGTTTGGAAAAGTTAACGCTCAGTTTATGCTTTAATATTCCATACATGCATTTGTAACAACATCCCGCATCATTCTACAGAAAGCCCATGATGCCCTCTAACGCCAAAGGTCAAGGTCACTGACTTAGAAATTTCTGTGTTTGGGAAAGTCAACGCTCGGTTTATGCTTTGATATTGCATACATGCATTTGTAACAACATCCCGCATCATTCTACAGAAAGCCCATGTTGCCCGCTAACCCAAAAGGTCAAGGTCACTGACTTAGAAATTTCCGTGTTTGGAAAAGTTAACGCTCAGTTTATGCTTTAATATTCCATACATGCATTTGTAACAACATCCTGCATCATTCTACAGAAAGCCCATGGTGCCCGCAAACCCCAAAGGTCAAGGTCGCTGACTTAGAAATTTCTGTGTTTGGAAAAGTTAACGCTCAATTTATGTATGCTTTAATATTCCATACATGCATTTGTAACAACATCCCGCATCATTCTACAGAAAGCCCATGGTGCCCGCAAACCGCAAAGGTCAAGGTCGCTGACTTAGAAATTTCCGTGTTTGGAAAAGTTAACGCTCAGTTTATGCTTTGATATTCCATACATGCATTTGTAACAACATCCCGCATCATTCTACAGAAAGCCCATGATGCCCTCTAACGCCAAAGGTCAAGGTCACTGACTTAGAGAAATGTTCGTGTTTGCAAAAGTTAACGCTCAGTTTATGCTTTAATATTCCATACATGCGTTTGTAACAACATCCCGCATCATTCTACAGAAATCCCATGGTGCCTGCTAATCCCAAAAGTCAAGGTCACTGAATTAGAAATTTGCGTGTTTGCAAAAGTTAACGCTCAGTTTATGCTTTAATATTCCATACATGCTTTTGTAACAACATCCCGCATCATTCTACAGAAAGCCCATGGTGCCCGCAAACCCCAAAGGTCAAGGTCGCTGACTTAGAAATTTCCGTGTTTGGAAAAATTAACGCTCAGTTTATGTTTTCATATGCCATATATGCATTTGTAACAACATCCCGCATCATTCTACAGAAAGCCCATGGTGCCCGCTAACCCCAAAGTTCAAGGTCACTGACTTACAAATTAACGCTCAGTTTATGCTTAAATATTCCATACATGCATTTGTAACAACATCCCGCATCATTCTACAGAAAGCCCATGTTGCTCACTAACCCCAAGGTTATTACAAGCTCCATATATACTATCAAACTGCGCCAGGCGGGACATTTTGCTCCGCGGAGCTCTTGTTGTGTTAGTCAAGACTCGACAGTTTTCGGGGTATGGTGCAGATTGTTAGCTTAAATGTTGTTCTCAATACTTATAGTTATACCATGATCTGATAGCTTGCAAGCTCACGATACCCGCACACCATATGATTGTGCAGAATCCCTAAGCTTTCCAATCCCTAGCTTAGATTATTGGATGCCTTTTACTGTTTCATCCTTAGAGCTGAGGTTATCTAAGCTATCCAATCCCACAATACTATGCAGTGCAATGATAAAGAGAATACGAAAGTGTGTCATGACAGAAGGGCTGGTTAAACTGATGACCTGTATTGCACCAGCACGACCACTCAGCTCAGTATATGTTGGTTTTCATTTTAATGTAAAGTAGTAAGCAATTGATGTCACCATTCTACCACTTTAAAGCTAGTCAAACAAATACGACTCTAGCTGCTACGTTGTTACTTCGCTAAGAAGGAAGCTATACAGTTAGCTGCTACGTTGTTACTTCGCTAAGAAGTAAGCAATACAGTAAGTGGATTGAAACCGTGGAATACTTTGCGCTACTTTAAAGCCAGTTAAAGAGATAACAGGTTTAATGTACATTAAGCTACATCACCCAGGGCTGTTCTTGAAAACCGATGAACATACCGTAGTTGTATCCAATCTGCTTTGATGATGGGTTTTGTAACACAGGTTACTGTGTTTCAGGATCAACAGGAGAGAACAGATGAATCACCGGGGTCAGCGAAGTCCGCAGCAACATCTAAGGTACACACACTGACACACCCATTCCTGTGACTGGAGAAATGGGGATTATGAATTTGCGACCTGTGTAGATCCTGATCAGCCTGTGCATCCGCACAGTCTGATCAGGATCTGCACTGTTCACTATTCCATTATTGAAGCATCCATCATTCTTTTAACAAGCAATATAGATTGTTTCCAGAATATTGGGAGTGCTGTGAGATCAGCAGAAATGGGGCTCATGGCTTTGCTCTAATAGTGATCTATGCTGTTTGTTAGAAGCAGGATCTATATGTGGCTGTGACTGGATAAATGGGGCTTTACTTATGGAATGTATGACCAGTGTAGATCCTGATCAAATAGCACAATCTGATAACGATCTATATTGCTTGTTGGAAGCGTTACATTGATGGAATGCCGAACACTGCAGATCCTGATCTGACTGTGCCAATTGGCATTTGCCGATCCAATAGCCATAATTTTTATACCCCCGGTCTCTGTAGAGGCCGGGAGGAATATAGTATTTGGACTGTGTGTCCGTTTGTATGTGTGTGTGTGTCTGGTTAAGTTTGCCGGAGTTTCTCCAATCTGCCACCGGGGGCACTTGTTTGCTGACAGCCCACATTTTCTTGTTTTCTAAAAAAAAACCGGCCAATGAAGTATATTCCATAATGACTACCTTTACATGTATTCTGAATTGTTGCCAACTTTCGCTGTAACGTTCTTTACTATTTCAGCTGGACAATCTCTCCAGAGATGACCTCATGAAGTTTGTTAAAAGACAGATTGTTACATTACAGAAACTGAAGACTAGAAATGACGGTATGTACAGCTTGATACGGTTACCATAATCATGATAACAGACATGACAATAGACTAATGATTAAGGAACAATATGTAACTAAACTTCACTAGCCCACTCAGGAATGCAGTCTTATACCGATCTCTTTTGATAACTGAATCATAAATGTCAGCCTTTTCTCAGTAATAAACAGTGTAACAAAATATTGTACAAACATAACATACTACTTAGGCAAGATTTTCCCTGTCACATACAATAACTTTATATTTGATTTCAGTTATCGTATATAAATGATGTCGAAATTTGACAACAATTTCAGAGAATGCAGAATTCAATGGTCTGAAATTCAACTTTTGATGTAATTTGCGGCTGTGCCTGGGGGAATGGGGCCAATGGGATTCTTTGCCAGTGTAGCTCCTGATCAAATAGCACACTCCTGTAGCCTGATAACGATGTATATTCCTTGATGGAATGGCGAACAGTGCATATCCTGATCAGACTTTGTGGATGCACAGGATGATCTGTATCTACAGTGGTCAGAAAACCCATCAGCCCCATTTTTATGCCCCACCACGATAGTGGAGGGGGCATTTAGTGCTACCCTTGTCCGTCTTTCCCGTCCGTCGCCAACCTTGTATGTCGTAAAACTTTTAAACAGTACTAGCTACACACCTGAAACTTGGATGCGCAAAGTTTATTTTCATTTTTGATTTGACCCCGGGGTCATGGATTATCTCCCCCTTTTCGACTTAGAATTTTGGCTTATAAGTCGTAATACTTTTAAACCGTAATAGCTAAAGACCTGAAACGTGGTATGTAGCTTCCTTATGATGAGTAGATGCGCAAAGTTTATTTAAATTTTTTATTTGACCCCGGGGTCATGGATATCTCCCGCTTTTAGACATAGAATTTTCCAATTTTGGCTTGTAAGTCGTAAAACGTTTTAAACCGTAATAGCTTCAGACCTGAAACTTGGTATGTAGCTTCCTTATGATAAGTAGATGCACAAAGTTTATTTCAATTTTCAATTCGACCCCTGGGTCATGGATTATCTCCCCCTTTTCGACTTAGAATTTTCCAATTTTGGCTTGTAAGTCGTAAACGTTTTAAACCCTAATAGCTACACATCTGAAACTTGGTATGTAGCTTCTTTATGATGAGTAGATGCGCAAAGTTTATTTCGATTTTTGAATCGACCCCGGGTTCATGGATTATCTCCCTCTTTTCGACTTAGAATTTTCCAATTTTGGCTTGTAAGTCGTAAAACTTTTAAACCCTAATAGTTACACACCGGAAACTTGGTATGTAGTTTTCTTATGATGAGTAGATGCGCAAAGTTTATTTCGATTTTTGATTCAACCCCTGGGTCCTGGATTATCTACCCTTTTGAACTTGGAATTTTGCCTCGTTTATCAAAGGATACAGAGACTGCCTGCATATACGGTTTAGAGAGGTTCTACTGTACAATAAGTCTGAAAGGAAATTTAAAACACTGAACCATTTGTAATTCTCTTGTTTCAGAGCTGACTAACACAGTGAAGGAGCTTGAAAATGCCAAAGTTGATCTCGAGCCCAACAAGGTAAACACCATTAATGCTTTCACACCTAAGCCACTGGAATTAATCGTTCCACAAAATGTATTCTTCTACAGAATGGATTGTTTCCTTGTATTTTTTCCGAAGATCCATTTATCAGAAAATGTTTTTATAAGATGGCTTTCAAAACCTCTTTAAACTGTACTTCCTGGGACCTTGACTGGTTGACTTTTAAGAATTTTGAGAAATGTTTGATGGATTTGTTTAGATTTAATGACCCCTACCATGGGCGGATTCAGGTGGGGGGGGGGCGGACCCGGCGCGCGCCCCCCCCCTTAAAATTTGCCGAGTAAATATTTTTTACAAGTTACAAGGCACGTTTCATGCCAAGTGCCATGTATTCCATGCATTTTTCGGTCGTTGTCTTATTGTTTCAAAATTTAAACGTTTTCAATCAAAAATCATGTCTAAACATACTGTGACAGTGTCAATATTTTTGTTCCAAAACGCAGGAAATGCGATGTAGATTTCAAAAAATTTTCGGTGGGAAATGCCCCCAGACCCCCCTAGCCTCCGCTCGGTCGACTATTTTGCAATACTTGACTATATTATCGAACGAGCTTAGCTAGATAATATAGTCAAGTATTGCAAAATAGTTACGCCCCCCCTACCCCGAAATCCTGGATCCTCGCCTCCTTACATGTACAATGTATGTAGTAAATGGTAGCTTTAGTGAACACTATTCATGCGTTTTTATGTCTTTTTTTATGACACAGAGTTTATTGAAACTGACCATGGAATCCCAGGAATTTGCATTTAGAGTTTTCACTGTTACTGTTTATTTCAGGAAGAAAGTGCGAAACTTCAAGAGCTACAGGAAGAGAAAGAAGAAATTCTCTTGAACTATCAGGCTGTTCAGCAGACTCTTACTGAGAGCCAAGAAAGATGTCAGAGTTTGGAATCGGAAAACTGCACACTGAAGGAAGATCGGGAAAAGGTGGAAACAGAGTCAAGATTGTTACAGGGACAGAATAAGGTGATTGTTGTGGTTACATGTGTTACCATGGTTAATGTGCTAATCTTGAGATCTCAACAATATTTCTGCCTCAGTAGATGTCTCCTCGACCACTGCTGTGTGCATGCTTTGCATTTATCATGATGTATTGCATTAGTTTCTTATTGTATCCCCCAGACTACCGTCGGGGGATACTATGGATTTGACAGCGCGCCGCGTCCGCTGCAGACACTTCTTGTCCGGAGCATAACTCGAACACCCTTTGGAATATTTTCATGAAACTTCACACATGCATAGACCACGACCCGAAGGTGTGTCGCGCACAAGAATGACAACTCTTGCATAGCTAATTTTTTAGTTATCTCCCTTTTTTGTTTCTCGCACTGATTTCGTGTCTGGAGCATAACTCCACCACCCTTTCGAATATTTTCATGAAACTTCACACATGCATAGACCACGACCCGAAGGTGTGTCGCGCACAAGAATGACAACTCTTGCATAGCTAATTTTTGAGTTATCTCCCTTTTTTGTTTCGCGCACTGATTCACCATAACTCGACCACCCTTTGGAATATTTTTATGAAACTTAACACATTCAATTAGACCACGAACCGAAGGTGTGTCGTGCACAAGAATGACAACTCTTGCATAGCTAATTTTTTAGTTATCTCCCTTTTTTGTTTTCGCTCACTGATTTCCTGTCCGGAGCATAACTCGACCACCCTTTGGAATATTTTCATGAAACTTCACACATGCATAGACCACGACCCGAAGGTGTGTCGCGCACAAGAATGACAACTCTTGCGTAGCTAATTTTTCAGTTATCTCCCTTTTTTGTTTTGCGCACTCTACAAACTGGACAATAATGCATGAAGACCTGTTTTCTCGTCTGCTCTGTATACCTTTTCTCGTGTGCTCTGTACACCTTACCTGTAGAGAGAACAATAGAAACTAGGAGAACCATGTGCTAAGCATGGGCTAGCATGTGCAGATGTCCACTGCTTGACCACTGCTGACCAGGTAATTTATACAGGTAAATCACTACATTTGGTACTGTGTTGAAAATATTGTGGCATTATGTGGACCTCTGCAGATATATGTAGATAAATATAGGACTATTAAAAAAAAATCTGGTCTCCAATAGCAAGCATTATTATTTTTAAACTTTTTTTTGTCATTTTTTTTTTTTTTTTTTTTCATTATTTTTTTTCATTTTTTTTTTTAAATTGTTTTTCAATTTGACTGGAAAAAAAATCTGGGCTCCAGTAGCAAGCATTATTATTTTTAAACTTTTTTTTTCCATTTTTTTTTTTTTCATTTTTTTTTTCAAATTATTTTTCAATTTTTGTCCAGTAGCAGAAGGTCGTAAGTGCTATATACAGACTATTCACCTGTACATGTGCTAGCATGTGCAACTGACCACTGACCACTTACAGGTAATTTATACAGGTAAATGATTATATTACATTTCCGTAAACTGTGTTGAAAATATTGTGGCATTATGTGGACCTGTGCAGATATATGTAGATAAATATAGGACTATTAAAAAAATTCTGGGCTCCAGTAGCAAGCATTATTATTTTTAAATTTTTAAACTTTTTTTCCATTTTTTTTTTTCATTTTTTTTCTTCAAATTCTTTTTCAATTTTTGTCTAGTAGCATAAGGTCGTAAGTGCTATATACAGACTATTATCATATAATAAAACAATTATTGACTAGTGAGCCATAGAATATAATCTGATATTCTATGGTTCACTAGTCAATAATTGTATAATATGTTCGGGCCAGTGAAAATTGCTTTCGGGCCCAGGCTCGAGGTCAAGGCGGGACAAGGCGAGGCATCTGATTCCGCGGAATTCTTGTTTACTTATCTCCCTTTGTTGTTTCGTGCTCTGATTTTGTATCCAAAGCATAACTCGAAACACGCATATACGCATTGCTCTAATGGTCCTCTACCGCCCTGTGCCAAATCCACGTTCGTTCTGCCCCCGTCAAGCCCAGGGTCAAGGTCACATACTTAGTGCTTCAAAAACATTAATGCTTGGGTAAATATCTTATACTTTCTGTTTTCTTTCATGGATCATGGATCATCTTCATATTTCATATACGCATTGCTCTAATGGTCCTCTACCGCCCTGTGCCAAATCCACGTTCGTCCTGCCCCACCAATCCCAGGGTCAAGGTCACATACTTGGTGCTTCAAAAACTTTAACGCTCAGGTAAATATCTTATAATTTTTATTTCCATTCACGGATCAACTTCATATTTTCATATACGCGTTGCTCTAATGGTCGTCTACCGCCCTGTGCCAAATCCACGTTCGTCCTGCCCCCGCCAAGCCCAGGGTCAAGGTCACATACTTAGTGCTTCAAAAACTTTAACGCTCGGGTAAATATCTTATAATTTACTGTTTTCTTTCATGGATCATCTTCATATTTCATATACGCATGCTCTAATGGTCCTCTACCGCCCTGTGCCAAATCCACGTTCGTCCTGCCCCCGCCAATCCAGGGTCAAGGTCACATACTTGGTGCTTCAAAAACTTTAATGCTCAGGTAAACATATCTTATAATTTTTCTTCCCATTCACGGATCAACTTCATATTTCATATATGCGTTGCTCTAATGGTCCTCTACTGCCCTGTGCCAAATCCACGTTCGTCCCGCCCCCGCCAAGCCCAGGGTTAACATCATATACTTAGTGCTTCAAAAACTTTAACGCTCAGGTAAATATCTTATAATTTCTGTTTTCTTTCACGGATCAGCTTCATATTTCATATATACATTGCTCTAATGGTCCTCTACCGCCCTGTGCTAAATCCACGTTTGTCCTGCCCCCGCCAAGCCCAGGGTGAAGGTCACATACTTGGTGCTTCAAAAACTTTAACGCTCAGGTAAAAGAAAATTTTGACTTGCAATTTGGCCTCATTTATTATCAAAGCGATATGTGGGACATCCGTGTTCTATGAACACATTTTCTAGTTTATTAAACTTCACACATGCATAGAAGACGACCCAAAGGTGTGTCGCACGTAAGAATGACAACTCTTGCGTCGTTAATTTCTTAGTTATCTCCCTTTGTTGTTTCGTGCACTGATTTCGTGTCTGGAGCATAACTCGAACACCCTTTGGAATATTTTCATGAAACTTCACACATGCATAGACCACGACCCTAAAGGTGTGTCCCGCAAGAATGACAACTCTTGCATCACTAATTCTTTAGTTATCTCCCTTTGTTTTTCCGTCACTGATTTTGTCTCCGGAGCATAACTCGAACACCCTTTTTTCAAACTACTTGTGTATCTGGGGAGGGGGATACACATGCGCTTGTCGACAAGCGTCCATTTCTAGTTTATATAGGTTCATGGGTCTCCTTTCGATATCTCGTTCTCAGTTTTTAGCTTGACTATTCCAAGGATAGTGAGAGCTTATGTAGTCACCCCGGCGTCGGCGTCACCATCACGCCTTGGTTAAGATTTTTAGTCAAGCTTGTATATGTAATACTCCTGGCCCTACACCCACCATACTTGGATAACTTCATCTCCTAGTGATGTACATCAACAACCCCTGACCTATATTTGACCTTGACCTACATTTAACCTTGAATTACTTAGTTAATTCCCCTTGGTTAAGGTTTTTAGTCAACCTTGGTTAAGGTTTTTAGTCAAGCTTGTATATGCAATACTATTGTGCATACAGACACCATACTTGGACAACCGTTTCTCATAGGGATGTACATCAATAACCCCTGATCTATATTTGACCTTGACCTACATTTCCTCTTGAATTACTTACTTCCCCTTGATTAAGGTTTTTAGTCAACCTTGGTTAAGGTTTTTAGTCAAGCTTGTAGATGGAATACTATTGTGCATACAGACACCATACTTGGATAACTTTTTCTCATAGGGATGTATATCAATAACCCCTGACCTATATTTTACCATGACCTACATTTAACCTTGAATTACTTAGTTATTTCCCTTTGGTTAAGGTTTGTACTCAAACTTGGTTAAGGTTTGTAGTCAAGCTTGTATATGGAATACTCCTGGGCCTACAGCAACCATACTTGGACAACTTCATCTCCTAGTGATGTACATCAATAATCCCTGACCTATATTTGACCTTGACCTACTTTTACCCTTGGATTACTTAGTTATTTCCCATTGGTTAAGGTTTTTAGTCAAGCTTGTATATGGAATACTCCTGGGCCTACAGCAACCATGCTTGGAAAACTTCATCTCCTATCAATGTCAGATATAGGTCAGGGGTTATTGATGTACATCAAAGTGATGTACATCAATGACCTACATTTAACCTTGAATTACTTAGTTAATTTCCCTTGGTTAAGGTTTTTAGTCAACCTTGGTTAAGGTTTTTATGCGGGCCACGGCCACCTTGTTTGTCAAGCTATGTGTACATCGACAACCCTCGTAGTTGAGCTATGCTGTTCTCCTACAACTCTTGTTTGATATGACAATATTGAGGTCCAGTTTAGTCCCAGATCAACATGTGCATTCACACCGTCTGATCAGGATCTACACTGTTCTGTGTAGAATTTGCGGTAACAACATTCCTGATGGGTCTAAAACAAAATCAGGTATGGTTTAAATAGTGTTTCAACAAGGTCCTAACAAAAGTAATGGCATACAGGCATCTGAATACAAACTTTGATAGCTTATATAAATGTTTCTCCCATTCAGATTTGGCAGCTTGAGTAGTGTGATTTAAACCAATCTATCAATATAGTGAACAACAATACATACATCTTTCATATAGAGAATTTTTGTCTTTATTTGTGACTAAAAGTTAAGTTTATATGCTAAATCATTTAATTTAGAAAATCTCACCTTTCCCAAGGCAAATGATGTCATGAAACATATAGTGCCATTTATCAGGTAACAATATTTATATTGGCCAAATACATATTGACTGATAATTCCAGCACAAAAAATATTTACACAATTCCCTAACATTTGATTGGTCCGTAGCAAGTCTCTGTCCAAAATTTATATCCCAGTAAACTCCCATGTCAAACTACTTTCCGTAACCGTCAGGCGCATGTTAAAATAATTCTTAAGAAAACGGAAAATAAACAGATTTTCTTGATGAATTTATTTCAAATGCTGGAATTATAAGGAATGAATGGCCTTTCTGTGGAATTTATCGGGGTATAAACTTGGAAAAGTCGCAGTATTCCAGTATTCCAGTATTCGTCCAGTATTTCCGCGACTTTTCCAAGTTTATACCCCGATAAATTCCACAAAAAGGCCATTCATTCCTATAATAACATATTGCTGTATCAGTCATTGACCTGATGCAAGTGTCCAGTAGCCGATTTCATCAAAATTGCAAAGTATACTTATCTAGCAAAGTATATTGATGGAGTAATCATTTATTTTTCCAGAAATGCTTCATATCATATAGAACTAATGACTGCATATATTTGATGATTAAAAGTATGCAGAATTATTATACTGAATTTATTACATTATCACAGCCAAATTGGCTGTGATAATGTAATAAATTCAGTATAATAAAAATTGATAAATTTATCCTAAAATTGAAAATTTCTCCCTCAAAGTATACTTTGCTAGATAAGTATACTTCGCAATGTTGGTGAAATGGGCTACAGGTTACAATACATTGAAAACTGATGTTTCATTGATCTAACGGCGTTGTCACATAACGTTACCAAATGATGTCAGTTCAATGAAAAAAAGTGAAAGTGTTTAACGTCCCACCAACAGACGGGACCACAGTTTAAAGTCTCATCCGACAGACCAGTGGGATGGAAATATTATGAAAGTATTTTTGATGCACAAGGCCAGGTTCGAACCCACAACCTCCGGATTGGAAGTCCGGTGTTCTAACCCCTAGGCCACAACACATCCCCAGTTCAATGAAATACAGTTTCCACGAAAACCACATCATAATTGCTCTTTCTGTAGCATAAAACGTTGACTGATAAATAGAATACCAGTGTCTTTTGATATCAATTTTATCATGCTCAGCTTGGAATCTGTAGGAATTCCTCGACAAATTCCGACGCGTTTCCGAGCCTTGCCTTATAAACTCGATATCAAAAGACACTAGCATGCAATTCTCTAAAACATTATTATTGTTATTGAAAAGGAAAAACAGTGTGAACTGGTGAAGTACTCTTTTGTTGTTGTAGGAACTGCAGGAGCAGGTAGAGTGTATGAAGATGAAAGACGAAACCATGGCAACCACATTCCAGTTTCTCCAAACAGAAAATGACGAGCAAAGGAAAGAAAAAATGGTGAGCTCTTGCGTCATAGTAGACCAAAATCCTAATGTTTGCAAATGTGTAGATGCAGATGATGATCCATCGTTTGTGGATGTATTTATTTTCACATTTTTAACAAATGTACCTTTTTCCGATAAATGGAGTACTAGTTGTCTGAAAATTGACATGAGCCAGTCCATGAAAGCTAATGTTTGATGGTGGCCTGTTGCCAGTACATATACACTCAAATGATTAGTAACTTAGTAAACTTGTCTGAACACATTTACAACAGCACAACAATGACTGTGACTGAAGAAATGGTGCTGATGAGATTTGTGAACAGTGTAACTCCTGATCAAATAGCACACTCATGTAGCCTGATAACGATCTACAGTGCTTGTTAAAAGCATGACTGGTGTTTCATTGATCCAATGGCGAACAGTGTAGATCCTGATCAGATGGCAGATGGACTGATGAGCTGAACTGAATCTATACTGATCGCAAAACCCATAGGCTCAAGTTTTTCAGTCACTGCTACAAATGTAAATCAATGTCCCACATTGTCCATATGGTGCTGTCGCTGAAGCGTCTTATTGTTGGCACTTGGCACCAGATCAGAATATTGTTTGAGCACTGAATTTATAATAGTGGCTGTTTTAAAGAAGCAGGGGATGAAGAGAGGTGATCGTTTTTGGATGTTCGACTGAATTGTATTACACTTCAACCTTGCTGTAATAGTATTTGTTATAACACAAATTTGCATAACTCCCAAACGTTCAGTATTACTTTGTGTTCTATACAGCTTAATATGGATATGGTTTCATACTCTATCAATTATAGGAATGAATGGCCTTTTTGTGGAATTTATCGGGGTATAAACTTGGAAAAGTTTTCCAAGTTTATATCCCCGATAAATTCCACAAAAAGGCCATTCATTCCTTATAATTCCAGCATTTGAAATAAATTCATCAAGAAAATGTGTTTATTTTCCGTTTTCTTAAGAATTATTTTAACTGCGCCTCACGGTTACGGAAAGTAGTTCAGCGTGGGAGTTTACTGGGATATAAATTTTGGACAGAGACTTGCTATGGGCCAATCAAATGTTAGGCAATTGTGTAAATATTTTTGTGCTGGAATTATAGTATGATATGGGGCCTGACTTCTTTTTTTTTACATTGCCAGGATGTTGATGAGCAACTCCGCCTGTTGACTGAAGCCAGGGACCAGCTAATGGAGAACATGCAGGACCTCAAACACAGCCACACTGAGCTGGTAACCAGTTCTGAGGTCAAAGTGCAGGAATTGACCAATCAGAATGAGAGCCTGCAGGAGAGTTTGGGGCAGCTGGAAGAAAAGTTGAATGTAAGTTGTAAATATGTGACCCACGTGATGAGAGTAATTAATAGTTTATTTATATTGTCCAGTAAGTCAGCCTACTATACGTTTGTTTATCCATCTCACAGTTGGAGGACTCGGACCTGTGACACAAAAATATGCCCATTACAAAAAAATACACTACACCACCTACTTGGTCTCAAACAGTACTATGTTCCATTACATAATATAGCATAGTACTGTATGAGACCAAGTGGGTATGGTAATGGATTTTTTGTAATGGGCATTTTTATGCCCCCGCCACCGAATGGTGAGGGGGGCATATAGTGTTACCGGTGTCCGTACGTACGTACGTACGTACGTACGTACGTCCCGAAACCTTAACGCTGGGTAAATGGCTTATAAGTTCTGTTTCCTTGCTCGGATCTGCTTCACATTTCACACACGCATTGCTCCCAATGGCTCTTACGGCCCTGTGACAAATCACATTCGTCCCGCCCCCGCTAAGCCAGGGTCAGGTCACACTCTTGTGCTTTCGAAACCTTAGGCTGGGTAAATGGCCCTTAATAATTTCTCTTTCCTTGCTCCGGATCTGCTTCACATTTTACACAGCATTGCTCCAATGGTCCTCTACCGCCCTGTGACAAATTCACATTCGTCCCGCCCCCCGCTAAGCCCAGGGTCAAGGTCACAGACTTGGGTGCTTTCGAACCTTAACGCTGGGGTAAATGGCTTATAATTTCTTTTTCCTTGCTCGGCTCTGCTTCACATTTCACACACGCATTGCTCCAATGGTTCCTCTACCGCCCTGTGACAAATCCACATTCGTCCCGCCCCGCTAAGCCCAGTGGTCAAGGTCACAGACTTGGTGCTTTCGAACCCTTAACGCTGTGGAATTTTGGCTTATAAATTTCTGTTTCCTTGCTCGGATCTGCTTCACATTTCACACACGCATTGCTCCAATGGTCCTCTACCGCCCTGTGACAAATCCACATTCATCCCGCCCCCGCTAAGCCCAGGGTCAAGGTCACAGACTTGGTGCGTTCAAAACCTTAAAGCTGGGTAAATGGCTTATAATTTCTGTTTCCTTGCTCGGATCTGCTTCACATTTCACACACGCATTGCTCCAATGGTCCTCTACTGCCCTGTGACAAATCCACATTCGTCCCGCCCCCGCTAAACCCAGGGTCAAGGTCAGAGACTTGGTGCGTTCGAAACCTTAACGCTGGGTAAATGGCTTATAATTTCTGTTTCCTTGCTCGGATCTGCTTCACATTTCACACACGCATTGCTCCAATGGTCCTCTACCACCCTGTGACAAATCCACATTCGTCCCGCCCCCGCTAAGCCCAGGGTCTAGGTCACAGACTTGGTGCGTTCCAAACCTTAACGCTTTGGTAAATGGCTTGTAATTTCTGTGTCCTTGATCAGATCTGCGTCACATTTCTCACACACATTGCTCCAATGGTCCTCTACCACCCTGTGACAAATCCACATTCGTCCTGCCCCCGCTAAGCCCAGGGTCAAGGTCACATACTTGGTGCTTTTGAAACCTTAACGCTGGGTAAATGGCTTATAATTTCTCTTTCCTTGCTCGGATCTGCTTCACATTTCTCACACGCATTGCTCCAATGGTCCTCTACCGCCCTGTGACAAATCCACATTCGTCCTGTCCCCGCTAAGCACAGGGTCAAGGTCACAGACTTGGTGCGTTCGAAACTTTAACGCTCGGGTAAATGGCTTATAATTTCTGTTTCCTTGCTCGGATCTGCTTCACATTTCACACACGCATTGCTCCAATGGTCCTCTACCGCCCTGTGACAAATCCACATTCGTCCCGCCCCCGCTAAGCCCAGGGTCAAGGTCACAGACTTGGTGCTTTCGAAACCTTAACGCTGGGTAAATGGCTTATAATTTCTGTGTCCTTGCTCGGATCTGCTTCACATTTCACACACGCATTGCTCCAATAGTCCTCTACCGCCCTGTGACAAATCCACATTCGTCCCGCCCCCGCTAAGCCCAGGGTCAAGGTCAGAGACTTGGTGCATTTGAAACCTTAACGCTGGGTAAATGGCTTATAATTTCTGTTTCCTTGCTCTTGCATCTGCTTCACATTTCACACGCATTGCTCCCAATGGTCCTCTACCGCCCTGTGACAAATCCACATTCGTCCCACCCCCGCTAAGCCCAGGGTCAAGGTCACAGACTTGGTGCGTTCGAAACCTTAACGCTCCTGTAAATGGCTTATAATTTCTGTGTCCTTGCTCGGATCTGCTTCACATTTCACACACGCATTGCTCCAATGGTCCTCTACTGCCCTGTGACAAATTCACATTCGTCCCGCCCCCGCTAAGCCCAGGGTCAAGGTCACAGACTTGGTTCATTTGAAACCTTAAAACTTGGGTAATGGCTTATTATGCCCCCGCCACCGAATACGTACGTACGTACGTACGTACGTACGTCCCGAAACCTTAACGCTGGGTTAATGGCTTATAATTTCTGTTTCCTTGCTCGGATCTGCTTCACATTTCACACATACATTGCTCTAATGGTCCTCTACCGCCCTCTGACAAATCCACATTCGTCCCGCCCCCGCTAAGCCCAGGGTCAAGGTCACAGACTTGGTGCGTTCGAAACCTTAACGCTGGCTAAATGGCTTATAATTTCTGTTTCCTTGCTCGGATCTGCTTCACATTTCCCACATACATTGCTCCAATGGTCCTCTACCGCCCTGTGACAAATCCACATTCGTCCCACCCCCACATTCGTCCCACCCCCGCTAAGCCCAGGGTCAAGGTCACAGACTCGGTGCGTTCAAAACCTTAACGCTGGGTAAATGGCTTATAATTTCTGTTTCCTTGCTCGGATCTGCTTCACATTTCACACACGTATTGCTCCAATGGTCCTCTACCGCACTGTGACAAATCAACATTCGTCCCGCCCCCGCTAAGCCCAGGGTCAAGGTCACAGACTTGGTGCGTTTGAAACCTTAACGCTGGGTAAATGGCTTATAATTTCTCTTTCCTTCCTCGGATGTGCTTCACATTTCACATACGCATTGCTCCAATGCTCCTCTACCGCCCTGTGACAAATCCACATTCGTCCCGCCCCCGCTAAGCCCAGGGTCAAGGTCACAGACTTGGTGCGTTCGAAACCTTAACGCTGGGTAAATGGCTTATAATTTCTGTTTCCTTGCTCGGATCTGCTTCACATTTAACACACGCATTGCTCTAATGGTTCTCTACCGCCCTGTGACAAATCCACATTAGTCCCGCCCCCGCTAAGCCCAGGGTCAAGGTCACAGACTTGGTGCGTTCGAAACCTTAACGCTGGGTAAATGGCTTATAATTTCTGTTTCCTTGCTCGGATCTGCTTCACATTTCCCACATACATTGCTCCAATGGTCCTCTACCGCCCTGTGACAAATCCACATTCGTCCCGCCCCCGCTAAGCCCAGGGTCAAGGTCACAGACTTGGTGCGTTCGAAACCTTAATGCTGGGTAAATGGCTTATAATTTCTGTTTCCTTGCTCGGATCTGCTTCACATTTCACACACGCATTGCTCCAATGGTCCTCTACCGCCCTGTGACAAATCTACATTCGTCCCACCCCCGCTAAGCCCAGGGTCAAGGTCACACACTTGGTGCGTTCGAAACCTTAACGCTCCGGTAAATGGCTTATTATCAAATATGCCTCGTTTTCTTTGGCTGCTAGCGGGGGCATTCGTGTGCCGACAGGCCACATTTCTAGTTTCCATCTGTGATCCATCCATCCACAGCCATCCCATCCATTCAACCATAATGTATGTCGGATTGACTTGAAACTTTCCTTGCTTGTTTAATTTATAATCATCATCCATATTGATACCCTGTTGTATGTGTTGTGGTGTGTGATGTCCTAGAGTGGCATTGTTCATCAGGCATCAGGGGCCCGTTTCACTCAACTTCGTACGACTAAAATGTTCGTATGTGCAAATTTAGGATAGTCTGGAAATTTCAATTGTTGGATTTACATTTATTGAGCATAGGCTGCATATGCAGCCTATGCTCAATAAATGTATTTCCAATAATTGTTTGCAAGAAAACATTGTTAATGTGAAATTTACAGACTATCATAATTTTGCACTTACAAACATTTTAGTTACTGCTACACTACCGCCCGCGCAAATGTTGCCAATATTTAAATATATATTTTTTTCAAAATAGTTGAATATCGTGCTTGAAATCAAGCAGCTTTATTGGCTGAACCTCAGCTGCTCAGACTCAGCCAATCAAACTGGTCGATAGCGGGTTGAGATTGCCCATATATGTTCAGAAACATTGACATCTTGGCAAGAGCAATGCAGGCGGCGTTGCATCAGCAAAATATATCGGTATCTAATCCTACTCTTTCACTCTGCAAGAGAACCAGTAGCCTATTTCACCAACATTGAAAATAGCCTATTTCACCAACATTGAAAATAGCCTATTTCACCAACATTGAAAATAGCCTATTTCACCAACATTAAATTCACCAACATTGGAAAAATAGCCTTTTATTTCCTCCCAACCAATTGAAAATAGCCTATGTCAACAAACATTAATTACCAACATTGAAATTGCCTATTTCACCAAGCCAACATTGAAAACAAATTTACCTTAAATTTCACCAACATTGAAAATAGCCTATTTCAACTTCCAACATTGAAAATAGCCTATTTCACCAACATTGCAAAGTATACTTATCTAGCAAAGTATACTTTGAGGGAGAAATTTTCAATTTTAGGAGAAATTTATTATTTTTTATTACACTGAATTTATTACATTATCACAGCCATTTTGGCTGTGATAATGTAATAAATTCAGTATAATAATTCTGCATACTTTTAATCATCAAATATATGCAGTTGTTAGTTCTACATGTATATGAAATAATGCATTTCGGGAAAAATAAATGATTACTCCCTCAAAGTATACTTTGCTAGATAAGTATACTTTGCAATTTTGATGATATTGGCTACTGGATATATGGCTGTGGAGGCTATATGTGTGCCTCTGTTCACCAAATATTGCTGTACATGTATTTTCTTTGTATGCATGTATGTTAATTTTTGTTTGCAGGCTGGAAAAAACAGACTGAAGTCAATGGAAAATGAAGTTGAAGCCTATATCACAGACCTTGATTCCATGAGAGTTGCATCACAGAAACATATAGAAACCAATAAAATGTTTGAAGATGAAAACACACGGCTAACTAATGAGTGTGAGAATCTGAAGGAAAGTATATCCGGTGACAACCAAGCTCTAAATGACAAATGTACTTCAGATTTGGATAGAATTCAGGAACTTGAGTTTGCAAAACAGGGAATGCAGAACGCATTTGATCAGGAAAAATCACAATTAACTAGTCAACTGAATAAACTTGTTGAAAGTAATGAAGAACTTCAAAATAATTCTAACCATCTAGAGAATTCTTTAGAAGAGGTAAAATCATCCGAGTCTGCCAGTCAAATCAGATTGAATGATTTAGACACCATGAAATCTGACAATGAACATTTGCAAGATGAATTGAATACATCAGTCAATGATATGAATATGTTAAAAGCTTCATTTGAAGCTGAGGTTGAGAAGAACTCTGTCTTACAATCTGTGCTCATTGAGGCGCAAAACCAAGTTAAAGATTTAGGATCTCATGAAAAAGATCTTGAACTTGCTTTCGCTAAAGTTCAACAAAAATGTAACGATTTAGAATCTTCGGAGGCTGCACAAACCATTGCTGCAAGGGAAGAAAAAATGCAAGGCGTTATTAAAATGCTGAAAAATGAAACAGATAGAAAAGATGAAATCATTACACATTCAGTTGAAGATAAGGAAACTATGGTATATGAGATAAATGAATTGAAAGAGGAGAAAGAGATGGCACGCATGGACCTACAGGAAATACAAGAGAAGATGAATGAATGGGATGATTTAATGGATATGCTGAAAAAGGATAAGGACCATGTAGTTGCTGAGTTAGACGATGCAGATAATAGGGAAAAGAGTTTTAGACAAGAAATTGACTTTTTGATGACATCATTAAGTGATGCTTTGTCTGAACGAGATAACATGCAGGATGAGGTGTTTGACATGACTGAACAGGGTGGATCAATTATAAATGAAGTTCATCAGATGACACAAAAGGTTCAGGAATTGATCGCTGAAAAAACAAGAATTGAGAAAGAATTAAATGTGGCATATTCTGTGAAGGGTGATAGCTCTGTAGAAATTCAGTCATTGAAGAAAAGATTGGGAAATGTGTATGATGAAAAAGACCATGTTGAACGGGAAAAAGAATCAATACAGGTTTTGCATCAACTAATGCAGGATAAAGTTGATTCACTTGAGGAGGAGATTTATAATTTGAAAAATGAAATTGTCAGCTTAGAAGATGTCAGGCAGCAGAATGAGCTGATTACAAATGAAAAGAATGAATGTGTGAAGACAATACAACACTTGTCAGAAGGAGGAGATACATTAAGAAACACTTTGGAAGAACGTGAAAAGTATGTCAAAGAATTAGAAACAAATGTTTTGACCATGTCTGACCAGTTGTCTAAGTCAAAGAGTATGTATGCTGATCTGAAATCCAAAATGGAAACTGAAGATGCATCTATTTCACAGGTGCATGAACAGGAAATACTTGAGTTAAGCAACAAACTTGCTGAAAGTAATAATGAAAAACTGATAGTAAATAATCAGGTTGATACATTAAATACAGAAATATCTGAATATAATGCAGAGATTGCAAAGCTGACATCAGATGTTGACAGTAAAAAAATGGAATTTGAAAATATAAAAGCAGAACTAAATTCTGGAAATGAAAGACTTGAAGACACAGTACAATCATTAACTGAAAAGTTGACTAGTGTGTCTTTTGAAAAAGAGAAACTTGAAACAAATATTCAAGAAATGAAACAGAGATTAGAAGATGTAGACAATGAAAAAGGAAATTCTTCTGAAGCAATTAATACTTTGAAAGGAAATATTAGTGATATATAGTACAAAATGATCAACTTAATGCAGAAATTGCTTCAATAACTGATAAAAAAAAACTAGAAATGGAGTCACTTAAATCTGAAAATGAAAGACTGAACAATTCATTAGTATCACTTACCGATGACTTTGATAGTAAATTAGAGGAATTGCACAAATTAGAATCAGACTTGAACATTACGAAAGAAGAGCTTGAGCATTTGCAACATGAGCATAGTAGTGCATTGGATGAAATTAAAACACTGAACAGCCAGATATGTGATATTGAAGGAGAGAATTATAAATTAAACAAAGAAGTAGACCGACTAACATTATCTTTAGACGAAACAAACTTAAAACTAGAAGGTGTTAACTCTGATGCAAATTCTGAAAATATCAGACTAACAGAAGAAATCACAACTGCCAATGAGCAGATGAATACTGTCTCTGTTGAAAAGGACAGTCTGCTGTCGGAACTACATAGCACAAAGGCAAGCTTGGAAGATTTAATAAATGACAAACAATGTTTTGTTGATAAAATTGATACATTAAACCTGAAAAATAGTGACCTGGAAAAGCAGCTCAGTCAAATAAATGCAGAAAGTGAACAGTTAAAGAAAGATAAACAGTCATTATCAGATACACTAACAGGGGTAGAAAATGACAAAGAATCATATTGTAGAGAACTAGAAACCATGAAAGTTACAAATGTGCAATTACTTTCGTCAGCTGAAGATAACGTTCAAACATTAGAAACTATAAAGGAAAATGAAAGCGAAGGGAAAAATAAACTTGAAGAGGAAGTGAATCTGCTTAAAATTGAAATACAGACCATATCACAAAAAAGAAATACATTAAATACTAATATGGATATTGTAACACATGAAAGGGCTGGATTGAAAGAAAATATTAATCATCTTGAAACAGAAATAATAAATTTACAAGAACAGAATTCCAAACTTAAGCAAGATGTAACTCGGGCACAAGATAGCATAAAACCATTAGAAGAAAGCATTAAACACCTAACTGAGGAAAAGATGCTGTTTTCTAAAGAACTAGATACAAAGTCTTTGGAGTATAAGCAGCAGTCGGAATCAATACAGCAATTGCAAAACAATTTGGATATTGGTGTTAAAGAAAATATTTCCTTACAGGAGAAACTTACTGAAACAGTTGCCGTCTTTGAGAAGCTGCAATTGGAAGTATCAGAAACAACTAATCATAGCAAAATAATATCACAAGAAAATTCACAGCTGAAGATCGATCTTGAAAATGCTAACAGTCAGTGTCAGACTGTTGATTCTTTGAAGATAAAATTGGATGAAGTCACAAATGAAAAACTTGCAAACAATTCACAATTGAATACACAAATTGAGGAATTAACTGGACATATATCAGAGCAGGATATGTTGGTTAAAGAACTTAAACAAAGCATCTGTGGAATGGAAGAAGAGAAAAATAAAAACATTGTAATTATTAAAGAACTGGAAGACAGTATTAGTGCATTCGATGAAGCAACGAAAACTGTTGCTGGCAAAGTAGAGTCTGATTTAAAGGCAAGATTTAGTGATCTGGAATTAAAATATAAACATGACATTGAGGCATTTATTGGAAAGCAACAGCAACTTGTGATAAGGGTTGAAGAACTTGAATCCAATCTGGAGGAATCCCAGTTGTTAGAAACAAAGAAAGAAGAGGAAAAACTACAAAAATCTGAGGTATGATAATGCAGATTAAGGTCTTATATAATTGCTACAGTGAAACCTTTCGAAAATGGTAATTCATGAAACCACTCCA
Source organism: Conchocele bisecta (assembly GCA_029237695.1). Taxonomy (NCBI): domain Eukaryota; kingdom Metazoa; phylum Mollusca; class Bivalvia; order Lucinida; family Thyasiridae; genus Conchocele; species Conchocele bisecta. The sequence goes on along the minus strand of CM055278.1, from coordinate 44,583,811 downwards.
TACTGTGTACGTTGCAAATACGAATCAACCTTATTGTTACTGATAAATTTCAATCAAGCTCACTCAAATTAACCCTTTCAACACTAAAGACCTCTTTCCTAATATTTGCAAACAGTGTAGATCATGTAGAGCCGGCTCGAAATGAACCATTTTTATGAATCGTAACGAGCCATCTCATCAAGATCTGCACCATTTGTGGATAGTTTTTAATTGTTACAAAATGACACCATTTTCTGCATAATGGAACAGCCTCGACATTAACATGAAATAATCCATGCCAGTTACTTAGGGGTGAAAGGTTAAGCACAAAGCTGTGGGTATCTGATTTAGAGATGTTCTGCTATATATGTAGCCTTGGAAATTGTTCCTTACAGCTGTACATTTTTGTCTCATTCTATACATCCATGATTATGTCCACATGTGTTTGTCTGATTGCTGCCTTTTCCTGCTAATATTATTACGGTCTTGTAGTAAACTTTACCCTTGGCATATGTTGTTGTGTATATCAACACAACGTGAACCATGTTAGAACAGTATAGGTGCCAGTCAGTCGGTGAATCACCCACCATGCTTCTAAGAAGCAGAATATGTCCTTATCTGTTATCAGGCTGCAGAAGAGTGATAGATCAGGCGCTTGAGTAGCCACATATCATCGTATGCCACATGCTAATTTCTCCATGTTACATTTATGATTAGACTTGATTGTTGAACAGACATGCAATCAGCAATGGACACATGCCTTTTTGATTGATGTTACCAGTGATTGACATGCTTTCCAGGCAACAAATTATCCATGTAAGAAGTAGGGCAAAGCTGCTGTACTAGAAGAAAATGTGTTTGAATTCAAATACATGTCGGTAATCTACATTGCAGGCCTCCAATTCAGAAATGGAGAAACTACGACAGAAATTGAAGGACAGGGATACCATGTGCAATAAACTGAAAACTGTCGCTGTGAAGGCCAAGAAAGACTTTGCTGAGTTGAAAAAGAATGTGAGTTAATAATATATTTTAGTATTTCTGCATGTAGATCTACATGTATATATACTTTCCAGATTCAATATATTAACAAAATTAATGACCATACTGTCACATTTGCGATACTCCACACATAATATTTGAATTTTCGGAATATACATTGCCCATTGTCAAATATCCATTGTTAAATATCTATTGTCCACAGTATTCTAGCCAGACAGAAGAACTACAGCAGGTCCAGGCGTCCAGTGTTCAACTCCAGCAGGATCTAGACAGACTCGCCAATGACCAGGACACGGCTCAGTCGGCTAAAACACAGGTATAGTGCATTATTGCTGATGTGTACGACTTTGGATATTGAGTAAAGCTTCTCGACAACAGCCACATATGGGAGGAGATATACTGGCTGTTGTAGAGAGGTGGCTGTTGTGTTGTAGAGAGGAGGCTGTTGTAGAGAGGATCCAAACAACCTCGCCAATGACCAGGACACTGCTGCACAGTCAGCTAAAACACGGTTACAGTGGAACCTCTAATCCGGACCCCAGTGTGTCCAGATTAGAGAGGTTCCACTGTCGTTAATCAGTCCATGAACAGGTTTTGATATAAATTACATGAACCCAATCTGAATTAAACACAATCGGATCCACAGGGTGTCCGGTTTAGAGAGGTTCCACTGTCAATAATAAGTCCATGAACCATTTTTGTCATTTTCAATCATGAACAGACAAGACTGTGAAGTAAATTACAGTGAACCCATCTAAATGAACACAATAGGGTCCACATGGTGTCCGGTTTAGAAAGGCTCTCCTGTATTGTACTGTGCATTGCTACTGATGTGTATGACTTTGGATATTGAGTAAAGCTTCTCGACAACAGCCACATATGGAGGAGGTATGCTGGCTGTTGTAGAGAGGTGGCTGTTGTGTTGTAGAGAGGATGTTGTTGTAGAGAGGTGGCTGTTGTAGAGAGGATATTGTTGTAGAGAGGTGGCTGTTGTAGAGAGGATGTTGTTGTAGAGAGGTGGCTGTTGTAGAGAGGTGGCTGTTGTAGAGAGGATCCAGACCGCCTCGCCAATGACCAGGACACGTCACAGTCGGCTCTCACATGGATACAGTGGAACCTCTCTAAACTGGACACCCTGGGAGGTCCCCAGGGTGTAAGGTTTAGAGAGGTTCCACTGTCATTAATAATGGGATCCACATGGTGTCCGTTTTGGAGGTTTTACTGTACCGTTCTGTGAAATGTTACTGATGAGTAGGTCTGGACAGACAGTGAAGCTTCTCGACAACAGCCACATATAGGAGAAGATATAATGGCTGTTGTAGAGAGGTGGCTATTGTAGAGAGGTGGCTATTGTAGAGAGGTGGCTATTGTGTTGTGGAGTAGTGGCTGTTGTAGAGAGGTTAAATATATAGGTAAATCTCCATTTGTAGAATAATGATCATTCATTGAGGTTGGGTTGTATAATTGGTTAAAAATGGTGGAATTGGTCTGCCTGACGTCACATTGCTTTATACCTGCTCTTTGTTGTTTTCACTGTAAAACTAAGCAACATGACGTCAAACAGACAAAAGCGGACAATTAAATCCGAAGCCTGATGATGCCCCACAAGTTGATCTAAGGAGTGTTCTTCATGACTTTCTATGTAACCTATTTTTAGCTTGTCGCCGGCACAAAGTGCTCAAGAGCTAATAGCATACCCCGGTATTTGCAGCTGCACAGGCTGATCTGGATCTACTCTGGTCACAAAACCTGTAAGCCCAATTACTCCAATCACAACCACATGTACTTTACAGGAATTAACAGAGAAGTGTGACAGTCTCACGGCTGTAGGGAAGGAATCAGAGGCACTGGCAGACATGTACAAGTCAGACTTCGAGACCACGCTACAACAGCTGGCCGAACTCAAGACAACATTCGCGGATCTCAAGTCACAGAAAGATGAACTAGTCGGTCAGAAAGAGGCCACTAGTTCACAACTGAAGGTATGGATGTACGAGGGGTGATCCACAAGTATTTCATTGCTTTGGATGGATATGGTCTAGAGGTTAAGACACTGGACTTCAATTCCAGAGGTTGCAAGTTCAGTCCCCGCCCTAGGTGTGAAAAATACTTCTGTGTATTTACATCTCTCTGGTCTGTTGGATGAGACTTAAAACGGAGGTTCCATCTCTATATGTCCTTAGCTGTTGCTGGAACGTAAAACCTTTTCACTTTTTTTTCTTTCATTGCTATTCATCATGCTACCCCATATCAAATGTTGGTCAATCCGTATTCATATACTAATTTTGCTGACACTTTGTTGGTAGATTGATGTTTCATAACATTACCGAAAGACACTAGCCTGGTATTTTGTGCGACTTAACTGTAACCTTCCTACCATATCTTTTATTATATATTATTGTTCATATTGCTAACCCATTTTAAAATTCTTGGATGATATCTCGTACATTGGTGGAACACAGGTTGAAGTAACGGACCGAGGTCTATAAATACATTAAATATGCCTAAAAGCATCAATAAATGAAGCAAAAAAAATAAGCTAAAATTATTTTGTTTACTCCCTCCATATACTCCATCTATTGATAGATACACATCAATAGATACACATCAATAGATACACATCAATAGATACATCAATATATACACATCAATAGATACACATCAATAGATACACATCAATAGATGGAGTATATGGAGGGAGTAAAAAAAATAATGTTAGTTCATTTTTTTTCTTCATTTATTGATGCTTTTACGCATATTTAATGTATTTACAGACCTCGGTCCGTTACTTCAACCTGTGTGGTGGAACTCTTCATATACCACTATAATTGGATTCCTAGCTAACAATAGAGACTTTACTATATTTTCACCCAGTGTAGTCACAGATCAGCCTGCATGCACATCGGTGCAGTCTGATCAGGACCTATGCTGTTTGCCATGATGTGCTGTCAAAGCGAAAATAAAAAATAAACAGCAACCAACAAATTTTAATTTAGCCCTGTAAGGGTTAAGCGATTACATCATAATCTGACTGACTGTGCAATATGATTAGGATCTACCATTCTTCAATATAGGAATGAATGGCCTTTAATAAGAAAACGGAAAATAAACACATTTTCTTGATGCATTTATTTCAAATGCTGGAATTATAAGGAATGAATGGCCTTTTTGTGGAATTTATCGAGGATATAAACTTGGAAAAGTCGCGGGAATACTGGACGAGGCCTTAAAAAATTACAATTTTCGGAAAAAAAAAGAAAACAAATATATTTTTTTTTAATTTTTTTTCGAAAATTGTGATTTTTTATCGCTTCGTCCAGTATTCCCGCGAAAATGTGTTTATTTTCCGTTTTCTTAAGAATTATTTTAACTACTCCTCACGGTTACGGAAAGTAGTTCGGCATGGGAGTTTACTGGGATATAAATTTTGGATAGAGACTTGCTACTAGCCAATCAAATGTTAGGGAATTGTGTAAATATTTTTGTGCTGGAATTATACTGCTGTAATGTCCCATTTCAGTACCTAAGAATATGGATTTTTTTTTCATAAATTATATTTACAGAAACTGTGATATTTTCTGTAAATGACGTCGAAAGATGATAAAATCTTCATAGCAAATGCGGAATATAATTCCGCATTTGCTATGAAGATTGCGTCAACTGAACACATCATTTATGAAAATCATCTTAAATTTTGTTACTAATTTTCATGAGATATTGCACATGTTCTCCGTACAAAGTCACATAGCGTGTCTGATATAAGCACCTGTGTGCCATAATTGACCACATACACGCCGACTGATAACAAAATACTGGATTAGGCATTGACGATCTGTAGCCGATTTCACTAACATTGCAAAGTATACTTATCTAGTAAAGTATACTTTGAGGGAGAAATTTTCCATTTAAGGATAAATTTATTAATTATTTTGGCTGTGATAATGTAATAAATTCAGTATAATAATTCTGCATACATGTACTTTTAATCATCAAATATTTGCAGCTGTTAGTTCTATATGAAATAATGCATTTCGGGAAAAATAAATGATTACTCCCTCAAAGTATACTGTACTTTGCTAGACAAGTATACTTTGCAATTTTGATGAAATTGGCTACAGAATCAATCCATATTTGCTAACGTTTCATAGGTTGAATGACATCACATAGCATTGCCAAATGTGTGGCAATTCAGCATAAACAAGTTTCATTTAGCAAAGGCAATGTTATGCGATTAGCTGTTGATAGGCCGTTAAACATCAGTAAATCAAATAAATCCTCACCCTCAGCATGAAAAATACTTACATAGTATTTCCATCCCAATTTGTTTGTCGGATGAGACTTTAAACTGTGGTCCCATCCAGAGCTCCAGTTAAGGTGCGTAATTCGAAGGTAAATTTCTTATTTCTCCATCAAAAATGGCAAGTTGGGAGTGCTTTAGAATCGTCTCAATGAGACGATTCTAAAGCACTCCCAACTTGCCATTTTTGATGAAGAAATAACAAAATTTCACCCCAAGTTGGTCAAATTACGCACCTTAACTGGAGCTCTGGTCCCATGTCTGTATGAACTTGGTTGTTGCTGGGATGTGAAACCCATTCACTTTCACTGTAACACCAAACCACAAATTTCTTTTCTGTCTTTAGTGGTTTTGTGTTCCGAGAAGCCACAATTATAGTTGTCATGGATGGTCATAATTGTTTCAGAGCCAGGACTTAAAGTTGAAGGAAATGAGAAAAATCGAGCAAGAAAACGATGCCAATAGAATACAGAAAGATGAACTTGTTAAGGTACCTAAAGATGCTATTTCTACTATTGAAGCAGATATGGATACACATTGTACATGTACTTCATTTCCAATATATTTGTATCGTCATTTTACATTGCTGGCACTTGATAAGTCTCTATTTATCAAAACTAATTGAACTAATTCCTTTTTAGGGTTGAGACATTCGAGAAAATAATGTTTTAAAATCACCCGCAATGTTTTCTGGTTGCAGTTTGGAACTATCTGAATTTCTTTATTTCAACCGATGCTTCAAAGTTTCATTATAGTTTTGATCCTTAACCCTTAGACCGCTATCATAATTTTTTTGTCGTCTGCTGTTTATTTTCTATTGACAGCACTTCAGAATCATTTCCATTGGAAATGATTCTGAAGTGCTGTCAAACCATGTTTTTATCGACAAAGAACGCAAGATATAAAAGCAACAGCAGATGACAATTGTTGTGTGTAGTGGTCTAAGGGTTAAGATGTGTGCTCTGAACAGTTTGATCTGGACCTCTGCTGGTTGCCATTCGGTCAATCTCTCATTGATGATGCTGCTGAATATCAAATTCTGATCAGCACATTTGCCAAGTCCGTTCAGTCTGGTCAGGGCCTACATTTTCCACCATTAACATAGATTATGCCACCGTATAATACATTTTGATCTGCTCATTTACTGTATGTCTCACAGTCTGATTAAGGCCCAGTTTGGTTGTCATTAAGTCGAGCTAACATTGAGTATGCCACTGAATAATTAATTTGGATCAGCCCATCATGATATTTGGCTGTGACTGGAGAAATGGAGCTGATGAGTTTGGCGGCCAGTGTAGATCCAGATCAGTCTGTGCATTCCGCATGCACACTAAAAATATTGTCAACTTTTGACGCCATTTACGGAAAATATTGTAAATTTTGTAAACGTATTTCATGAAATTACGCAGATGTCTGAAGGTACAAAATCGCATGGCTTGTCTCATATGACCCTAGCTGTTGCTGGGATGTTAAACCTCGCTACGCGGGAGACGAAAATTGTCATCTGCTGTTTTTAATTTTTGCCTTAATTCTTAAAAAAAAAACCTGTTTTTGGCAGCACATGAGAGTGGAGACGATTCTCATGCGCTGTCAAAACAGGTTTTTCTCAAGAAATATTGAAAATAAAACATTTCCTGCAGACGACACAATTTAATTCAGCGTAGTAAGGGTTAAACCCTTTCACTTACACTTCCATGTCCGGGCACAGGAGAAACAGCAGCTACAGATGAAGTTTAAAACGGCGGAGGACAAATACAAAGATGAGATCAAGTCCATAGAAGAGAAACAGAAGGTGGAGACACAGAACTTGATGGACAGACAGAGTGAGCTGGAGGAGAAACACAAATCAGTTGTGGAAGGCTTGCAAAACCAGCTGCAGGATATGCAGAAAACCGTGGAAGATGCCAAACAGGTAACAGCAAGGAGTTGGTTGGAAGTGTAAAGCTTTACCCAAATCTGTTGCGAATTTTACCAAATTTGGTATTTTTAAAATGCACTAATGTACCTACATGCACTTTAAGGGAGTAATTATTTAATTGTACTAAATGCATTATTTCATATAAATCAAATGCATATTTATCTTCAATGATTAAAATTATTCATCATTTATGTACTGCATTTATTACTACGACAGCAGTACCATTAATAATACAATGTGTAATCTTTTTATTCACAAACACTAATGAAGGTATAATAGCATTATCTGGTAATATCGACGTTACAAGTAATTTAGATTAGAATTTACACAGAAAAAAAATCCCTATTTTCATGTATGTGAGCAAAATCTCAATTAGTCAACAGGAGGCAAGTCAGAGCAGCATCATGGACTTGGAAATTGCCGACTATGAGAGGAGAGTGCCAGCACTGAATGGACAGTCCATATTTTCTTTATTTCAGCATGAAAGTATATCTTGTTACCACTCATTTGAACCGTCTCGACGAGACGGTTCAAATAAGTGGTAACAAGGTATACTTTCGTTCACAAATAAAGAAATTAACAAATTTATTTGAAATGGACAGTCCCCGTATTTTCTTTATTTGCAGACAAAAGTATATCATGTTATCACTCATTTGAACTGTCTTGCCGAGACGGTTCAAATGAGGGGTATCCACGTATACTTTCATCTACACATGAAGAAATTTCAGAATTGATTTGAAATTAATTTAATCTCCACCAACAGGAGGCAAGTCAGAGCAGCATGATGGACCTAGAGATTGCCGACTACGACCGGACAGTGCAGACACTGAACGGACAGTCTGTATTTGCAAACAAAAGTATATCTTGTCACCACTCATTTGAACCGTCTCGCCGAGACGGTTCAAATGAGTGGTAACAACGTATACTTTCATCTACAAATGAAGAAAATAAGAATTGATTTGCGTTTGTTTACACCAACAGGAGGCAAGTCAGAGCAGCATGATGGACTTGGAAATTGCCGACTATGACCGGACAGTGCAGGCACTGAACGGACAGTCTGTATTTGCACACTATAGTGTCACCCCTCATTTGAAGTGTCTCGCCAAGACGATTCAAATAAGTGGTAACAAGGTATACTTTCATCTACAAATAAAGAAAATAAGGAATTGATCGGCGTTTGTTTACAACCACAGGAGGCAAGTCAGAGCAGCATGATGGACTTGGAAATTGCTGACTATGACCGGACAGTGCAGGCACTGAATGGACAGATTGAAGACAAGGACAAGTTGATAGAGGAACATCTAGCTGAGGTGGAGAGGTTAGAGGAACGGACCAAGACTCTGCAGGAACAAATAGGTGGGTATTGCTGACACACTGTACAAACAGGGATATGATCTTGCTCTTAACTCTTTGCATGCTAGCGGTGAAAGTATCCGTCAAACGAATTAGGAGTATATGTTTTATTTCTCTCTGTAAATATGACTTGAAATTGCATTAGAATTGAGTCCTCTGGACTCAATTCTAATGAAATTCCAAGACATATTCATGATATACAAGAAAATATGATGAATTTTGTCCGCAAGTTTTGAACTATTTATAGCCCACAAGTTTCCCAGCATGCAAAGAGTTAAATGGACGTAAAGCAATGAATCAATCAATCTACTTCATTCGATAAATTTCATGGTACAGAAGACGTTACCATATATTTATTGTAAAACAAATGCAACGAATCACATAGTTAACCACTAAAATATAATATAGTGAAAATGACAGAGGTGAAGGTCATTGTGCTATAAATAACTTGCATCTATTTATAGACATGGTGGAAGAACAGCGAGTGCAGGCGGATGATCGCGGCAATAAGTTGAAGCAGCTGCTCGTCAAGGCGAAGAAGGACATTACAGATGCCAAGAAATGGGTTGGTATCTGGCTGTTAAATTTCTTAACTTTACCCCTTTTGCAATAGCAAGGAGTATAATTCAAAAAGGGTCACACTGACAAATTTAATAGCCAGGTACAATATACAATACTTTTGACGAGTGTGCTAATGTTTTATTGTTTTCCCCGTTTGCAATTGCAAGGAGGTGGGGGCATGCTGCTCGTCTCATGACAAAGTTAATTGATGCAAAAATCAGAATGTTTGACAGGTCCAAGCCGGGCTGTAATTGGTTTGTACCCTGTTATGAAATTTGTTAGTTTGATTGTCCGATGCTGAGCTGTGCTCAGTCTCGGCTAATGAAACTGTATGATTTAGAGCAGCGAGTATGATTTATAGAGGCTGATATGCTTAGACTCGGCCCATCATATTGCATGTTATGAGCATGTGAACTATTAATCTATCCGTCCATAGTATGGTCATGTTCAGCTTGTTTAACAAAGTTGTTTCACCAATTTGTGTCTCGTCCACATTATTGCATTTCTCCTGTCATGCTTGTTTAATCTTTACTAAATGGATACATTAGTTTTACTTCCTCACATTGATGGCTAGCCACTGTGTGTCATTTGGTTGACCTAATTTCTTTTAAATGTAGGTCACATCCAGTAAATCTTGGTTCCAGGTTGTACATCCAAAGTGAAAATCCAACTAACATATCAGGAGAAAATATCTCCTGATATGTTAGTTGGATTTTCACTAAACTATATTCAGTAACTTCATCACGCTATGGCTAACAACCATGTGTCTTTTGAGTGACATTGACCTCCACTTTTCAAAATATAGCTCTTGTCCTATTGTCTCCTGATTCGTTAGTTGAAAAAAAACGGGACGTATTATGTATTCATCTTGTACGGGCGGGCGTGCGGGTACAGCTTGTCCACGCAATAACTAGAGTTCTACTTGACGGCTTGTAACCGAATTTGGTATACATGTTTATCACGGCAAGCCGAAGAAGCCTATTGATTTTCAAAACTTTCCGATGACTTATCTCCCCTTGGCGGCCATTTTTATTTTTCCCACTCTATATCCTTGTCCACGCAATAACTCAAGTTCTACTTCACCGCTCGTAACCAAATTCGGTATCCATGTTTATCACGGCAAGATGAAGAAGCCTATTGATTTTGAAAAATTTCCGATGACTTATCTCCCTTTGGCGGCCATTTTTAATTTTCGCACTCTGTATCCTTGTCCATGCAATAACTCAAGTTCTACTTGACCGATCATAACCAAATTCGTTATACATGTTTATCATGGCAAGACAAAGAAGCCTATTGATTTTGAAAAATTTCTGATACTTATGTCCCCTTGGCAGCCATTTTTAATTTTCGCACTCCGTATCCTTGTCCACGCAATAACTCAAGTTCTACTTGACCGATCATAACCAAATTCGTTATACATGTTTATCATGGCAAGACAAAGAAGCCTATTGATTTTGAAAAATTTCTGATACTTATGTCCCCTTGGCAGCCATTTTTAATTTTCGCACTCCGTATCCTTGTCCACGCAATAAGTCGAGTTCTACTTGACGGATCGTAACCAAATTTGGTTTACATGTTTATCACGTCAAGATGAGTTATCTCCCCTGGTTGACTGGCCTTGCCTCGACATGCGTATATTGTGAACTTCGGCACTCATGTCTTACTTAGTATTATCCAAATAATCAATACAATGTTGATACGTGTACTTACTACATAACTTCCTTATAGTTTTCAGATACGCCAAGTTAATTTTGATATTCAAACCAGTTAACTAGTTAAACCAATTCACTTTCTCTTTCACTTTTAGTTACCATCAAAGGTTTGTCATAATATTATGTATTGTAGGAAACAGAGCAGAGAAGCAGTGATGCCCAGATGAAGGGACAGATTGAACGGTTCCATCAGCAAATGGAGGAATACAAGGTCTGTATTAACCATTTCAACACCATAGGCCTGTATAGTTGTATTGGCAAACAGTGTAGATCCAGATGAGCCATCTCATCAGGATCTGCACGTTTTGGAAGTGATTTTCATATTTTTGAGAGCAAAACCACCCTCTTTCATAAATGCACTAGTCTAAAGATCATTTGGTGATGATTGGATTGGTTGCAAAATTAACATATGAAAATCCATTCCAGTTACTTACGGGTTAATTCCCGTCAAACTGCAAATTGCGTTATTTCTTTCCCATATCATTGACCTGACTGTCATTGTGGTTTCTACATTAACCAGCATTCAGAAGTTGAGGGTACTATGGAACAAGACTGGTGGACTTGACATACAGGGGGCCGTTTCACTAAACTTTGTACGACTAAAAGTTCATAAGTGCAAAATTATGATAGTCTGTAAATTTCACATTAACAATGTGTTCTTGTAAACAAGTATTGACTTTACATTTATTGAGCATAGGCTGCAAGTGCAGCCTATGCTCAATAAATGTAAATCCATCAATTGAGATTTCCAGGCGATCATAATTTTGCACTTACGAACATTTTAGTCGTACAAAGTTTAGTGAAACAGACCCCAGGTCTGGCCATTATGGTCTGGTCTTGGCCTGTTTGTGTTGTATTATGATTCTGTTCAAATCAGAATTTAGCTTTTTTATGCACCTGTAAAACATTTTTTGGGTACATATAGTCTGTCTGTCTGTCTGTTCGTTTGTCTGTCTGTCTGAGGTTTGCGTAACCATTTTCGGTTACCTACTATCTCTGTAACTGTAAGTAGTATTTACTTGAAAAACTTCATATTCTCATTTGCCATCATCAATGCTTTCATTCTACAGTCCACCCATACTACTGCCTGTTTCACGAAAGCTGCCCACATTTTACGGCCATATAAACAATTAAAAAACAATACTATTAAATTAAAGGAAAATTTAAGAATGAGCCTTCTTTTTATTTCGTGAAATTTGATCAAATATTGATTTTATTGCGAAAAAACAATTTCCCCATGTTAAATCCCCATAGATGATAGACATCTTCACATCTTCACAGACAGAGTGAAGATGTCTATGGATTTAACATGGGGAAACTTTTAAAATTTGAGAAATAGTGGACCGATTTTTTTCATTTAACTTTTGTTTTCTTAGATCATTTCCAAGCTATCTAGCCAGGTTTCGGATTCAATTTCCAAAGTTTTTCATTTTTTGACTCCTCTCACAACTCCTCTACCTCTTTTTCCCCCATGTTAAATTCACATAGAGAAATCAATTTTTCGTAATAAAAACAAAAGAAGGCTCATTATTAAATTTTGATAAAATTTATTATTATAAAAAAAATACTGTTTTTGCATTTTTTATATGGCCGTAAAATTTGGGCAGGTTTCGTGAAACAGACAGTAGGTCAAATGAGTGTTTAAGAGTACATCCTCTATCAGCATGATCAGTGTCACTGAGTTCTTGTATATATTGTGTGGGTAGAATAGAATACACAAGCAACTCATCACATCTTGCAGATGCAAATCGCCATGGTAACGGCGGATAAACAGAAGCTTGAAGACCGACTGCGAACAACGGGAGAAAGCAGCCATAAGACTGTGAAGTCGATGGAGGGCCGTATAGCCAGTCTACATGACGATCTGGAGATCGCGAGGACAGAACTGTCCACTGTACAGACCGACTATGAGGGATATAAGGTGACTAACATATCCAGGGATTCCGCCGGCGATCACCACTTTCGCATTTGGCGATAAAAATAAACAAAACAATTAGCGATAAAAAAATAACAATTTTCGAAAAAAAATCCACATTTTTTTATTATTTTTTTTCGAAAATTGGATTTTTTTATGAAGTGCCCGTCTCTGATGATGTCTCATTTACCCAGTATGTGGTTTTCTACCCTATGTCAACCAATCGCACCTGTTTATGTGATCTAATTCCCGAAGACATGTTCAAGAATATACTATCAGAACGTATGATAAACAGGGGAGATAATGTGGCTATGTATAATTTGGCATTTTCACTATACACGTACCAGAAAGGAAACGTTATAAACTATGTTTTGTTGTGAAGGATCATAGTATACCATATTTAGAAAGAAATTTTCATTAGAAACACTAACTTATGTGCCTTTAAAGTTGTTGTTTTGTAAGTTTTTTAGGGCTATATCCATCAGTGTTACTGATTACTTGTTTATATTATTTTGTGATAAACATCATACCGTATCAGGGATTCCGCTGGCGATCGCCACTTTCGCAATTTCTTTTTTTTTAAAGTGGCAATTTTTTTATTTCCCCCCAGCGGAATCCCTGTATGATACCATATTCAATCAATCCATCAATCATAGCCGGGTGAGGTATATATAATACATCTGTTGTTCATCATAACCACCAGGTCCGTGTAGCGAGTGTGCTTCGGCAACAGAAGACACGAGGCCCAGCCGAGGTGCAGAACGATGGAGACAAGTTGGAGAGAGAGCGGCTGGAGAAAATTATGGAGCAGTTCAAGTCAAAGTTAGAGGAAACCAAGTAATTATATTGCTACACCTATTTTTGTGTTTAATGACCAAAAGTTTGCCTGCAGCAAAACGTGGAAGACACAGTAGTGCATACAACTGTAGATTACAGAGCTCCAGGTAAGCTGCGTAATTTGACCAACTTGGGGTGAAATTTTGTTATTTCTTCATCAAAAATGGCAAGTTGGGAGTCCTTTATAATCGTCTCATTGAGACGATTCTAAAGCACTCCCAACTTGCCATTTTTGATGGAGAAATAAGAAATTTACCTCCAAATTACGCACATTAACTGGAGCTCTGGATTACAACAAGGGCCATATCCATTTGTGTTTGGAGAATGCTAGCTTCTTTATTACCAGCTCATATGTGGCTGTGACTGGAGAAATGGGGCTTATGGGCTTTGCCACCAGTGTAGATTCAGATCAGTGTGTGCATCCGCACTGTTTGCCATTCAATCAAAGAAACACCTGCTGTGCTTCTAATTTTCACCCTAGATCGTTATCTGGCTACAGGAGTGTGCTATCTGATCAAGATCTACACTGGTCACAAATCCCATTAGCCCCATTTCTCCAGTCACAGCCACATATGAGACACGCCAGAAACTGTGATATGTTCTGTAAATGACGTCAAAAGATGGTGAAATTTTCATAGCAAATGCGGAATCATTTACGAAAACTATCGTAAATTTTGTAAATATTTTATGAAATATTGCTTGGGTATAAAATCACATGGCATGTCTCATATGAGAAAACAAATATTTTTATGTTTCAGCGAGAACTACACATCGTCCTTGAATGAAAATGAAGCACTGCAGGATTCACACGACCACCTATTGCAGCGACACACAAAGTCACTGCAGGAATATAAGGAAAAGGAAGATGCATACAGAAAACGGTAATACAAGAAAGAGTAAAGTCCAATTTTTGTTGCCTTTTTGGTTGCACTAAACATTTCGTAAATTTGCGTAAAGTGAAAGTTTTTGTCGCGCCCGCTTGCAGACAGCGCGATATAGTCGGCACATTGGCGTACATACGTGCATCCGGGCTAAAGCTTTTGGTTAAAGTTTTTCGGTATAGTATCAGAGCCTCTGTGGGTCTGACATGTGGGCCTCTGCCATCTAGTTGATTGTTGGTCCAGGGACCTATTTCACCAACATTGCAAAGTATACTTTCCTAGCAAAGTATACTTTGAGGGAGAAATTTTCAATTTTAGAATAAATTTATTAATTTTTATTATACTGAATTTATTACATTATCACAGCCAATTTTGGCTGTGATAATGTAATAAATTCAGTATAATAATTCTGCATAGTTTTAATCATCAAATATTTGCAATCGTTAGTTCTGCATGAAATAATACATTTCGGAAAAATCAATGATTGCTCCCTCAAAGTATACTTTGCTAGGAAAGTATACTTTGCAATTTTGATGAAATCGACTACAGATAATGCCCGGGGGTATCCATGAGCCCCTTCTCTTAGTTCTACATCTGTAGCCTGTTTCACACATTGCAAAGTATACTTTTCTAGCAAAGTATGCTTTGAGGGAGTAATCATTTATGTTTCCCGAAATGCATTATGTCATATAGAACTAACGACTGCATGTATTTGATTATTAAAAGTATGCAGAAGTATTATACTGAATTTCTTACATTATCACAGCCAAAATTGAAATGAATAAATTTATCCTTAAATTTAAAATTTCTCCCTCAAAGTACACTTTGCTATATAAGTATACTTTGCAAGTTTGATGAAATCGGCTACTGGTAGCGGCTCTGCTTAAACACAATGAAATTGATGTAAAAATTCATTGTGTTCAAGCTGAGCTACTACTGTATAGCCATAAAGTCTATTAATACAGAATAATTCCAGCACAAAAATATTTACACAATTCCCTAACATTTGATTGGCCCGTAGCAAGTCTCTGTCCAAAATTTATATCCCTGTAAACTCCCACGCCGAACTACTTTCCGTAACCGTGAGGCGCAGTTAAAATAATTCTTAAGAAAACGGAAAATAAACACATTTTCTTCAAATGCTGGAATTATAATAGTCGAGTCGTGAGATAGGTAAATATCGGCGAACCTTGCAGTAGGGTACTACTAACGTTTTTTGATTGATTTTGGTAGTTCATGATGTGTATAATCAGAAACCGCTTGATGACACTCTGTCATCATTGAGCATTTTCCAGAATTCAAGATGGCCGCCAAGATGGCGGCCAACATTTGCGAAAAATTAAAAATGGTCCGAATAAGCTGAAATTTTCAGAAAAGGTTCAGAATCTTGTTTCCAACAACATGTTAGAATATATAGTGAGGCGGACACACCGTGCTATAACTACAGTGCAACCTGTCTACAACGGCCACGCTTGGGAAGCCACAGAATTGGCTGTTGTAAAGAGGTGGCTGTTACAAGGAGGTTAGACGATTTATGAGGGATCCACTGACAAATAGCGAACAGTGTAGTCCCTGATCAGACTGCGCGGACGCGCAAGCTGATCTGGGGCTACACTGGTCGCAAACGCATTTGGGATGGCCGTTTGTAGAGGTTGCACTGTATTATTTACCACAACAGGGACAATTTACGGTCGCGAAGTTCAACCTACATCAGTCGCGCCGCTGCCATTAGTATTGTGTTTTCCCGATGTGTTTATGCCCCCGTGACGATAAGTCATGGCGTTGTTAACACGTCTCCGCCAATGGCTGTGTGCAGTGACTGTATTTGATAACGTGTCACCAAACACTGTCGCAGTATCCGCTATACTGCCATCACGACAACACGTGTTTTTGAAATACATAAAAAACAAATTTGACATTTTGTTTTCGTACATATATCAGATATCCCGCATTAATAAAGCATTTAGGTGGTAAAAGGATAAACCCTCGGCCTGTGCATTGTTTAAAGCGGTATTCCGGTGTTATTATTTCTTTATTTGACATTTTGTCATCCATCAGTGTGGCAAAATATGTCCGACATTGAGGGGGTGGACAAGGGGTCAGGGAGGGAGGACGAAGACAGAGGGGGTAACGTGGGAGGTGCTGAGAGGGGGGAGCTCGAGAGAATAGAGGGGGGTGGAGGGAGACGAGAGGAAATGAGTAGGGGTCTGTTGACAATGGAGAGCAGCGTGGAAGAAGGGAGTGCATAGCCCAATAGCCAACACAGCAAAAACGTGTGTATATTTCCACACTGTGAAAATGAGAGTACGAGCCTCAAACAAGCGGGCGGGTCCACAGCGAATACGGTCTACCATAGCTGCTAGTAAACAACGGGTGATACTATTCACCTGACGTTAGAGACGGAGTTAGAAAATGATCCCAGCCTCACTGTTTCGTGCCACAGAGACTGTGTAAATACATATACCTCCAAACAGCATATCGGGCGGGCGTTGAAAAAGCGCGGGATAGCCGATGATAGAGCACATAGTGCACCACCAATCAGAAAGCGAAGATCGGAAGTGCACACTTTTGACTTCAAGAAACACTGCCTGTTTTGTGGTGAACTATGTTTACCTCGTGATAGGAAAAATCCATCCAGATGGCGAGAAGTAGTACTGTGCGCTACTACAGACCCACCTCAGGGAGACAGCTTAAAAACCAAAATACTGCGTGTTTGTAACGAAAGGGGGTGATTCCACAAAGCAGTTGATGTAATGCGCGTGCTCGGTGCAAGGGCTGATCTTCCTGCTGCCGATGCAAGATACCATAGAGATTGCTATTTGCAGTTCATGCCTGAGCAAAATATACAGGCTACACAAGCAAAATACAATGTGGAATGTACTGACTTCGATGAGCACTTTCAGAATCTGGTCGATACCATGAACAATGATCCAGGTCACATATGGACCTCTGTTGAATTACACGAAAGGTACAATGACAATGACAATATAAGTAGGAGAGAGTTAATGTCAAGATTACAAAATCACTTTGGAGAAAGTCTTGTCAAGCTTGACATCTCCGGCTGTGCTAGTCTGTTTTGCTTCAAAGCTCATCTACCAGAGAACCTACGACTAGTCACTGCAGACGACTCTGAAGAGTCGGTCATGATAGGTAAATTGAAAAACAAGATTGTTTCAGAATGCAAAGGCTTACCTCGTGTTACCGACTATGACATTGGCCAATTTAGAAAGTCGAAAACAATAGAAAGCACTAGCCCAACACTCCTAAGTTTTGTGGCCAGCATGGTGGCACACGGAGAAGTCACGAGAGCCTCTATTACACTGGCACAGTCAATTCAGGCACATATAACAAAATCATACAATCAAACCACATTGGGCTTAGCCGTAAAAATTACATCACCGATTTGGATCGAAAGAACTGGTTTCACTATTACACCAGTCTGGAATCACGGTTTCGTACGATGAGGTTCTCAGATTTAGAACATCAGTGGCCATATACACAGGAAACCAACCATACACATTTAGAGGCCTGTCCGAAAATGATGGCAAACTTGCATCATGGGTTGACAATTACGACCTTAACATTTTCACCCCTAATGGTTGCAGAGAAACACATGCATTAGCGATAGAAGTGACACAACAGCCGCTTATTGGAGTGGATGAGAACGCAGATATGGAACCTGCGGATCCATTTATTCCCAGAGTTAAGTAAGGCAGAAGTTGACCAAACAAAACTCAGCGAATTGTCGCCAATTGCAATGCAGCACTACGAAGGTCAAAAGAGACCACTACCACCAGCGAGTGACGATAATTATGGACAACCTTATCACGTGATAGAAGAAAGAGTCAATGCCATCAACAAAGCACTGAAATCTGATGTTGAATGGCTGACTAATACAGAGACTGCGGATGATGATAATCCGCCCGCTGAGTGGTTCGGTTATATGAATCATTTAGCCAGAGAAAACGGATTTGTATCCAAAGCCACACGATACATATATGGTCCACTGATAGATGCTACCCCTAGCCACCCAGACACAATTCTTACCAGCATTCTATTCATAGAAGAATTCATGGAGTCACATGGTCAGAAATATGTACACATTGTTGCTGATCTACAACTCTTCAAAGTGGCTATTCAGATCAAATGGTCAGACCCAATAAGATGGAAACATCTGATGGTAAGACCTGGAGGAATGCACACCCTGATGTCATTCCTAGGATGCATTGGTGTCCTGATGAAGGGTTCGGGATTGGAAGAAATATTGAATTCTGCATACAAGGGCGTCAGTAGCATGTTGAATGGAAAGGTATGGCCGAAAGCTCTCTCAGAGGCCATCGTATGGTTGTAGCCGCGCTACTAAAAGAATGTGTTCTGTCCGGTAAAATCACACACACGATGCCATCGATGAAGTACTCCAGTCTGTCCGGTCATCCAAAACCAGCCGCTTGTGGATCGACTGTTTCATATACCCGGTAGTCATCGCTCACATGTTTGTTAGAGCAGAGCGGGAAGGCAACTATATCTTGCACATGTATTGCATGACGAGGATGCTGCCATATTTCTTCGCAGCAGGTCACTGGAACTACGCCAGGCTACTTCACGATCATCTACAGAGTTGCTTGACACATGTTGATGAAGAGGCACTTGCTACATTCTACATGGGTCATCATGTGTGCAGACACAAAGATGGGTGCTGGAATGGGGTCTTCTCTGATCAGTTCGGTGAACAGACGTACATTCGCTATGGGAAAGCCAAGGGGGGATTGGTTGGGTTAACATTGTCCCCTGATCAGGTAGCACGCTGGATTCTGTCCTACCATGTCTGCAACACAGTGTCTCAAGCCATGGACGACATGTTCACTGATCGCGAGGACGATGAGTATGATCCCAAGACGAACAAACACAAAGAAGAGGGAGATAGAAGAAAGAAACTTGACCTTGCAGACAGACAGAAAATTGCCAAAGAGCTAAAACGGTATCCCCACCCTCTACAGCAGGCTGATGCAGATGTTCTGCTCAATGTGGTAAATGGTCGTGTGGCAGATGAGACCGTGAATGTTCATGATGCGCTGTCAATTGGAGAGCGCATGGCAACAAACTTCAAAGGATGTTTGCCTACTGGTTTCTACAGTGTTATCCATTCTAAAGTTGTGACAATGGAAGCAATGAAGAAAGGGGTAAAAGTGGGTGACACCACCGTCTATGACATGGAAAAGCTCTATGGTCGGTTACTGGTGCTGTCACAAAAACGAGACGTCTCGTTGGAGAGTATGTTGTGCTTTGAGCTGGCACCTTATGCCACCTGCCCTCTTCGACGATTATGGAAGCATGCGTAAAAGCTCAAAATCACAACTGCTCCACAAACTTGCAGTTTGGTCAACAGATATCACTGTACCCGATGCTCAGGTGATCGACGGAAATGAAATGTTGTATCATGTAACATGGCTGAAGACAGGCACAGTCAAACATCTACATCAGAACTTCGTCCGGGCTGTGGAAAAGGACCGTAAAGTGATCGTAGTCTTTGACAGATACGTAGATGGTTCTATTAAGACTCATGAGCGACTCCGCAGAACCGGTTCAAATGTATGTCCCACTCTTAATCTCACCCTTCAGACAGCATTACCTGCTCGAGATTCGATCATAAAAGAAAAGTACACACAACAAAAGGTCACTGATTAAAGTATTTTTGTGCCGAACAGACGCCCGTCAATCTGACGATGGTCGGTGAAGAGTCAGAGTACTTGCATGAGGAAGCTGACTGTATCATCATCAGCTATGTATTGTCTCTTATCACGCAAAAGTACGAGCACATTCAAATAGTATCTGATGACACAGACGTGTTTGCATTGCTTGTGTACTTCTGTTGGAAGTGGCACTGCACGGTACAACTATCCATGAAGAAGTCTGATGGGAGACTAATTGACATCAATGCAACCGCTGAACACATGGGTGCCAAGTCGAACCAAATTCTTGGTCTGCATGCAATTACTGGATGTGACACTGTCAGCTACATGTTCGGCAAGGGGAAAGTATCGGCCGTTGCAGCCATGGTGAAACATGATGTTGGACTGGACATACTTGGAGAACGTACCGCATCTCTGGAAGATACCATCAGCGTTGGGCATAAGTTTGTCAGTGTCATGTACAAGGGAAAACTGCCACATACGTCCATGAACCGACTCAGACACACCCTCTTCATGAGTAAGAGGGATACGCCAAAGATCAAGACGTTACCACCAACAGATGCTGCACTCAACGAGCACGTAAAACGAGCTCATCTGCAGACTATGATCTGGAAAGCAGCAGATCAAAACGGAACCACCCAATGTCGATGTTGGCCAGTATGGATGGGTTGTGACCAACGGAATACCAGTACCCTGCACAGGAGTATCTGATGTTGCACCACCACAGCTAATGAAAGTTGTTGCATGTGGCTGCAGTGCACAAAACGCTTGCTCCAGAAGTTCATGCTCATGTCAAGGAGCTGCTCTGTCTTGCACATCTTTCTGTAAGTGCATGTCACTGGACAACTGCAACAACCCACACAAGAAGTCGGATGACATTGACTCGGACATTGAAGATGAAGATATGCCCAATGAATAATAACATCGGTGTGAGACTGATTATCCCGTGAATGACCAAAATTTAGCTAAATAAAGTTGAATATAGCGACCAAATATTGTGGCCATCAATATACACCATGAATTTAATAAAATAACCACTTAATAGTCTTCCTTGATATTGAAAACGACGTACAAAATATATCAATATCAACATTTTATTGCACTTCGAACCAAAGTTATGGATGTATCTAGAATTTGGTCCTTCATGGCATTCATTTTTGGCGGCCATCTTGAATTTATGTCATCATAATATATCCTGAATAGTAAGCAAACCTCAGAATCGCATTTCCTGACCTTGAAAACATACAAATAGGCACCAACATCAGCATTGTAATGTACTTGGATCAAAAGTTAGGCAAATATCAGTATTTTAGTCCTTCGTGGCGGGCATCTTGGATTTACATCATCAGGGTTTACTCTAAATTGTAAATTAACTTCAGTATCACATTCCTCAACCTTGTAAACATATACATAGACACCAAAACCATCGTTGTACTATACTTAGAACAACTGTTATGTCAATATCTAAATTTTGGCCATTCACGGCGGCCATCTTGAATTCTGGAAAATGCTCAATGATGACAGAGTGTCATCAATCGGTTTCTGATTACACACACCATGAACTACTAAAATCAATCAAAAAACGTTAGTAGTACCCTACTGCACGGTATACCTCCAGTACGACTCGACTATAAGGAATGAATGGCCTTTTTGTGGAATTTATCGGGGTATAAACTTGGAAAAGTCGCGGGAATACTGGACGAAGGCCGGAAGGCCATTCATTCCTATAATATCTGCAGTAATATCTGCTAGTCGTAATTGGCAAGTAGCATTGATATTTACAGTGTGGTAAGGGTATCTGGCTTTGGATTCGGATCTTGCAGATTTGTGACTGTGACTGGAGAAATGGGACTTATGGGATTTGTGAACAGTGTAGCTCATGATCAAATAGCACACTCCTGTAGCCTGATAATCTATATCGTGTTTCAATGATGGAATGGCAAACAGTATAGATCCTGAGCAGACTGTGCAGATGCACAGACTGATCTGGATCTACAATGGTCGCAAAACCCATAAGCCCCATTTCTCCAGTCACAGCCAGATTTAGCGTGCACTGAAACATGTGTCTCACCGTGATGGTTCAAATGAGTGGTGAAATAACAATAATATAAGACAGTGTTTTGTACATAGAGAATATTGCAGGAGTGATGATTTACTATGAATTTAGTAAATTGATTTCATACAGATTTTTTACACAAATGTGATACTATTAATTTCTTAAGCACATCATCACATATTGAAGCTATACTGAACAGCTAGTGTGTTATGCTGTAGCATACTCAATTGCATATGTATTGCACTACTGGCTTATCATATTTAATACACTATGTTATTACACTGTGAAAGCCCATTTTCTGCAAAATATACCCTATTCTGATAATTAACCCTTACATCGCTATCTTAATTTTTTGTTGTCCGCTGTTTATTTTCTATTTTCCATTTTTATCATCAAAAACATGCTTTGACAGCACTTTATAATAATTTTACAACGTGCTTTGACAACACTTCAGAATCATTTCCATTGGAAATGATTCTGAGGTGCTGTCAAAACATGTTTTTATTGAGAAACAAGGCAAGATATAAAAGCAACAGCAGACGACAATTGTTCTGTGTAGCCGTCTAAGGGTTAAATTATTTCTCTTCGTTGTTACAGATTGGAGGATATATCTCGAGAGAAGACAGTGGCCGTGTCGGAGCAGATACAGACTATTCGCCAACTGTCCATGCAGAATGAAACGCTCACTCAGTCATTCAAGGTAATCTACACTGTGTTGAATATATGACATTGCATTTTAATGGCATCTGACTCCAGACATTTAAGCTTTCTGAGCAATTATTTCATTGTCATGCTCAAAATAAAACAGTTTCATTGGTCGTGCCTGAGCTGTGAATGAGGATTATGTTTCACAATTAGTGTTTACTGATATTTATAGTGGAAATCTGTTACCTCCCCAGTCACAGTTTTTGAAAGAAAAATAATTGCATACAACACAACTTTCAATCAAATAAAATACTGACAAACTGCTTGGAATCTAATGAAATGGTACATACCTCACATAATCTATAATTCCAGCACAAAAATATTTACACAATTCCCTAACATTTGATTGCCCCGTAGCAAGTCTCTGTCCAAAATTTATATCCCAGTAAACTCCCACGCCGATCTACATTCCGTAACCGTGAGGCGCATTTAAAATAATTCTTAAGAAAACGGAAAATAAACACATTTTCTTGATGAATTTATTTCAAATGCTGGAATTATAAGGAATGAATGGCCTTTTTGTGGAATTTATCGGGGATATAAACTTGGAAAAGTCGCGGGAATACTGGACGAGGCCTTCCGGCCTTCGTCCAGTATTCCCGTGACTTCTCCAAGTTTATACCCTGATAAATTCCACAAAAAGGCCATTCATTCCTATAATAACCTCGACCAGCCACTGTTTACAGGATCAGATGAAATCCATCCAAGATGACCACAGAAAATCGATGGATCTTGTACACAGTCAATTAGATTCTGTTGAGAATGAAAACACGAGGCTGCAGCGAGACTTCCAACAACTACAACAGAAACTGATCTCCGCATCTAAATCTCACGAGAAGGAAAAGTCTCTGACACCGACACCCATCATGGAGTTTATACCGGACTTCAGGCATATAGAGAGGCAGGAGGGAGAGGTAAGACATTGTGAAATGAAATGACCACAATTCTGGTAGTCGTGTTATGCAATTTTATCCCGTCACACGGTGCCATGAAATATTTTTGATATCCTGTAAATACGACCTAATCACTGTGTATGAATATGTGTGGTCGTTATCCTAGTCGATTCTCTAATTTTGAGCATGCGGCTGGGGTTATTTTTATTGCATTTTAAAGCTATTTGTAGGTGTAGAGCCTCGCCCATCCGGTTTCCTAAACCTTGCCAGATATTTTTTTCCCATTCAAGGCACTAACCTTCTATTCTCTATATCATGGATCACTAGAATTGATCTTGTAATTATGACGGATTATTATTATGGCTTGTCAGTCTGGATAGACCCAGATCAGATCGTCCAATTGAATACATTGACATGTACATTATATATTTTTAAAGCATTAAACATGTACATTAAATTAACCCATTCCTTTTGGAATACACCTTTACGGGTATGAAATTAATTTGATTAAATATCAACGTTAAGTCGGATTAACCTCAAACTTCATATACCGGTAATTCCTTGTCATCATCATATTTTCATTCCATACCACACTCATGCGGCCTTCATATCCAAGGTCAAGGTCAATTTACTTTGAAATTTGTGTGGTACATGAGCCCTTGCTTGTTTTCTCTAGTTATTTTGGTTCTTTCTCAATGGAAGTATATGTTGTGACCACTCATTGCAATTTTAGACAGGCAGAAAGTTGATCATGCATTACTTTCATTCTCTGTGCCATTCAAATGATTGTTTAACTGTTTTAGGGGTCAGAGATCGTTGATGCCGAGCCATGTCCAAGGGTAAGTTTAACTTTTAAATAATTTGGCCTATTTATTCATAACACTTTTAATTTATCATGCCATGTAATATATTCTCACTTACGTTGGATGACCAACATTTAATTTATTATGCCCCCTATGTGATAGCAAGCGGGGCATATTGCATTGCTCTTAAGGTTCCATACGTCCGTCCGTGTACATTTACGTCGAAAAGTCAACAAGTTTGTACGAGTTTCTCCAGTTAGTGTCCAGTATGCCACATGGGCATATCCATGTTTTTGACTCCTCCCACACTTCCTTACCACTTTTTCCCCCATGTTAAATTCCCATAGACAAATCAATTTTTCGTAATAAAATCAATATTTGACCAAATTTCACGAAATAAAAAGAAGGCTCATTTTTAAATTTTCCTTTAATTTAATATTATCAAAAGAAATCTTGTTTTTTAATTGTTTATATAGCCGTAAAATTTGGGCAGCTTTCGTGAAACAGACAGTAGTTAAAATGCATTCATATGTTATTTATAAACGTTTTTTTGTTTAATTGAAAGATCTTTTGCTGGAAAATCACACAGAAATGTTAACCACCTTTATTGTCTGCTGACAACTCTCGTTTCTTAGGGTCCAGAGGCAAAATAATTTGCTGATTGATATAATTATAGATTTGACTGATCACACTATAAAATATTATTCCAAACAAATAGTGTCCGAATATTTAGGGCTATTGCGGTATATAGTCAAATTTTAATTTAATGTTGGGGTCTCCCAGAATAAATTGCATCCATATATATTGTTATTGTGACAACCAAGTACAACCATACTATTTTAAACTGCTAACTGTAAATATTTAGACACTCCTTGCTGTGAGAAACCATAGTTTAACCCTTACTATGCTGAATTAAATGCTGTCGTCTGCTGGATATGTTTTATTTTCAATATTTCTTAACAAAAACCTGGTTTTGACAGCACATGAGAATCGTCTCCAGTGGAGTGCGTGCGTGCGTGTGTGCGTGCGTGCGTGCGTGCGTGCGTGCGTGCGTGCGCCCGAAATCTGCGTTAAAGTTTTTAAATACCTTATATCTCTGCAGTCCTAAGTCACATTGACTTGAAACTTCATATGCTTATTAGTTATGATCCATATATTCATGCTGTATCCCACTCATGCGGCCCCTGTGTCCAAGGTCAAGGTCAAATGACTTAGAAGTTTGCGTTCCGAAATCTGCATTAAAGTTTTTAAATACCTGATATCTCTGCAGTCCTAAGTCACATTGACTTGAAACTTCATATGCTTATTAGTCATGATCCATATATTCATGCTGTATCCCACTCATGCGGCTCCTGTGCCCAAGGTCAAGGTCAAATGACTTAGAAGTTTGCGTTCCGAAATCTGCGTTAAAGTTTTTAAATACCTTATATCTCTGCAGTCCTAAGTCACATTGACTTGAAACTTCATTTGCTTATTAGTCATGATCCATATATTCATGCTGTATCTCACTCATGTGGCCCCTGTGCCCCTATGTCAAGGTCAAATGACTTAGAAGTTTGCGTTAAATTTTCTGTCAAAATTTGCGTTAAAGTTTTCACATACCTACTATCTCTGTAACCGTAAGTCAGATTTGCTTGAAACTTTGTATGCTTATTGGGCATCAAACTTCAAATAAATACACTCTGAGACCATCAAATGCCTCGGCGGGCTCGACATGCCGGCCGCGGCCATCTCGTGTTAAGAATTAAAGCAAAAATGAAAAACAGCAAACGGCCATTTCCGTGAACAGCGTAGGAAGGGTTAATGTGTGCTTCCCAGAATAAATTGTGTATGCTGTATATGATTTGTACGGTATGCAGAAAATGTTTTATAACTCTGAGCCATGATATCATTCTAGGTGACCAAGCCTGCACCGGGCATAATGCCCCTTGACCAGCTACTGACGACGGATGTTGATGATACCATGAGTAAGTATTATCACAGGAACCTTCTGTGGTTCTGTCAATCACTGCTTCAATATTACAAGCTCATCACCATAGCAACAATCTAAAAACAAATTTGCTAGTGATATCTAGAAGGAACATCATTATTCAGGTTTGACACACTGGAATAGTTTATTGTTCTCTTGTACTGATGTGTGACTTGTGAATATTCCTGAGTATATATTGTATGTCCTTGGTCTCGGTAGAGTTGGGAGTTACATGTATGTAGTGTTTGGACTGTGTGTCTGTCTGTGTGTGTGTCACTGCTGGGGTATATGTGTTGACAGGCCACATTGTTGTGTGTATTGTTCTATTTGCTATATTTAGGTGTGACTTACATGTGTATTGTTTGCTGTTCTGTATGTATGTGTGACTACCATGTATTGTTTCCTGTTCTGTATTCAGGTGTGACAAGCTCACATGCTGACCTAGAAATGACACAGGAGAAATTGCTGGTTGCCCAGAGGCAGAACGATCATCTCACCGAGGTACACGAGGGCAAAACCTTTCACAATTACCTTAACGACGCAGTAATTGAACGCCATTTGTTTAGGAAAACCTCTATTTCATAGGAGTTTCCCAAAAGATATTGTATCTTTTGCTATTGTGATAAAGCTATAATTCCCGCAAAAAAATATTTACACAATTCCCTAACATTTGATTGGCCCGTAGCAAGTCTCTGTCCAAAATTTATATCCCAGTAAACTCCCACGCCGAACTACTTTCCGTAATCGTGAGGCGCAGTTAAAATAATTCTTAAGAAAACGGAAAATAGACACATTTTCTTGATGAATTTATTTCAAATGCTGGAATTATAAGGAATGAATGGCCCTTTTGTGGAATTTATCGGGGGATATAAACTTGGAAAAGTCGCGGGAATACTGGACGAGGCCTTCCGGCCTTCGTCCAGTATTCCCGTGACTTTTCCTCCAAGTTTATACCCCGATAAATTCCACAAAAAGGCCATTCATTCCTACAGTACAATACTTTTGGGACACTTTATTGTGGAAACCATACATTTAAATGTGTTTTCCAGAATAAATAGTGTCCAGATATTTAGAGTTATTACGGTATAATATGAGACCCGGCACAACTAAAATCTGCTTATTGAGCTGTGGCCAGTGTAGCTTTTGATAAACTAAGATGAACTAGATCACTGATGAAACCTGTTACAGATCTACAGTTTTCATTATGGGCATTAGTTTGGCAAAACACAGTAGCTAACATATTCACTTTATTGGCCAAACATTTTTGTCATGCCTGCTTTAATAGCAGAAGGCGCGACTATAGTTTCCACTTTTTCCGTGTCGTCGTCATCCACATCAACAAATGTCAAAACGTTTGTTTCATGTCATCATCATATAACCTTAATATTACTTGACGGATTGCTTTAAAATTTGGGCACTTGATGCATGTGAGCATTTGGAACACACTCATGCCACCATTAACATGACCTTGACCTTTTTTACCTTCACATTGTTGCGGAAACACTTAGCCATTTTTTTATGTCAAACAGATGTACAAGCTTCTTCAGCATCCTACTCTTTAAAGCCCCTATACGGCTCAAGTTGCCGAATTTGGCCTCATATTGGGTTTTCCCACACATAAATCCAACAGGTTTCTATTTACACACACTTTGAAACTGTTTGCATTCATTTTGGTACAAAAATGAGTTTGTAGTCGATGAAAATATCAATAGTTGTTGATAAACAAACTCCTCAACTACCCGATTCGCGGCCGATGAATTCCGATAGCCGGAGTTTATCGACTCGCTTCCGAGCCGAAGCCATTGGGTTACGGAAATGAAATTGTCAATATTGACATTTTGCACTGAGTGTTGTCTTCACATTGCGATTAAGATGTAAATCTGAAGACTTGAGATGTATCTATTAGGCAGTATATGTTAGTTTTGTGTACTAAATCAGTTGCCAAACATGTTTTTGTGTTTGAAAAAATCGGAAAATTGTAATACTGAGCCGTTCAGGGCCTTTAATAGTACTTGATGGATTGGTTCAATATTTGGACACTTGATACATGTGAGCATTTAGTATACAATCATGCTCTCATTAACACGACCTTGACCTTTTTGGCCGTCACATTTTTTACGTCGAAAAGTTTGTACAAGTTTCTTCATCATATAACTTTAATATTACTCGACAGATTGCTTCAATATTTGGACACTTGATACATGCGAGCAGTTGGAACATACTCATGCTGCCATTAACATAACCATGACCTTTTTATGCCACCGGGTTTCGAAGAAACGGGTGGCATATAGTGTTTGGACTGTCCGTCTGTCCGTCCGTCCGTCTGTCTGTCTGTCCCGGCACACATTAGGGTACTTATGTGGCTAGCCCCACAGGGTTATGGACTTAGTAAAGGATAGGGTTGGTTACAATTAGCCACCTAAAAAATCCTTTTATGTGGCTAAATATCGTATTATGTGGCTAATATTTAACATGTGATAAGCCACATAAGTATAGTACTGTAAGAACGTCCGTCTGTCCGTCCGTCACACTTTTCGGTTAATCACTTTGTCACAGTTTCTCAAATATGCTGCAGGTGGCATCCGCGTTCGACAGACGCATTTCTTGTTCATATTAAAAACATGCACTTCTCTGATGGTTTTTGTGATTCGTACTTTAGCACATGCCATGATCATGTTACGGTCAAATCCCTTGGCAGGTGCGACACCGCTTCCGTAGCGGAATTCTTCCCTAATCAATCAAAAGTCTATATCTGTTATGCACAAGTTTCAAGAATATTCTTTCAGATGAAACCTGAAACCAAGGTCCCGTCTTTCTGTGACCTAAGCTGTTGCTGGGACGTTAAACTCATTCACTTTAACGTTTACTTAGTAGATGTCTATGCAACATTGTGCTTTCATAGGGCGCACTGCTGGTTTTTTTTTTATGCAAATACACAGATTATCTGAAGCTTGTAAATGTAATATTTTTCTTTCCATACTTTTTCAAGAATTTATATCATACCTATTATTTGCAGTTAATGAACGAGAACGAAGTAACTGTTATGCGACTGACAGAACAGTCCAAAGTTCTGAAGGAGGAAATTCGTCGACTCGAGAGAAACATGCAGCGTGAACGCGAGACACAGAATATGGAATATCTAAAGAACATTCTCATGAAGGTAGCTATTTTATTTTGGTCCTAGAATTGGGTTTATTGGTTATTGCGAAATGCGTAGTCCCAGATCAGATCTGGGGCTACACTGTTCGCCATGCAGACAAAGCATTTAGCCTGTACAACATTAATAGATTGTCATCGAAAATTGGCTTTTATGCACATCTTATATTCATATTTTAGCTGAGAAGCATGCTACTATTCACACACATGTTGGTCCAAGTGATCTGGTGCAGTTAGTGTGCCTGGCACCATATCAGGTATTTCTGTGCGAAAAAAAAGCCGGGATGGGTTGTGGCCTTGAGGTTAGAGCACTAGACTTCAATAATATTGGTTGTGTGTTCAATCCCCACCCCACCACCTTAGGATTGAAAAATACATTCATAATATTTCCATCACACTTGTCTTTCTGTAGCCGATTTCATCAAAATTGCAAAGTATACTTATCTAGCAAAGTATACTTTGAGGGAGAAATTTTCAATTTTATGATAAATTTAGTAATTTTTATTATACTGACGTTATTACATTATCACAGCCATTTTAGCTGTGATAATGTAATAAATTCAGTATAATAATTCTGCATACTTTTAATCATCAAATATATGCAGTTAGTTCTATATGTGATAATGCATTTCAGGAAAAATAAATGATTACTCCCTCAAAGTATACTTTGCTAGAAAAGAATACTTTGCAATGTTGATGAAATCGACTACTGGTGAGACTTGAAACCAAGGTCCCGTCTCTATATGACCTTAGCTGTTGCAGTGACGTTTTTCCCATTCACTTTCACTTACTATGCAAAAATACATGTACCATAATCTTGTATACTGGTCTGCTGTTACAGTTTTTGAGTCTAAGTGCGGGTGACGAGCGAGCACAACTGCTACCCGTCCTGGATACAATGTTGAAGCTGAGCAACGAGGAGAAATCTCTACTACAGGCCATCGCACGAGGTACGTATTCTGTCATAGGCATGGGGTGGGGAGATGGTATGGAGTCACAGGAACTGTTTGTCATCACATTAGATTCAAATTAGTCATGCTCCCCAATACAAGTGTCCTCCTGAGCATATAATAATACTAACATATTGAACAGAGACAGAGAAAACCTCTCTAAGCCCAGTAGCTGATTTCATCAAAATTGAAAAGTATACTTATCTAGCAAAGTATACTTTGAGGGAGAAATCATTTATTATTTCCGAAATGCATTATTTCATATAGAACTAAAGACTGCATATATTTGATGATTAAAAGTTTGCAGAATTATTATACTGAATTTATTACATTATCACAGCCAAAATGGCTGTGATAATGTAATAAATTCAGTATAATAACAATTAATAAATTTATCCTAAAATTGAAAATTTCTCCCTCAAAGTATACTTTGCTAGATAAGTATACTTTGCAATTTTGATGAAATCGGCTACAAGTCCCTAGGGTGTCCAGCTTAAACATGTTCCACTGCAATTCAGTCACAGGATATACAATTATGAACAGACATTGGAGAAATAACAGACAATCCCATCACAAGTTAATCCATTCAACCCTTAGTAACTGGAATGGACTGTGATGTTATTTTCCGACCAATTCAATCATCATAAAATGATTTTCAGAATAGTCCATTTATAAGGTTTTTTTTCTTCTAAAAAAGATGAAAATTACTTGCCGGCTCATCTGGATCTACATTGTTTGCCAATACTACGATACAGGTATGCAGGGATTCCGCTGGGGAAAATAAAAAAATCGCCACTTCAAAAAAAAAAAAAAAAAAAAAAAAAAAATAATTAAGGAATAACCAATAGGATAAAAATAAACAATTGGCGATAAAAAATTACAATTAACACAATGAATCCCTGGGTATGTAGTGTTGAAAGGGTTAACACAATGAGTGTATAGAGAGGTTCTCCTTTACAACTTAGATCTATCAATTTCAACCAATCCATTGTAGGCGAGGATGGCGGCGACCCACAACAGCAGGCGTCTGGATGGGGGACCTACCTACACAGATGGTCCGGCCTCACGTAGGCATGTTTCTTCTTCATCGTCATCAACAATATCATTTTATTAATTACCTACCCATGAAATACACAGTTATACGATGTAAATAAAAGTCATATGTTCTCATCGATGAAATAAACAACTTCCGGTGAAAATACGACTACTTCCGCTATCTACATTCATATTCTGTATTTAGAAAGAAAACAGCGCAAATAGGCTGCAAATACACATTCATTACGTATACAGTCTGAAAAACTGCTAATTTCCATGGAGCGGTATATAAATAAATAGAATATTCATATGTTTGCAACGAATATGACATATATGTTCATCGAGTGGTGTGAAATGTCCATATTTCACTAGAAATATGGACATTTCACACCACTCGATGAATATCCTCTATATCATGATCATTATCTTCAAATATATCCTTATTATTGTCCTGTAATTATGATTACTATTACCCTGTTATCATGTTACCACCGTATCTTTACCGATATCCATATACATTGTACTGATACCCATCCATTCACTCTTTTTATTAAATTTTCGACCACATGATCTTTATCAAAATAGTGTGAAACTGTATAGGCAGTCCTATGTGATATCTATATTGTAGCCGTAAACCGTTGGTCCATGTGGTCGAAAATTTAATAAAAAGAGTGACTTTAAAACAATGTGCATTAAATGTGCTTCACTTCGGAGATTATTGGAAATTACTTTAATGATATCATTGTCATAAATTCATCATTATCATCTTCATCAACGGAGAGTATTTTCCATTATGTTGTTTCTTGTTTGGCCATTGGTCAAATATGACACAAGGGCTAAAGTAGTTGATTTCAGCCTCAACCAATCAATGTTTGTTTGTTTGTTTGTTTATTGGTGTTTAACAGCCTATCAACAGCTAAGGTCATGTAAGGCCGTGCAAACGGGTTCGATCTCTGCTGCATTGGGGGGAAAATCACAAAATCAGAACAGAATATTTACATAGAGAAAAAATATATTCTGCCCCGAAATTAGAAAACCTGACCTGGTGCCAGGTCCATACCATACCAAAGTAGCTTGGCCCCTTCCCCTAAAATAGGATTACGAATAATCATAATACTCACATAAGGGGTATAACCAGATTCAACTGTCACATACAAAATGCCATAGACGTATGTCAGGGCCAAACCAGGTCTCCAGTCCTAATTCCGGTAAGGATGAATCCCGATCGTTAAATAACCTGAAACTTGATAATTTTGAGCATGAGTATAGAGTATGTGCTCAAAACGTTGTATAAACACACCTGGTTTTGTCACAATGATGTCATTTGGATGGTCAACCTAAGCATTTTTATCACAACTTGTATTAACCCTTTCAACCCTAAGTAACTGGAATGGACTCTGCTATGTTGATTTTCCGACCAATCCAATCATCACAAAATGATTTTCGAACTAGTCCATTTATGAAAAGGGCGTTTTTTTTTTGTTTTTTTTCTCAAAAAAATATGCAAATTACTTGCAAACAGTGCAGATCCTGATGAGACGGCTCGTTACGAGCCGGCTCATTTGGATCTACACTATTTGCAAACATCACAAAAGCGGTCTGTACTGTTGAAAGGGTTAATGATTTTGTTGTTATATGGGGATATTTGCCTATATTTGCATATTTGTACCGTGTACAGCCTATTACACGTTTTTCCGTTGTAATAGCTACATGTACTGTATTAGAGCTGTAACATAAATGGGTGTTTATGTGTGATTGGTCTATTAGCAGCTAAGGTTTAATCAATATATTCCCTGTGTGTTTTGACTTGTGAATGTACATTGATTAAAAATAATGTTTTAATTTACATATGGACATGTTTAATTTATTTCATGAATGGCTCGTTTCTGCATTGTTAGATGGTTCAGTTTACATTTGGAACATTGTAGCTCTGTTCACCTCGCTCTGTGTAAATGACACCTCGGCCGGTGATAAATCTTTCTGTACTCGGTTCCCACACTTTATTTCACGAGCCGTGCTCAGTATCGACCAATCCAACAGCCTGGGCCTGGTTGCTCAAAGCTTCTGTTAGCTTAACACTGTTAAATCCTTAGCATTGCTAAGGATTTAACAGTC
This sequence comes from Conchocele bisecta, assembly GCA_029237695.1. Lineage (NCBI taxonomy): Eukaryota > Metazoa > Mollusca > Bivalvia > Lucinida > Thyasiridae > Conchocele > Conchocele bisecta. The sequence continues at coordinate 44,549,984 of CM055278.1, read as the reverse complement.
TGTTAATCTAACAGAGGTTTTGAGCAACCGGGCCCAGATGTAGACACATTTTCTGGAACATGCCCAGGGTTCATAATTGTGAATATGGGATTTCTGTAGCTCCTGATCAAATAGCACACACCTGTAGCCAGATAACGATCTATATTTGTTGTTAGAAGTGAGAGGGAGGGGGGGGGGGGTTTCATTGATGGAATGGCGAACAGTGTAGATCCTGATTAGCATGTGCGGATGCACATGTTGATTTGGATCGACACTGGATGGAGAATCCATACATTTGTGTATCGTTGTCATTCTGCATGACCAGAATCTATGCTGTTCAAACTGTGCATTAAATGTTGAAGCTTTTGTGATACATGTACTGATAGCCTTCTGTGCCTATTGTTCTATACACTACCAGCCATTTCATGCCGAGGATACATTTTGATGAACTTTAATATTTTTCTTATTTGTTGCTGTGACTGGAGAAATGGGGCTTATGGCTTGTGTGACCAGTGCAGTGTGGTTAAATAGCACACTCCTGTCACAGGTTGAAGTAACAGACTGAGGTCTATAAAGACATTAAATATGCCGAAAAGCATCAATAAATGGAAAAAATATTAGCTAAACATTTTTTTTTACTCCCTCCATATACTCCATTACTTCAACCTGCGACTCCTGTAGCCTGATAATGATCTATATTGCTTGCTAGAAGAATGACGGATGTTTCATTGATGGAAAAGGTGAACAGTGCAGATGCTGATCAGACAGTGCGGATGCAAAACCCATAAGCTCCATTTCTCCAAGTCACAGTCACATTTCTCGCGTATGTTGTGACCACTCATTTAAGCCGTCTCAATGAGGCGGTTCGAATGAGTGTTCACACCATACATATTTGTTTATTTGTTAAATAAGAAAACTGGAGAGAGAGATTGAGATGGAGTATATGGGAGTAAAAAAAAAAAATTCTTCATTTATTGACCTAGGTCTAAAAATACATTAAATATGCCTAAAAGCATCAATAAATGAAGAAAAACCAGTTTTTTTTTTTTTTTACTCCCTCCATATAATAGAGTATATGGGAGTAAAAAAAATATTCTTCATTTATTGATGCTTTTAGGCATATTAATTGTATTTATAGACCTCGGTCCGTTAATTCAACCTGTGGTATAAATATGTTATGCAAACCTTATCATGTGATATCTATTACAACTGTATGTTTTGTTGTCGAGTACTAAAATATGGGAAAATAAACCTATCACTGGATATTATTTTTCTCTTCATTTCCTCCCAGCATGCTCATGCATGCACTGGTTTTAACCAGAAACTTAGCACTCATATGTGGGACACACCATTGTGGGATGTGGAAGGTTATGTTGTTATAACATATCCCAGGGCTCCAGATAAGGAATTAGTAATCGAGTATTTTCACTCCATCATATCTGAAGCAATTGGGTATTTCAACATTTTAATTGGGTAAAATAAAATCACACTACTGTTTACACATCAACAGACAACAATTATTGAATAGTTTGCTTCGAAATGAAAACATGTCTTGGCATTTCATTAGAATTGTCTCCTTGGAGACAATTCTAATGAAATACCAAGATGTGTTTTCATGGAAAATAAGAAAAATATGCTATATTTGTGGTCTGTTTATTGTTTTCTGTAGCATGATAAAGGTACCACAAATTTGTTATTGCTTTTTGATACTCGCTACTTCTGATTTCAATTGGGTTTTTGGCAATTTTAATTGGGTATTTACGCCAATACGCAGCTTATCTGGAGCTCTGTATCTCAAAGGGGAATCCATCGATTGTCAACACTGTACATTCCTGGATAATTAATACTTTATTGTATTTAAATCATTAATTGCACATATTTATAGCTACACCACCGCCCGAGTTAATCTTGACAAGATGTTTCTGAACATCCATTGGCAATCTCAACTCGCAATCAAGTAGTTTGATTGGCTGAGCTGTAGCACAGCTCAGTAGCCGATTTCACCAACATTGCAAAGTATACTTTTCTAGCAAAGTATACTTTGAGGGAGAAATTTTCATTTTGGGATAAATTTATTATTTTTTATTATACTGAATTGATTACATTATCACAGCCATTATGGCCATTATGGCTGTGATAATGTAATAAATTCAGTATAATAATTCTCCATACTTTTAATCATCACATATATGCAGTGGTTAGTTCTATATGAAATAATGCATTTTGGGGAAAATAAATGATTACTCCCTCAAAGTATACTTTGCTAAATAAGTATACTTTGCAATGTTGGTGAAATAGGCTACAGGTTCAGCCAAATAAATCTGCTTGATTTCAAAGACAATATTCGAGTATTATGAAATAAAAAAATTAATTCAAATATCGGCAAGATTAGCGCAGGCAATGGTGTAATACATAGTAGATGATTATTCAGCAAGCAAAGCTATGGACTAGCTCTAGCATAGCACTACGGTCCATTCACTCCAATACTGTATCTATAGCACAATAACAGAAAACAAAACAAATTGTATAGTGTTCAAAAATAAATGCAAACCGTAATCTAGAGACATGGCGAGTTGGTCTAGGTACAAATTCTGCACAGACACCGACCACAATGATCCTGGTCACGACACCAATGACTTCCAAGTCCTTGACATTGACAGCTTACAAGTACTAGGATTTTGTGAATAACAAGCACTAATGCACTTGCAGGGATTCCGCTGGGGAAAATAAAAAAATTGCCACTTCAAAAATAAAATAAAATAATAATTGGCGATAAAAATAAACAATTGACGATAAAAAATTACAATTGTTTATTTTTATAGCCAATTGCGAAAGTGGCGATCGGCAGCGGAATCCCCGACTTGTGTCGGTCGTTGTCTAGGGTCCATGCAAGCAACTTGTTTGAATGACCTTCATAGCATCATCTGTGACTGGAGAAATGTGGTTTATGACGTTTGTGGCCATCTACTTTGTGACCCATTACACAGCCGCCTGCATTAATCTCGTCCACAAGTCAACGTTTCTGAACATCTATTGGCAATCTCAACTCGCAATCAAGCAGACTGATTGGCCGAGTCTGAGCTGTAGTATAGTTCGGGCTCAATCAATGAAGTTGCTTGATTTTGAAATAAATAAAAATCCAAGTATTGGCAAGATTAGCACAGGCTATGGCATAGCCGATTCCTGCAGTCTGATAAAGATATATAATATGTGTAAGGAGTATAACAGGTGCCACATACTGAATGGCAAATAGTATAGACCCAGATCAGATCACTACACTGGCAACAAATGTCAGAGAAGGCCTATTTCCCGAATCACAGCCACATTTCCAGTAAACAGGAAGATAGAATAAAACAAAAATAATCATTATGCCAAAGAAAATTAATTAATATATTCTTCACAAACGTTTGGAATTCAAACGGATTGGGTGAGACCTGAAAATTAATTTTCTTCAGCCTTCGTTATAAATTGAGAAGAATCAGTCAAGGCCTAACCCTTAGAATGCGGGAAAGCAAAAATGTTGTCTGCTGTTGTTTTATATTTTAACTTCTTTCTCATAAAAAAACATGGTTAGACAGCCCTTTAGAATCATTTCCATTGGAAATGATTCTAAAGTGCTGTTAAACCATGTTTTTTATATTAGAAAAATGGAAAATAGAACACAAACAGTAGACAAAATTTAATTCAGCATTGTAAGGGTTAAAGCCCATGCCTACATGTCAACAACTACAGCTACAGCTACTAAATGCATATACAGGTATCATGGTTATGTGATTTTCTGCCTTATCAAATATGTATCCATATTTGGCAAATATTGATTTAATAAACAATCAATTTAATACAATTTATGCAATCCTGTCACGATATATATCTCACCATAGTCTGTTTTACGGTGCACCTCCCAATGGCTATGTCAGAGTAAATATAACACAATAAAATGTCATAAAATATAACTGTAAATATAACAAACAAAATAAAATGATTTACCTACTTTTGTTGGAAGCAATTTTCTGTGATTTCCTTCTAGTTTAATCTAGTTTACTTTTGTTGGAAGCAATTTTCTGTGATTTCCTTCTAGTTTAATTGTTCACTGTATGTTTGAAACATTTAGTATGGATATAATTCGCTTACACATGAAAGAGTGTTAAAATGTATTACAAACTTTAAATCAATATCGGCAAAATGTGGAGTTTCACAGCTCAAACCCTCAATCAAAATGTTACAAATATGACATTAATATAGTCCAATACTGATATACTGGTATGTATGCCACAACGCAGTTTTTTTCGACCCTGTAACATATACAACTCAAAATGAGACAAAAAGGGCATATTCAGTTTGCGACCAGTGTAGACCCAGATCAGCCTGCGCATCTGCGCAGTCTGATCAGGGCCTACACTGCTCGCTATCAATTTTGAGACACATTCCTGATCCCTCTCATAAATACTGTTGATCAGTAACCATGGTAACAGAAACACAGGAGTGTGCTGGACGATCAGAAATGACACTGGTCAAAAACTTGGCAAGACCCTTGGTATCCTGGGGCCTGTTTCACTAAACTTTGTACGACCAAAATGTTCGTAAACGCAAATTTAGGATCGTTTGTAAATTTTAATTGATGGACTTACATTTATCGAGCATAGGATGCATATGTATGCAGCCTATGCTCAATAAATGTAAATCCAATAATTGTTTACAAGAAAACATTGTTAATGTGATATTTACAGACTATCATAATTTTGCGGTTACGAACATTTTAGTCTTACAAAGTTTAGTGAAACGGCCCCCTGGTGGTCAGCAGGCAACAAATGCTGGTATTGTAAGACAGGTCTATAGGCTCTCGGGAAGATGGATGGTGACCTACAAAGAAAGTAAATACAGTCTACACTCGTTTACTCAAAGTCCAAGGGACTGAGGAAAATACTTTGAGTTAATGAAATTTGAGTTAATGCTAGTTATTATCATGATTATATAGGAAAACATGTACTTGGGACCAGGAATTTGACTTAAGTTATCAGTGGTTTGACGTAAGTGAGTTTGAGGTAACGAGTGTAGACTGTATATCGAAACCTCATTAAATCGTACATTCTAGTAGGTCTCTGAGGTGCCAGTTTTAGAGAGGTTCCACTGTAAATCAGACATGCGGGTATTCCGATATATGTTTGTGTGTTGTGCAATCATGAACAGACATTACCATCATAAGAGATAAATAAGTAAGCACACATATCGCTTCTATGTGTCCAGTTTACAGACAAACTATTTTGCAATGTTAAAAATTAATTTGTCATCAACTGTCCACTTCATTTATAGAATACGATATACAATTCTATGAAAATCACTTTCGGCAACAGTAACTGCAATATTTTGATAATTTCTGGTATGGTCCCCAAGCTGGAAAAGGTATCGTACAACGTATGCAATCACTGTAGCTCCAGACCAGCAGGTATATCCGCACATCAGTAGCCTATTTCAACAACATTGCAAAGTATACTTTCCTAGCAAAGTATACTTTGAGGGAGAAATTTTCAATTTAAGGAGAAATTTATTAATTTTTATTATACTGAATTGATTACATTATCACAGCCATTTTGGCTGTGATAATGTAATAAATTCAGTATAATAATTCTGCATACTTTTAATCATCAAATATATGCAGTCGTTAGTTCTATGTGAAATAATGCATTTCGGGAAAAATAAATGATTACTCCCTCAAAGTATACTTTGCTAGAAAAGTATACTTTGCAATTTTGATGAAAACGGCTACTGATCAGGGCCCACACTATTCGCCAGTCAGTCATGCAGACAGGCTTACTGCTGTCAGGAAAATGATTAGACCTAGATGCAACTGCAAGTATGCTGAAAGATGCAGCAATTGTCTAATGTAGCTTTTTCTTAGCAGGCAGCCCATTTAAAATTACAGTGGAACCTCTCTAAACCGGACACCCTGTCTGGTTTAGAGATGGTCCACTGTAAATCAGACATATGATTATGCTAAGGTATGCGGCTGTGCTTTGCAAACTTGAACAGCCATTATCATCATAAATATAAACCAACAAAACCCATATGACATTGCCGCGGCCCTCATGTCGCCCCCTGCCGAGGCTTTGATAGTATCCCGAAAAACTTTAATGAACAACTTTAACCCGGACGCACATATGTACGTACGCCAATGTGCTGATTATGGCGTGACAATTACCTCTTCAATTAGTTGAATAGTCCGAAACTTTGGGCATGTAGTACAAGCCTTTGTCTGAAACTAATCAGCATATAACATTCAAAAGGCCAACAGTGTTGAACTATGGTGACAGGAAATGACCATGTGTTACATGTTTAACATACGTTACATTTTCGAGTGAATACAAAATTAAACACTCACACAATACTAACTGGAGGTTGTGTGGAAATGACACACTGGTATATGTACTCACGGTTTTAACTTCTGTGTATTCGTGTAGTGCATACTCTCCCCTGAAAGATAATGACGAGACGGTTCAAATGATGCTCTCGACATATACTTCTGAGCGCATAGAAGGAAAATATTTAGGATACTCTGCAGATGCATATTGGCATATCCTCAGCAGGAAAAGGGTTAACCCTTAGACCGCTACTCACAACAATTGTCGTCTGCTGTTGCTTTTATATCTTGCCTTATTTCTCAATAAAAGCATGGTTTGCCAGCACGTCAGAATCATTTCCAATGGAAATGATTCTGAAGTGCTGTCAAAGCATGTTGTAAATTATTCTAAAGTGCTGTCAAAGCATGTTTTTGATGATAAAAATGGAAAATAGAAAGTAAACAGCAGACGACAACAAAAATAAGATAGCGGTCTAAGGGTTAATTAGGTATATTACATTGAAAGCCATATGACTTAAAGACACAATTAAAGACACAGAGGTTTTCTGGGGTAAAGTCTAGAGAAGTTCAACTGTATCATCTACTTACAGTTCTCTCCCCTGTCCAGACATCTTGAATCCACCAAATGGAGTCTGTGGTGTCACAATGTCGTAGCAATTCACCCTGTAATAGTGAGGTCCACGACTACATAACTAGAAATGTAGCCTGTCGGCACACGAATGCCCCCGCTGGCAGCCAAAGAAAACAAGGCATATTTAAACTATAGGCCATTTACCCGAGCATTAAGGTTTTCAAACGCACGGAGTCTGTGACTTTGACCCTGGGCTTAGCGGGGGCGGGACGAATGTGGATTTGTCACAGGGCAGTATAGGACCATTGGAGCAAAGCGGGTGTGAAATGTGAAGCAGATTTGAGCAAGGAAATTATAAGCAATTTACCCGAGCGCTAAGGTTTCGGGACGGACATACGTACGGACGTACGGACGCACGGACGCACGGACGCACGGACGCCGGTAATACTATATGCCCCCTCACCATTCGGTGGCGGGGGCATAAAAACGTTCAGCTCTGCAATATAACATTCTGATCCGGTGTCAGGCATAATTACTACAGCGGATCAGGGGGCCGTTTCACTAAACTTCGTACAACTAAAACGTTCGCAAGTGCAAATTTAGGATAGTCTGGACATTCAATTGATGGATGTGCAGCCTATGCTCAATAAATGTAAATCCAATAATTGTTTACAAGAAAACATTGTTAATGTGAAATTTACAGACTATCGTAATTTTGCACTTACAAACATTTTCGTCATACGGTGTTGAGTGAAACGGCCCCCAGAAGGTGCCATTTGTAAATCTCAGTAAGATTCACTATGCTTATGCAATCCATGGAACAATGTGTTGATTTAATATTGATAGGTATATATATAAACTGATTTCATAAGAAACTAGCCACAGCTTCACTTCCTAATCAATTAACAAGTTTAATAAATACCATATTAAACAACACAATATTTATTTAACTGAAGCTTTAACCCTTTCAACACTACAGACCTGTATAGTGGTATTGGCAAACAGTGTAGATCCAGATGAGCCGGCTCATGATGAGCCGTCTCATCAGGATCTGCACTTTTTGCTAGTAATTTTAATATGTTTTAGAACAAAAACACCCCCTTTTCATAAAGGACTAGTCTGAAAATCAATTTGTGACGGTCAGATTGGTTTCAAAGTGACAAGGTCAGCTGTTCTTTTGTCTGTAATTCCCGCCTCTCATGGAACACCAAAGCATGATCTCACCAGACACTGCCCGCATCCAGACTCTCTGCCATCAGTAGAGCCTTGTTGATGTCTTTGGTGATCACGCCCGCGGCCAGACCATATGACGTGTTGTTAGCTCGCTCCAGAACGTCATTCGTGTCTGTGAACTTGATAATCGACTGGACTGGTCCAAATATCTAAAAAATTCAGATTAACCGTTCGACCGCTATCTTAATTTTGTTGTTGTCTGCTGTTTATTTTCTATTTTCCATTTTTATCATCAAAAACATGCTTTGACAGCACTTTAGAATAATTTACAACATGCTTTGACGGCACTTCAGAATCATTTCCATTGGAAATGATTCTGAAGTGCTGTCAAACCATGTTTTTATTGAGAAATCAGGCAAGATATAAAAGCAACAGCAGACGACAATTGTTGTGAGTAGCGGTCTAAGGGTTAAAGGAGCATATGAAGATCTTTTTAACAACGTGTAATGTTTTCCTCCATGTAGATCTTAGCTTGATTTAGAAATAAGATATGTGAACATTTATCAATCAAACAATATATACGACTGGAGCATGAGTATGCAGTATAAAAGAATATAACAGTGGGTTCATATTTGTGGCACATACTGATTACAAGACCAATGACACGGATTATAAACTTTCAGAGCATGTTCTTGAATAATGTATTAAAAATTCAAGCAAGCCAGGTCAAGCCAGTTCATGAATAAACAGACTGAACAAATAGTATTTGAAAGCAGTTTGTTTGGTCTTCACGGACAGAAATTCGCACCCAAAATCAAGCAGTTTGATTGGTCACCGCACCGCTCAGTCTTGACCAATCAAACTTCTTGATTTCAAACATGAGATTCAAGAATATGAGCGACGACACCCTAAATGAAATCAAACTGAAGTGAAATCCTGATTTTGAGCATGACATTCGAGCACATACTCAACAACACCCAACTTCTCACCTCCTCCCTGGCGATCTTCATATCATCCTTGACATCAGAGAACACGGTGGGCTTGATGAAGTAGCCCTTGTCTCCATGCCGCTCCCCGCCGCTCTGTAACGTGGCGCCCTCCGACTTGGCACTCGCGATGTAGCCGAGGATCTTCTTGAACTGCTCCTCATCCACCTGTGGCATATGTATTAGATAATATAGGAGACCAACCATGTGAGTTTGTACCTATAAAGAAGATGTGCGATTTTTCATGAAAAATATTAATAGGAAATGCGATATTTACTGTAATTGATGTTGAATGTTGACGAAATTCCTTTGCAAATGCGGAATAGTATTCCGTAATACTACTGAAAACTTCTGACGTCCTTTCCGGAAAATATCGTAATTTTTATAAATATGTTTCATAAGATACAAAGTCACATTCAAGCTCTGGATCTACTAGCGTATTCCTGTAGCCCAATATGGATTTATGCTACTTGTTAGAAACATGGAGGGTGGTGGGCTAAATGGTGAAAAGTGCAGACCCTGATCAGACAGCACAGATGTGACTACACTGGTCACGAAGAGCATAAGAGCAGAAGCCCCATTTCTACTGTCACAGCCAGGGGCCCGTTTCACTAAACTTCTTACGACTAAAATGTTTGTAAGTTCAAATTTAAGATCGTCTGTAAATTTCAATTTATGGATTTACATTTATTGAGCATAGGTTGCATATGCAGCCTATGCTCAATAAATGTAAATCCAATAATTGTTTACAAGAAAACATTGTTAATGTGAAATTTACAGACTATCATAATTTTGCACTTACGAACATTTTAGTCGTACGAAGTTTAGTGAAACGGCCCCCAGATGTATAGAATATACCCATACTCAACATTATATTGCATGTATTTATTTTGCTTAGAAAATGAATCCTTAATTATTAACCCTTTCACCCCTAAGAAACTGGAATTAATTTTGATATGTTAATGTTAATGAAATTTCAGACAAGTCCATTTATGAAACATTGGTGTTTTTGTTCTCAAAAATATGAAAACTTCTTTGAAACGTGCAGATCCTGATGAGACGGCTCGTCACGAGCCGGCTCATCTGGATCTACACTGTTTGCCAACACTACAGGTCTGTAGTGTTGAAAGGGTTAAACTATCCTATAAGACTTCATGAGGATGCCTGGGGGCCGTTTCACTAAACTTTGTACAACTAAATGTTCATAAGTGCCAATTTAGGATCGTCTGGACATTTCAATTGATGGATTTACATTTATTGAGTATAGACTGCATATGCAGCCTAAATGTTCGCAAGTGCAAATTTACACAGCCTTATTTGTGATCAGTGTAAATCCTGATCATCTTACCTGAGGCCTCATACCATGTCATTAAGATATTCAGCTTTGGAAACCAATACGAGGATGGCCGCGGCCCGCATGTCGAGCCCGCCGAGGCATTTGATGGTCTCTGAGTGTATTTATTTAAAGTTTGATGCCCAATAAGCATACAAAGTTTCAAGTAAATCTGACTTACGGTTACAGAGATAGTAGGTACATGTATGTGAAAACTTTAATGCAAATTTTGACCAAAAAAACTTTAAAGCTAACTTCTAAGACATTTGACCTTGACATAGGGGCACAGGGGCTGCATTATTGGGACACAGAATGAATATATGGACGACGACTAATATGCATATGAAGTTTCAAGTCAATGTGACTTAGGACTGCAGAGATATAAGGTATTTAAAAACTTTTAACGCAGATTTCGGACGGATGGAGGATGGACGGACGGACGGACGGACGGACGGACGGACACCCTGACGTCATTGTGATCACTATGTCTCGCTTTCCACAAGCGGGCTCGACAAAAACCATGAACAACACTTATTTTATAATACAATTTTCAAGTAATATTTCAATTGTATTTACATAATTCTGACTGCGATTGGAGAAATTGGGCGATGGGTTTTTCAACCAGAGTAGATCCAGATCAGCCTATGCATACACACAGTCTTGTCAGGTTCTGCACTGTTCGCCATTCCATCAATGGAACATCTGTCATGTTTCTATCAAGCAATATAAATCATCATCAGGTTACAGGAGTGTGCTATTTGATCAGAAGCTACACTGGTCACAAAACCCATAAGCCCCGTTTCTCCATTCATAGCCTTTTATCCTGTCAACACAGTGAGTATGTGCCGTGAAACACGGTGCCGTGAAACATTTTTGATATTAAGTCAATACCATTTTTGCATTTTACAGCCATTTTTAGGTGTTGACGGGATAAATAGAATAGTAGGTTAGTGCCGTGAATGTGAAAAAATATCTGGCGCGGCACGGAAACGGGATGTGCTCGGCAGAGCCTCGCCCATCCCGTTTCCTGAGCCTTGCCAGATATTTTTTCCCATTCACGGCACTAACCTACTATTCTCTATCTATTTTCCTTATTTCTGAACCAAAGTATATGTTGTGACCACTCATTTGAACCGTCTCGGCGAGACGGTTCAAATGAGTGGTCACAACATATACTTCTGATGAGAAATAAAGAAATTCTTGAGCCTTGCCTGATATTTTTTCCCATTCACGGCACTAACCTACTATTCTCTATATGTGTGACCAGTGTAGATCCTGGTCAACTTACCTGAGGCCCCTGCATGCTGAGGGGGTCGAACGGATCTCCCACTGTCCTGTTTTCAGCCATCGTCTTAGCCTTCTCGACGAACTCATCATAAATGCTCGCCTCGACGTAGGTTCGAGACCCAGCACAGCAGTTCTGGCCATGATTGGCCATTATGGCACCGTGCGCCCACATTACCGCCTCGTCAACTGTATGGGTGGTGGGTGGTTGGTTGGTTGATTGATTGATCACATGCATTTGTTAATTTATTGATTGATTGGTTGGATGATAATTGATTGGTTGACTGATTTATTTATTGATTGGGTAGATATATATATATTTACATGTTTCTTTATCGGATTTACAAACATCAAGGGGCAGTAAGTCGTAGATTTCAAATGATAGTGGGATAATCACTATGTATATCAATACAATAGCTGTACACGGCAATCGCCGGTGAGTGTCTCACCCACAAACGTCAAGGTCACCAAGGAGGAAACCAGACACACTGGGAGGTCTAGTTTAGAGAGGTTCCACTATAATTAAGCACTTCATGAGGACCATTTGTCATTTTCAGTAATGAACAGACATGACCATGCAATAAATTACAGTGAAACTCATCTAAATTAAACACAATGGGGTCACCAGTATGTCCGGTTTAGAGTGGTTCTGCTGCAACTGCTTACCATTGGCGTCCCCAAAAATGATGAAAGGGCTCTTGCCACCGAGCTCGAGTGAAACACGCTTTAGGTTGCTCCTCCCTGCAGCCTGCATGATTAGATGGCCCACCTAGAATGTGGAATAATATACAAATATGGAGTTTAGCTATTGCATGTCACATCATATACAACAGCTAACAAGAGTGCCGAAGATCACAAAAGATGCCCGTCGAGGCATGGCCAGTCAACAAGGGGAAATAACTCACGGAAAACCAATATGGTTCTTCCTCTTCCATGACAACATGTGTACCAAATTTGGTTATGATCTGTCAAGTAGAACTCTAATTATTGTGAAGACAAGGATACAAAATACGAAAATTAAAAATGACCGCCAAGGGGAGACAAGTTATCCGACAATTTTGAAAATGAAAATGGTTCCTCGTTTTCCCCAAGATAAAAATGTATACCAAGTTCGGTTAGGATATGTCCAGTAGAAATTTAGTTATTGAGTAGACAAGGATACAGAGTGCGAAAATTAAAAATGGCAGCCAAGGGGCGATAAGACACCAGATTTTTTTGAAAATCAATAGGGTTCTTCATCTTTCCATGATAAACATGTAAATCACATTTGGTTAATATCCATCAAGTCAAACTCTAGTTATTGCGTGGACAAGCTGTGCCCGCCAGCCCACAGCACGTACAAGGTAAATACATAATATGTCCAGTTTTTTTCAAACATACATGTATGTATTTGTCTTTATATTATATAACCACAAAATTAATGATTAATGTGACATCAGAGCTGAATGACAGAAAGCCGATTGGATTGTGAATGTAAAATAAGATTTATCATCTGCCTATCTAAAGCATCTGTAGCCGATTTCACCAACATTGCAAAGTATAGTTTTCTATCAAAGTATACTTTGAGGGAGTAATCATTTATTTTTCCCGAAATGCATTATGTCATATAGAACTAACAACTGCATATATTTGATGATTAAAAGTATGCAGAATTATTATACTTAATTTATTACATTATCACAGCCAAAATGGCTGTGATAATATAATAAATTCAGTATAATAGCAATTATTAAATTTATCCTAAAATTGAAAATTTCTCCCTCAAAGTATACTTTGCTAGATAAGTATACTTTGCAATGTTGGTGAAATCGGCTACTGATCCTACACTTCAGAAATTTTCGGCGATGATTTTCCTACCGGTGGATACCATTTTTTTCATAATGGCTGAAATATCTGATTGAGCCAATGAGAATGGGTTTATTTATATAATAAATATGGTTGCGGCTGTGTAAGATGCCTGAATATGCTAACACAAATTGTCAAGAATTTGCATGCAATTCTCATTGATATTTTTGTAGCAACGGCTTGCTGCATTGTACGAATGAGGATGATGAAAAATAAGGAAATGAAGGTTCATTGATAAACAAGAAATCATGATGTATGTAGCCCTCACAAACTTTAATGCAAATGAAATTTAACCCAAATTTCTAGTAATTTGACCTTGACGTTGAGCAGAGGGGCCGCATGGGTGGTCTCTAGAACTAAAATATGGATGATGACAAATAAGCATATGAAGTTTCAAGCCAATCCGACTTTCGGTAACACAGGTAGTAGGTAGCCAAAAACATTAACGTAAAACTCAGACAGACGCACTTGAAACCTATTGATGAAACTATAAATGTGTCCATAGGGCCGGTGACATATTACCTCTGTAGATCCTGTGAATGCGACCTTGTTGATGTTCATGTGCTCCGATATAGCGGCCCCCGCAGTGGGTCCATACCCAGGCACGATGTTCACCACCCCCGGAGGGAATCCGGCCTGTTGGTGGAAAAACAGTTGTCATTATGTTTCTCATCATTTGTTTCTTTTTGTCAACAGGTGCAGTGCTCCAGATAAGGTGCGTATTGGCGTATTTTACGCAATTATTTTAGCTGAATACGCATTGAGAGGGGGGGCGGATGGGGGAATGAAATTTCAGCTTAGTCTGGAAATTTTAAACCCCCCCCCCCCGATTACTACCTTCACAGACACTGTCCACAAAACTTTTAATGTATTTTCATATACATTGTTGATATTGTGCTCAGGAGCATACAAAATGCACATGCTAGAACCAGTCTGTTGGTAACAGAGGACGTAATATCCCTACATGTATACCCAACTAACATAGTCATAATGTATGTCTGCTTGTGGAGAAGTATGTGAATAGGCGAGACAGCATTTTCTATAAAAGAGCTATCCAATGTAGAGATTCTATTTACCGGTATATGCAATAATTCCCCATTACCGTACCATAACTATTATGTATGTTGACTGGTAGAGAGTTCTCTAGGTTAAATCTGTACCATAGCTGCATATGATTGGTATAAATGTATAGCACATGGTGGGGGTGGGTCTAGAAAATAAAAACAGTATATCTGTGTAGAACAGCAAGCATGTGGCATGTATTGGTGGGGGGGATTTTCCTAGGAAATATCCCCCCCCCCCCGCCATATGCATAGTGGATATGGACGTCTCTTTGTAAACAAGAACAGCCCACGATTGGGGTAGTATTTCTGATGAAATGAAATAATGTATGTTGGTGTAGAACAGATAGCATGTGGCATGTATTGGTGGGGGGGGGAAGATTTTCCTAGGAAATATTCCCCCCCCCCACCACCTACCATATGCATAGTGGATGTGGACGTCTCTTTGTAGACAAGAATAGCCCACGATTGGGGGGGGGTATTTCTGATGAAATGAAATGTATGTTGGTGTAGAACAGTTAGCATTTGGCATGTATTTTGGGAAGGGGGGGGGAGATTTTCCTAGGAAATATCCCCCCCCCACCATATGCAAAGTGGATGTGAATGTCTCTTTGTAGACAAGAAGAATAACCGATTGGGGAGTATTTAATTGACACTTAGTAAATACCAGCTAAGAAAATCTAGGAAAATCTCCCACCCTGCCCCCCCTCCCTCAATACATGCCAAATGCTATCTGTTCTACATCAACATACATTATTTCATTAGAAATACTCCCCCAATCATGGGTTATTCTTGCCTACAAAGAGACGTCCACATCCACTATGCACTGATATGGTAGATGGTTGGGGGGATATTTCCTAGGAAAATATCCCCACCCCCCCTCCCTCAATACATGCCAAATGCTATCTGTTCTACACCAACATACATTATTTCATCATGAGGGAGGGGGGGTTATTCTTGTCTACAAAGAGACATTCACACATATCATATCATTAAATCATCACTCGTGCAAGATCCTATATTTATTACTTTATGTATTTAATGGCAAGCATGTTTTCTGTAGTCTCAGTTATATATTTATTACACTAGTCTGTTGTGATTTTTAATGCACTGTGTTATTACATTGTGAAAGCCAAATTTATGCAATAATATGTGCATTAGGTACATTGAAAAAGTCATCAAGTCACCGCATGTTGATATGTTAATTTTGCAATGGATCCAATCATCACAAAATGATTTTCAGATGAGTTCATTTTATGAAAAGGGGGTCTTTTTGTTGTTAAAATATGAAAATTACTTGCAAAACATACAGATCCTGATGAGACGGCTCGTCACGAGTCGGCTCATCTGGATCTACACTGTTTTCAAATACCACTATACAGGCCTGTGGTGTTGAAAGGGTTAATGCAACTTCACCCAACTCACCTCCTTTATGAGAGAGCAGATATAGAGGGCAGTAAGCGGGGTTTGCTCCGCAGGTTTGACCACAATCGTGTTCCCGCACGCCAGGGCCGGGCCAATCTTCCATACAAGCATTGGCACTGGGTAATTCCACTGGAATCAAAAATCTGTGGTACAGGCCGCATACGAGTTGAACGATTGGACTACAACATGCTTGTGGAGAAGTATGTGAATAGGCGAGGCAGCATGCTTTTATTTACAGTATTGTCACAGAGCAAGAAAATGCCGGCCCAGATTGGGGTTCGAACCTGGTACCTCCAGCTGACAGAGACAGTTGCTCTACTGACCGAGCCACAGGCTGTCAGCATGGTTATGCAAAAAAACAACAAAACATTTGTAGTCATTGTTTATTTACTTTGTTTTATTAAGTATTTAATAAAATAAAGTGACTGAACAATGACTACAAATGTTCAGTTTATTGTTTACGTGTCTAAAACAGTATATTACATTATCCTATAACTATGCCGACAGCCAGTGTACCAAGCTAGTCAGGCTAAGATACAGGGGGTCGTTTCACTATTTAAACATTGTACGACTAAAATGTTCGTAAGAGCAAAATTATGATAGTCTGTAAATTTCACATTATTAATGTTTTCTTGTAAAATATTATTGGATTTACATTTATTGATAAATGTAAATCCATCAATCCAAATTCCCAGACGACCCTAAATTTACACTTACGAATATTTTAGTCGTACGAAGTTTAGTGAAACGGGCCCCAGATCTCCCCTAAGTGAGCACAATCATGCTATGTCATTAATATATTCAGCTTTTGAAACCAATAAAACCATGAACAACACTTAAATACAATTTTCAAGTACTATTTCAATTAATATTTTCAATAATTGTGGCTGCGATTGGACAAATGGGGCTTATGGGGTTTGCGACCAGTGTAGATCCAAATCAGCCTGTGCATCCGCGCAGTCTGATCAGGATCTGCACTGTTCGCCATTCCGTCAATGAAACACCCGCTGTGCTTCTAAGAAACAAGGAATATATATCGTTATCAGGCTACATGAGGGTGCTATTTGATCAGGAGCTATATGGGTCATAAAACCATTAAGCCACGTTTCTCCAGTCACAGCCACAAATAATTATGATATCAAAGGCACTGGGTTTCATATGTGTTCAGTAGCCTATTTCACGAACATTACAAAGTATACTTTAATATCTAGCAAAGTATACTTTGAGAAAGACATTTTCAATTTAAGGATAAATTTATTTATTTTTATTATACTGAATTTATTACATTATCACAGCCATTTTGGCTGTGATAATGTAATAAATTCAGTATAATAATTCTGTAAACTTGTAATCATCAAATATATGAAGTCGTTACTTCTATATGACATAATGTATTCCGGGAAAAATAATGATTACTCCCTCAAAGTATACTTTGCTAGAAAAGTATACTTTGCAATTTTGATGAAATCGGCTACAGATAGTGATGAAACAGATTAGTAAAACAAATTTGTGGCTGTGACTGGAGAAATGGGTCTTATGGGATCTGTGACCAGTGCAGCTCCTGATCAAATATCCTGTAGCCTGATCTATACTCCTTGTTAGAAGCACGACGGGTGCTTCATTGATGGAATGGAGAACAGTGCAGATCCTGATCAGACTGTGCGGACGCACAGGCTGATCTGGATCTACACGGGTCACAAAACACAGAACCCCCATTTCTCCAGTCACAGTAACATTTTTAATTATTATTCTCCGTATGTGCAAGACAAGATTCATAACCAAGTTATCTCCACCGTTTATTATTGTTTCTAATTTCTACTTGAATCAGTGCAATCTTTTTGAATTTGATCGCATGAAATAGTGTGTTTGGTTGATAGACGTCATTTACGTCATTGACGTTGAATGAAGCGAAAAAGCACTTATAGAATATCCGAGACATCAGCTGAGACCTTTAACCCTTTCACCCCTAACTACCTGGAATGGATTTGTATATGTTAATTTTGCAACCAATCCAACTGTAACAAAATGATTTTCAGACTAGCGCATTTGTGAAAAGGGGGCAGATTTTTTTTCTAAAAAAGAATGTGAAAATTACTTGCAAAAAGTGCAGATCCTGATGAGACGGCTCGTCACGAGCCGTCTCATCTGGATCTACACTTTTTGCCAATACCACTATACAGATGTTGAAAGGGTTAACGAGTTCAAAAAGGAATTTTGCCAATACCACTATACAGGCCTATGCTGTTGAATGGGTTAATGAGTTTCTTGAAACAGGAAAAATCTGTTGGTGGTTATATTTACCGGGATAATGGCACCACACACTCCAACTGGCTCATGACGGGTGTATGTGAAATACGGGCCATCTGTGAATGGACAATACAGGGTTAACTGTGCAAATCTGTCGATGAACTAGCAAAATTATATGTGGAAATTGAAAATACATGTACATGTAGGTGGCATTATAAAGGGGCTTGTTTACCCCTCGCCGATAGGCAAGAGAAGATCCAGCCTTAGTCCATGTATGTGCGAACATTTGAAACACCTTTCATTTCTTAAATAATACATGATGAACAACTTCACTGAATTTAATAATATTTGGCCAGGGATGGTGCTTTGTTTCGTATGAACACCACATCTGAACACCTTAGGTCAAGGTCATTGAGAATTTATGTTCACCTTGTGTGTAAGGTAACTGCATTAATGTATTTGTTTTCTCAATAATAACTGCTGAATACATCACCCATTTCAATTATGTTTGCACACAATGTGTGCATAGGGATGGTGCTTTGTTTCACATACACCGCACGTCTGAACACCCAAGGACAAGGTAACTGGGGACTTATGCTCATTTTATTATCAAAGCTGCCATCGGGGGGATTAGTCTTGTGATAACGATGCCATTTCTTGTTGTTTTTGTGACCAGGTGGTTTGTAGTCTACTGTCTGTTCCACGTTTTGCTGCCGACGAACTTTTGGCTATTAAACACATTAAATCTAAAAAATATTTAAAAGTACATGTAAGTACTTTTTTATCAATAACAAAAAAGTCACCCTCCCCAAAAAAAATTATTTGATGAAATTCCATCAAGTATTGATTTTATTGCGAAAAAACGATTTTCCTATAGGAATTTAACATGGGGGCTAAAAATAGATTTTTTTTAAATATTTTTTTTATTTGTGGACCGATTTTCAAAATCTAACTTTTGTTTTCTTAGTTACATCATTTTCAACCTATCTCGCCAGGTTTCGGAGTCAATTTCCATTTGTTTTTGTTTTTTGATCCTGAAGGATTAAAAAACAAAATATTTTGGAAATTGACTCCCCATGTTAAATTCCCATAGCAAAATCGTTTTTTCGCAATAAAATCAATATTGGATGGAATTTCGTCAAATAATTTTTTTTGGGGAGGGTGACTTTTTTGTTATTGATAAAAAAGTGCTTACTTTTAAATATTTTTAAGATTTAAAGTGTTTAATAGCCAAAAGTTTGTCGGCAGGAAAACGTGGAACAGACAGTAAACATATTGAATATCTGAAAATTCTTACCAACTGGGATAGTCTTGCCACACACTTTGTCGGTCCAGCCAGCATAATAGTTCAGCACGTTGACAGAAAACTCGATGTCGCCAACAGAATCAAAATATGGCTTCCCGTTGTCAAGGGTTTCCAGGCTCTACAACAAGATGTGACCCTCACTTTGAAACCACCTCCCTTGTCATATTGCAGCTCGTCACCGATGTTGATATAAAAAAAAAGTGAATTTTCTGTCAATGATGTTGAAAATTGACACAAAATTCAGAAATCACGCGGAATGCAGATCTGTGATTTTTTTTGTCAATTTCAGCATCAACTAGAACATTATGACGGATTTTCGAAATCAATATCAGCGAAATACAGCAATACGACAAGTGATATACATGTACAATGTATTCCAGAGCCATGCTTATAATTATGAGACACACCTGTGATTTTGTACCTTCAGACATCTTTGTAATTTCATGAAATACGTTTACAATATTTACAATATTTTCCGATAATGGCGTATATTCCACATGTACTCTGAAAATTTTGTCAACATTCTAATTTATTTATGAACAAGAAACGAGGCAAAGCCACGAAGGCCAGGATTTTTTCCAAGCATGGACACTTGGATAACATAATTATACCCACTTTTTGTAGACTAGATGGCCGTGGCCTGCATGTCGCGCCTTGGGGCGAGGCATGGACACTAAAAAAATAGATATAGTAGATGGAAAAACTTTAACGAAAAATCTTTAACCGGACACACGGACGTACAGACGGATGGATGTATGCCAAAATGCCGACGATATCGCGCTTTCTTTTCGCAAGCGGGTGCGACAATGATGATAAACACCCAGTGAAGTATCAAGGTAATGGGTGAAGCAGTTGCAGAGATATAGTACACGAAAAAACTTTAACAAATAAATTCAAAGTAATTTGACCTTGACATTGCGCACAGGGGCCGCACGGTTGGGGGTTAGAGTGAAAATATGGTCGATGATAAACACCCATGTGAAGTTTCAAGGTAATGGGTGAAGCAGTTGCAGAGATATAGTAACTAACAAAAACTAAAAGTTTTAACCAAAAAATTTAACCAGACGTACGTTAAAAAGTTAACGTTGAAAATGGCTAAGTCAATTACGTAGAAATAATAGGTGAAGGTAAATAAATGGTCACATGTTGGATAGTTGTATGTGGTAGGCACCCCTTGGTTATGAAGCTGTGAAAGTTTGGTGGTCCTAGGTGGTACAGTACCAAAGAAATGGACTTAAACACGAAAACTTAGCATTGTAAACGCGAAAAGTTAACATTGAAAATGGCTAAGTCGATTGCGCGGAAAAAATGGGTCAAGTTAAAAAAAAAGTAACATGTTGGATAGTAATATGTGGTGGGCACCCCTTGATTATGAAGCTGTGAACAAAGTACAGTAACAAAGAAATGGACTCAAACACGAAAACTTAACATTGATTGTGGACGCCGCCCGCCCGCCGCGCCCGCCCCTCTTTCGCCAATCCAATAGCCTGGATTTTTTTTTAAAAAAACCTGGCTAAAAATTAATAAATTTATCCTAAAGTTGAAAATTTCTCCCTCAAAGTATACTTTGCTAGAAAAGTACCGTATACTTTGCAATTTTGGTGAAATCGGCTACAGGTAATCTTCCATGCTTTCTTGCCATATATGCTGAAAGTAGCCATACAGCCATCACCAAAAGGATTTGATTCAAATCCGATAGTTGGAATGTGCTGTGTGATATGTCTATTGGCCTACAATTGTCACAAATGCTGGTCGGTCCCGTTTTCAATCAGTGGTGCATGTCTGTAGCCTGTGACTGTGGTGTGGTATGGACCTGGCACCTGTAGCCTATTTCATCCACATTGCAAAGTATACTTTACTAGCAAAGTATACTTTGAGGGAGTAATCATTTATTTTTCCTGAAATGCATTATTTCATATGGAACTAACGACTGCATATATTTGATGATTAAAAGTATGCAGAATTATTATACTGAATTTATTACATTATCACAGCCATTTTGGCAAAATGGCTGTGATAATGTAATAAATTCAGTATAATAAAAATTAATAAATTTATCATAAAATTGAAAATTTCTCCCTCAAAGTATACTTTGCTACTAAAGTATACTTTGCAATGTTGGTGAAATAGGCTACAGGTAACAAGTAACAAAGTACATGTATGGCATGCTGTGATTATAATCTAACTACAATAGTTCACCTATGAACATTATCTACCCTTAATAATTTGCCCTACTTTCTAAGCCCATTGCTGGCCAGTATAGCGCTCCACTTACTTCACATATTGTAAGATTTAATGCCAATACATTACATATTAACATATTTAACCCTTTCAACCCTAAGGAACTGGAATGGACTGTGATATGCTAATGGTCGGACCAATCCAATAGTCACAAAATGATTTTCAGATTCGTCCATTTATGAAAAGGGGGTGTTTTTGTTCTTAAAAATATTAAAATTACTTTCAAAAAGTGCAGATCCTGATGAGACGGCTCGTTACGAGCCGGCTCATCTGGATCTGCACTTTTTGCATAAACCGATATAGCGGGATTTCAGGTTCAAAGGGTTAATGACTAGCTGTTCGAGAGGAAATTGAAAATCAATACTCGAATGGGAGACTGCATTATAAACCCAGCTAAATCTCAGTATCTTATCATTCACATATTGGATTTTTAAGGAACTAAATGCTGTGGTCGCTAACGCTCGCTCGCTTTTAATTTCTTAAAAATCCAATATGTGAACTATAACTTACATGCAATCACAGTAATGAAAGAGCCATGTAGTAATAATTCCAGCACAAAAATATTTACACAATTCCCTAACATTTGTTTGGCCCGTAGCAAGTCTCTGTCCAAAATTTATATCCCAGTAAACTCCCACGCAACTACTTTCCGTAACCGTGAGGCGCAGTTAAAATAATTCTTAAGAAAACGGAAAATAAACACATTTTCTTGATGAATTTATTTCAAATGCTGGAATTACAAGGAATGAATGGCCTTTTTGTGGAATTTATCGGGGTATAAACTTGGAAAAGTCGCGGGAATACTGGACGAAGGCCGAATATTGTTTGCCAGAAGTCTAACTCATATTTGTGGAATGAATGGTGAACAGTGTAGACCAGATCAGATTGCCAATGCACAGGCTGGTATGGATATACACTGGTTGAATGAATGACCCTAATAACGCTTTGTCTGATCATGGCCAATGGTAACGTCTATGAATAATGTTTACCGGTAATTAATACAAGATTGAACGTGTCATTTTAATAACATTCACGCTACGTGTGACCAGTCATAATTTATAAATCCTTATATAAGATGCAGATCTAGCAAGATTTTTTTTTGTTACACTTAAAAAACTGCTGATAACAGAGCTCCAGATAAGTTTTGTATCTAAAGAATATTATACCCCCATACTTCAAATTCAATGTGTATATTACTTTTACAAATGTATTATTGAGGGTCTTCCTTATTAAATAGGAAATAAATGATAAAAAATAAAAACAAAATTTAAAAATTCACTTATTTGAGCTGCAAAAAGCAAACACTGTTTGCTTTTTGCAGCTCAACTAAGTAAATTTTCAATTTATTACAGTATTTTCACTACGCAATTTGAAATCAATGCGTATTTTCACATTGCTGCGAGTATTTTGTACTCCCACGTTTGATAATCAAAGCGTATTTTCACATTGCTGTGAGTATTTTGTACTCCCACGTTTGATAATGAATGCGTATTCTGCTGAAATAAGTGTGTAAAATATGCCAATACGCACCTTATCTGGAGCATTGTGATAAGAAACGGGACATTACAATATTTAATATAATTAGTCTGAATGCATTATTCATTTTACAAAGACTACGTGACAATGTTCTCAGTAGCATACATACATGTACCATAATAAACATACGTCGACCTGGGATAATGCAATTTTCTATAGCCTATTTCACCAATATTGCAAAGTATACTGTTCTAGCAAAGTATACTTTGAGGGAGAAATTTTCAATTTAAGGATAAATTTATAAATTTTTATTATACAGAATTTATTACATTATCACCATTTTGGCTGTGATAATGTAATAAATTCTGTTTAATAATTCTGCATACTTTTAATCATCAAATATATGCAGTCGTTAGTACTGTATGAAATAATGCATTTCGGGAAAAATAAATGATTACTCCTTGAAAGTATACTTTGCTAGAAAAGTATACTTTGCAATGTTGGTGAAATAGGCTACTGACAAGGTTTACGCATTATGTTCCAAAAAATTACAATTTTTATGATATATATTTATAGGGGTACTAAGTACTACAATAATTATTAATAGGCATACATGTAATGGTATATGACAACTTTTGACAGCCTTGCTATTCGCTGATACACTTAAATAGTAAAACTAATTTTCGATCTGTTTGTGTAATATTAATGTTTGTGTAATATTTTATTTTCTCAGAGTTTTATCTCTGTGCCTCATTCTCCGTCAGCAAAACCTGAACACGCATAGAATAACAGTCCACCATCAAACCAGGACATACTCAGATTTCTCCCAAAAGTATATTGTTTTAAAACTACATGACGTACATGTATTTTCGAATAAGTTACATTAAATTTTGCTTTAGAAATATTCAATATTATCTTGATAATTCTTGTTTACATTTGGAGAATTGTTACTGCACTGATTTGATTGCAGAGTGCAATATAGGAATGAATGGCCTTTTTGTGGAATTTATCGGGGTATAAACTTGGAAAAGTCACTTTCGCAATTGGCGATAAAAACTAGAAATGGACGCTTGTCGACAAGCGCATGTGTATCCCCCTCCCCAGATACACAAGTAGTTTGAAAAAAGGGTGATCGAGTTATGCTCCGGAGACAAAATCGGTGACGGACAAAGGGAGATAACTAAACAATTAGTGATGCAAGAGTTGTCAATCTTGCGCGACACACCTTTAGGGTCTATGCATGTGTGAAGCTACTGGAGTGCAGAATTATTTGTTAATAGTCCTATATTTATGTACATATATCTGCACAGGTGCACATAATGCCACAATATTTTCAACACAGTTGACGGAAATGTAATATAGAATGTAAATAAAAAAAATAATGCTCGCTACTGGAGCCGAGAATAATGATCTATATATCTACACATATCTGCACAGGTCCACATACTGCCACAATATTGTCAACACAGTTTAGGTAAATGTAATAATTTAGCTGTATAAATTACCTGTAATAAGTTAGTGGTCAGTTAAAAAATTTAAAAAGAATGTAAAAATATATTTTGTAAAAAAAAAGTTGAAAAATAAAAAATAATAATACTTGCTACTGGAGCCCAGAATTTTTTTTTAATAGTCCTATATTTATCTACATATACCTGCACAGGTCCACATAATGCCACAATATTTTCAACACAGTTTACGGAAATGTAATATACAAATTTTTTTTTTTAAATAATGCTCGCTACTGGAGCCCAGAATTTTTGTTAATAGTCCTATATTTATCTGCATATATCTGCACAGGTCCACATACTGCCACAATATTGTCAACACAGTTTACGGAAATGTAATAATGTACCTGTATAAATTACCTGTAATAAGTTAGTGGTCAGTTAAAAAATTGAAAAAGAATGTAAAAAAAAAAATGGAAAAAAAATTTAAATTAAAAAAAAAAAAAAGAAAATAATGCTCCCTACTGGAGCCCAGAATGTTTTTTTAATAGTCCTATATTTATCTACATATCATATATACACAGGTCCACATATTCCCACAATATTTTCAACACAGTTTACGGAAATGTAATATAATCATTTACCTGTATAAATTACCTGTAAGTGGTCAGTGGTCAGTTGCACATGCTAGCACATGCACAGGTGAATAGTCTGTATATAGCACTTACCACCTTATGCTACTAGACAAAAATTGAAAAATAATTTGAAAAAAAAAATGGAAAAAAAAAATGGAAAAAAAAAGTTTAAAAATAATAATGCTTGCTACTGGAGCACAGAATTTTTTTTTAATAGTCCTATATTTATCTACATATATCTGCACAGGTCCACATAATGCCACAATATTTTCAACACAGTTTACGGAAATGTAATATAATCATTTACCTGTATAAATTACCTGTAAGTGGTCAGTGGTCAGTTGCACATGCTAGCACATGCACAGGTGAATAGTCTGTATAAAGCATTTACGACCTTATGCTACTAGACAAAAATTGAAAAATAATTTGAAAAAAAAAATGAAAAAAAAAAAAAGAAAAAAAAAGAAAAAATAAAAAAAGAAAAAAAAAAGAAAAAAAAACGAAAACAAAAATGAAAAAAAAAAAAAAAAAAAAAAAAAAAGTTTAAAAATAATAATGCTTGCTATTGGAGACCAGATTTTTTTTAATAGTCCTATATTTAGCTACAAAAATCTGCACAGGTCCACATAATGCCACAATATTTTCAACACAGTACCCAATGTAGTGATTTACCTGTATAAATTACCTGGTCAGCAGTGGTCAAGCACTGGACATCTGCACATGCTAGCCCATGCTAGCACATGGTTCTCCCAGTTTCTTTTGTTCTCTCTACAGGTAAGGTGTACAGAGCACACGAGAAAAGGTGTACAGAGCAGACGAGAAAACAGGTCTTCATGCATTATTGTCCAGTTTGTAGAGTGCGCAAAACAAAAAAGGGAGATAACTAAAAAATTAGCTACGCAAGAGTTGTCATTCTTGTGCGCGACACACCTCCGGGTCGTGGTCTATGCATGTGTGAAATTCATGAAAATATTCCAAAGGGTGGTCGAGTTATGCTCCGGACAGGAAATCAGTGAGCGAAAACAAAAAAGGGAGATAACTCAAAAATTAGCTATGCAATAGTTGTCATTCTTGTGCACGACACACCTTCGGTTCGTGGTCTAATTGAATGTGTTAAGTTTCATAAAAATATTCCAAAGGGTGGTCGAGTTATGGTCAATCAGTGCGCAAAACAAAAAAGGGAGATAACTCAAAAATTAGCTATGCAAGAGTTGTCATTCTTGTGCGCGACACACCTTCGGGTCGTGGTCTATGCATGTGTAAAGTTTCATGAAAATATTCCAAAGGGTGGTGGAGTTATGCTCCGGACACGAAATCAGTGCGAGAAACAAAAAAGGGAGATAACTCAAAAATTAGCTATGCAAGAGTTGTCATTCTTGCGCGCGACACACCTTCGGGTCGTGGTCTATGCATGTGTGAAGTTTCATGAAAATATTCCAAAGGGTGTTCGAGTTATGCTCCGGACAAGAAGTGTCTGCGGCGGACGCGGACACGGACTCGGACGCGGCGCGCTGTCAAATCCATAGTATCCCCCGACGGAGTCCGGGGAATACAATAAACAATTGGCGATAAAAAATTACAATTTTCAAAAAAAAATATATATATTTTCTTTTTTCGAAAATTGTAATTTTTTATCCCCAATTGTTTATTTTTATCCTATTGGTTATTATAGGAATGATTGGCCTTTTTGTGGAATTTATCGGGGTATAAACTTGGAAAAGTCGCGGGAATACTGGACGAAGGCCGGAAGGCCTCGTCCAGTATTCCCGCTACTTTTCCAAGTTTATATCCCCGATAAATTCCACAAAAAGGCCATTCATTCCTTATAATTCCAGCATTTGAAATAAATTCATCAAGAAAATGTGTTTATTTTCCGTTTTCTTAAGAATTATTTTAACTGCGCCTCACGGTTACGGAAAGTAGTTTGGCGTGGGATATAAATTTTGGACAAATGTTAGGGAATTGTGTAAATATTTTTTGTGCTGTAATTATTAGTGTATAGTTATTCATTAATCGACATTGGGGCTCATCATGCTCATAGAATACAATTACGTACAAGAGACGAACAGAACATACATTTAATTTTAAGTTTTATTCACAGAATTATGTACCGATATGTAAGTGAGGTCCCGTGTGATGAGTTCGCCCAGTTTCAGGATGAGGTTCCCGCGCTTTGACGCGTCCATCTTCCTCCAGGGGGAGCCACGCTTGAAGGCCGCTCGCGCTGCATTCACCGCCTTGTCTACATCGGCCTGTCAATATTTGTTGGTTGGTTAGTCAGTTGGTTTGGTTGGTTGGTTGGTTGGTTGGTTGGTTGGTTGGTTGTTTGGTTGGTTGGTTGGTTGGTTGGGTGGGTGGGTGCGTGGGTGCGTGGGTGCGTGGGTGCGTGGGTGCGTGGGTGCGTGGGTGCGTGGGTGCGTGGGTGCGTGGGTGCGTGGGTGCGTGGGTGCGTGGGTGCGTGGGTGCGTGGGTGCGTGGGTGCGTGGGTGGGTTTGTTTTGGTTGGTTGGTTGGTTGGTTGGTGTGGATTTATGACGATTCAACAGCAAGGTCATATCCAGAATCAAATGATCATGTACTGGGGGTGAATATTGCAGACATGATTAGAGAGGTTCCACTGTAATTCTGACAGCTCAATCGAAGACATATTTGAGTGCTTTCAATTATGAACTGGCAGTATAATTGCCATACTAATCACAGTGAAACCATTAAACACCTCTAAGATTTCCAGGGTTTCCGGTTAACCCTTTCAACACCACAGGCCTGTATAGTGGTATTGGCAAAACGTGTAGATCCAGATGAGCCGTCTAATCAGGATCTGTACTTTTTGCAAGTAATTTTCATATGTTTGACAGCAAAAAGACCCCTTTTCTGAAGATCATTTTGTGATGATTGGATTGGTTGCAAAATTAGCATATCAAAATCCATTCCAATACGTATCCGCAAATATTCCGCCTAGTTACCTTGTCACCCTCCTGTATGTCACAAATCTTCTCCGCCGTACACGGATTCAACACCGGGAATACTCTCCCACTCTCCGCATCTTGCCATTCATTGTTGATGAAAACCTGGAATTAGAATAAACGGTTATAATTTAATTTACAAACAAAATGCGACTCGCACGTCTGGATCTGACAATTGTATTGGTTGTTTTGCTAGAATGGTTACTAATCAGCGAGCAGGGCTCCAGATAAGGAATTAGTAATTGAGTATTGTTACTCCATCACTTCTGAAGCAATTGGGTATTTAAAAATATTAATTGGGTAAAATAAAATCACACTACTGTTTATACTTTAACATACAGCAATTATTGAATAGTTTGCTTCGAAACATGTCTAGGAGACAATTCTAATGAAATATCAAGATGTGTTTTCGTATATTTGTGGTCTGTTTATTGTTTTCTGCAGCATGATAAAGGTACCACAATTTTTTTATAGCTTTTTGATACTCGCTACTTCTGATTTCAATTGGGTTTTTGGCAATTTTAATTGGGTATTTAAAGGCCCTGAACGGCTCAGTATTACAATTTTCCGATTTTTTCAAACACAAAAACATGGGCAACTGATTTAGTACACAAAACTAACATATACTGCCTAATAGATACATCTCAAGTCTTGAGATTTACATCTTAATCGCAATGTGAAGACAACAAAAACTTGTTTTGTGTACCACTCAGTGCAAAATGTCAATATTGACAAATTAATTTCCGTAACCCAACGGCTTCGGCTTGGAAGCGAGTCGATACACTCCGGCTATCGGAATTCATCGGCCGCAAATCAGGGAGTTGAGCAGTTGACCCGAGCGTCTATCGGAAAATCGATCGGACTTTAAACACGCACCTGCTGTTTGTTTATCAACAAATATTGATATTTTCATCGACTACAAACTCATTTTTGTACCAAAATTAATGCAAACAGTGTGTGTAAATAGAAACCTGTTGGATTTATGTGTGGGAAAACCCAATAGGAGGCCAAATTCGGCAACTTGAGCTAGTGGGGGGGGCGGGCGTAACTATTTTGCAATACTTGACTATATTATCGGAGCTCGGCATAGCGCTAGGGGGTCCGGGGCAATTCCCACCCCCCCCCCCCACCCCCCCCCCCCCCCCCCGGCATGAATGTTTCCCCAGTTGAACAGCAAACAAATAGCTTAGATAATCTCAGTACAGTCACGTGTAGGCTAGGCCTGATCTGAGCTCGGCATAGCGCTAGGGGGGTCCGGGGGCAATCCCCCCACCCCTCTCCAGGATTTCGGGTTAGTGGGGGCGTAACTATTTTGCAATACTTGACTATATTATCGGAGCTCGCCATAGCGCTAGGTAGACTAACATGCCATGTCTCTATATCATGTTTAACTTCTATTTTTCATTATCTGACTTTTTTCATTTATTATTTTCTTTGCTATATTGTAATGGTAGTGAAAGCCATAGTGCCCCACCCCACCCCCCCCCCCCCCCCCCCCCCCCGCGAAATTTTTGAAATCTGCATCGCATTTTTTGCATTCTGGCGCATGTTGGAGCAAAAAAACGTGCATTGTAACTTGTAAAAAATCTTTACTCGGCGAATTTTCCCTGAATCCGCCCATGTGATGCGCAGGCTGATCTGTGGCTACACTGGTCACAAACACTACTCATTTTCATTTTACTGTATTATACTCTAAAAAGGTATTGCATAAGCCCTTAACTTAAAAACAAAATATCTCGTTACCAGCATAAGACATCAATTAATGACACCATTTTCTGGATAAATATCGTCCGACTACCGGTCATTGTCGCGTAGTGGAAAGCAAATTAATCAGAACATCTAAAAGTTGCCTATATTCACAGTTCCAAATAATGTCATACAACAAACCTGCGTGTATTTTATTTCTGGGTTCTTGATCGGGTCTCCCATTGTTCCTTGCTTCAAGTATGTACTTCGTTTAAATAAAAATATGACTTAATTCGCGCACTTGAAACTGAAAGTGGGCAAGCAAGCCGCTGTCAACTTGTTCGGCAAAAAAGAAAGAACCGTAATCAAGACAGCCGTACTTGTATATATATATTTGTTAGAGTTACCGTTCTTGACAATCGTGCTCCGGAATGTTATCTTACATTATAATTTAAAGCTAGACTAACGAACACGAGGTAAAAATGTGAATAATGCGGGAAATAAATTAGTACATTATATAGGCCTGTTTGTGCAACAATACTGAGTGAGTTCCACACATTTAATCAAAATTAAATATCCGCATTGCATATATACTGCGATTTAACATGCTTAAGGGCCAGTTCTATACCTGATGCATCGTTTGATTCAAAGATAATTTCTTCGTAAATGTGATGGAATATATCAGGCGCGGATCTAGCACTGGGTTGTGGGGGTTGAAAAATATAACAGTTTATTACCAGCTCGAGTCGGATTTTAAATCCCGTAAAACCCAGGAAAATGCATTTCAGGACATCTGTATTTCAATTTTTTCCGGGGGGGCATGCCCCCGGACGCCCCCCCCCCCCCCCGGGCCCCACCCCCGGACCCCCCCCCCCACCCCTAACAAACTCGGTCCAGTGCGTGCACCTCGACAACCCCTCCGTTCTCAGAAACCTAGATCCGCGCCTGTATATGTATATCATACGTGTTAACACTGCCTCGTCATTGTATCCTATACGGCGGACATCTTTTTGTGTTCCATTATGCATTAGACAGTTTCACCTGTTCTGCCGTTTGACAACGAACGCAAAGTCAAATGAAGTAGAACATATGATATAATGTAGCTATATATAATCACAGGTAGAAAAGTCAGGAGAACGTAGTCCTATCAATTATATTACACCAAACTGTGTAAACTATGCCAGTTTTCTGGACAGGTTTGTGCATGTGTTTTTAACAACATGAACCACCATTATAAATAGCCTCATACACAGAATTTACTGATCGCACGCACAGCGTATCACTTTTACCTGGTAAACCACACAACACATACAATATATAACCACTACTTTACTCTGTTATTAGTGTATTGTCCCTGGTGTCTACTCACCAACTATGGGAGTATGTATGACTTTAACTATGGATAGCGTGTACACTAACAATAGGCTGTGCATCAGCTTGAAAAGTTTACACATCAACATTTATTTGGAGATTGATGTGAGAAATGCTCAGATATCTCGTGTCTATATATAATTTATTAGCATAATATTTATAGCACGCCGTTATCATATCTGTCTATATTGTATTGTACCAAATTGTATTTGGTTTACTGTTATATTATTTGCTTTATGTGTCAAACGCACGAAGTGGTGAAAGTATACTATGGCGTGTACATAGAATGATGGCAACACAATGCTCCATATAGTATACAGTAACAAGACAATATTCACATATCGATGGTCTAGTAACATAAGGTCGTAACTGCTATGCTAAAGCATAGCACTTACGACCTTATGTTACTAGACCATCGATGTTATATTCGTATATCCCATCACTCTTATGAAGCAATTATCATTGAATCCAAGAGTATTTATATATTACATAATACCTTAATGCCAACGATTGTTGCCTGCAATTGGAAAGAAGCGGTCATTTTTTTTAGCAATAACTTTTCAACAAGAATTTCGGGTTATCCGTCCAAGAGACATAAATATCTTAACAAAATCCTTGCCTGTCCTATTATATTATCATTGATTATAGCACAACATGTTGCGTGAGAGTCTACGGAGCCCCGCAGGGGACATATCTTTTTTTTTATTAATTCGTTCACAAGAAATAACAATTCGTTCCATCAATTTAGCAATTCGTTCCCACGAATTAACAATTAGTTAATTAGATCCCTCAATTTAACAATTCGTTCCCACGAAATAACAATTCGTTCCCACGGGAACGAACTGTTAATTCGTGGGAACGAATTGTCAACTCGAGGGAATGAATTGTTACATTGCGGGAACGAATTGTCATTTCGTGGGAACTAATTGTTAATTCGAGGGAACGAATTGTTATTCCCACGAATTGTTAATTCGAGTGAACGAATTGTTAAATTGAGGGAACGAATTTTTCTTTCGTGGAAACGAATTAATAAAAAAAATAATCCATATGAGTCTATGTTTAAAATGTCAGGGTCACGAGATCTGTACTCCATTAATCTCCGACAAAACATGACTGTAGATAGGTAACGAATGCTAACCAGTGTATACTGTACAAGGCCACCAGCCTGCATGCACGTACACTTACCCCTGTCTGATCCGGGTCTACCGTGTATACCATTTAATCAGTGACAAACTACTGTTGTTCTTTTTTTTTACAATGAAGACAATGATCATCATGATCATGGGACTTACTCGAATCGGGGCTAAATTTTACTAGTACAGGCCAGACATTAATCTGGACCCACTTGTCCATGGCATAAGGAATATTTGTGTTTATAGATAGCATACTACCCTCTCACCTTTGTTGGCCATGGTCTCTGAAAAAAAGTAACTTAAGACGTTTGCGATCAGTGTAGTCCCAGTAGCCTATTTCACCAACATTGCAAAATATACTTTTCTAGCAAAGTATATTTTGTGGGAGAAATTTTCAATTTTAACATAAATGTATTAATTTGTATTATACTGAATTTATTACATTATCACAGCCAATTTGGCTGTGATAATGTAATAAATTCAGTATAATAATTCTGCATACTTTTAATCATCACATATATGCAGTCGTTATAGTTCTGTATGAAATAATGCATTTCCGGAAAAATAAATGATTACTCCCTCAAAGTATACTTTGCTAGAAAATTATACTTTGCAATGTTGGTGAAATCGGCTACTGATCAATCTGGATCAGGGACTACGCTGTTATAAATTCAATCACTGAAGTCTGATTTTAGAGATCAGTAAAAAATATCTAGACCTTAGGAACGTGAACAATGACCCGGATCTATGTATGTTATTGCAAGGTCCAGTTTTTCTGTCCGTGGTCCAGTCATACGTTCACGTGGTTCATCCTCAAGATAATACATGTAGTACATTATCCTATCTGTGCCGAACTAACCTCCCATGGCGAATATGGCGAATACAAAATCAAAGTACTGAAAGTACTGAAACTCGGTTAGCTCCACACTATTACTAATAAGTATTATTTATTTATATAATGATGTTTAATGGCTTATCATCGGCTAAAATTCCCATATTTCATGTGTAGGGAAGAAGGAAAATCCAAAATTAGAACAGAATATTGACAGACAAAAATATACAGTCAGTATACGTTGTTTCGCACACTTTACATATATTTTGATAATTATCAGAAACAAGTATACACATATAGTTCGCCTTTGTTTGAATGTTGACAGATATGACACTCAACACCGGAAATATGTTTGTCACATGTCAGACAGCTCACGCGAGCTCAATGATGCGCCATATAGTAGTTGTACTGCATGAATCAATTTGAAAACAAATGGAAGTGTACATGGCTTCGCACACCCGAAGATCTTCCGATCTAACTTATATAATGTAGCAATTAAATTTGATGTTCACCATCAATCCATTATATTTTCAAGTAAATAAGACATATTAACTAAACATTTATGAAGACACCACCCACAATGATGATGTCGAACACCCAGCTACATCAACAGATTCAATTTAATACTATTCAAACGTTCACCGTATATGAAAAACAACAAATATTATTGACCAAACACCCACACCATCGCACCGACGACAATAAACCAACATTGCTATCCTACTCTCTGTGCCTGGGAGAGAATATGAGCCGAAAAATCAGCGGCTGAATCTAATCAGCAGTTGCTCCCTAGATACACAGCATCGGCGTGTCAGATGTGGTGTGTGTCCGGCCATAGGTTGAAGTGACGGACCATGGTCCATACATATGATATTCAATAAATTAACTTGATATGGCCTCAAAAGTCGCCATAATGGCCGCGAGGTATCCTTCCACTAAACTGGTGCGATACCTCTGTTGACAGTTCAGTTAACTATTGTTTAATGGGATAGTAGGACAAAACATTGACTATAATGTAAATATATAATTAAATAATTCAGACTCTGTGCTTCATTCTTTAGTTTACATGTGCTAATTCAGTAAAATTCAGTAATGAAACATTACAAATTCGACACTCATATTGGTAGGTTTAACCCTTTGAACCAGAAATCCCGCTATAGCGGTTTATGCAAAAGGTGCAGATCCAGATGAGCCGGCTCGTAACGAGTCGTCTCATCAGGATCTGCACTTTTTTATAAGTAATTTTAATATTTCTTAGAACAAAAACACACCCTTTTCATAAATGGATGAATCTGAAAATCATTTTGTCACCATTGGATTGGTCGGAACATTAGCATATCACAGTCCATTCCAGTTCCTTAGGGTTGAAAGGGTTAAGTGTCGAAATAGTTGACAATCCATCTCTACGACTGCTATACTAGGTAGCTCCTAGCTAGGGACCTCCAAGCTAACCTAGTAATTATTTTATTGCATAAAATTTGCTTTCGCATTGTAGTAACACAGTGTATTGGAAATCATGATACACGTATGTAATACATTGCAAACGATCCCGTTGCAAAAAGACATGTCAGGTGATCAGTACAATGCAGGGTATGGTGCTAATGTTGGTTGTACAATTCTTCGCTAGCGCTCGAATAAAAACACATATTTCACAGGGATATATGGTCAACTTTAGAGAGATTCTACGGTGTAACATACATCCATAGATGAACTGTGGCTGTGACTGGATAAATGGGGCTTATGGGTTTTGCCACTAATTGTAGATCCAGATCAGCCTGTGCAACCTGATCAGGATCTGCGCTGATCGATATTCCATCAATGAAACACCAGCCATGCTTCTAACAAGCAATAAGATCGTTATCATGCAAACGGAGTAAATTATTTGACCAGGAGCTATACTGGTCACAAATCTTATAAGCCCCATTTCTCCAGTAACATCCAGAAATATAGTTTACCGGTAGTTCGTTAGGATCCACACTTATCTACATAATGACCGGACAATATTAACATACTACATGTATACAATTGTTATATTCATATGATAATGGTGGCAATTAGTTTTCTTTGCAATAATAGCGGTGTCATTAACATTAACATTTATCGAATGTATTTATTATTTGCAGCCGAATAATGATGCATTATAACTTTTAGATATACATGTACTTTAGTATATGTCTAATTTGCAGTTTTTTCCCCGCCGCTCCATGTCTACACTAGTCGCCCCATGCCTACACTAGTCGCAACATGTCTACTCCATGTCTACACTAGTCGCTACGGCCACCAGTACAGTCTCATAGTTAGTTATCTTATATTTAAGGGTAGGACTTCGCTCATAGACCTTCCAAACCCGGGCATATGAGCCCAGAAAATGTGTCACTGGCAAGCCAATGGCCGTTTGTCCGTGTATCTTTCCGAATTTAGTATTGGTTGCAATGCAGTCGAAATGTGTGCTTTAAATTAAGGAGGTTTAAACTAGCTAGTTAATTCTCCTATCGCACTGTACCCCACAGTCTCATATATTGTGAGATATAATCATGATAATAAACAGGGCCCGGCTGCTTAAAACCTCTGTTAGCTTAACAGACTGTCAAATCCTTAGACTGTTAAATCCTTAGAAGCTTTGAGCAACCGGGCCCTGATTGCCAGTTATTCCTTGTTGCGGGCGGTAACTCTGAAAAGACTCCCGTACCGTCAGTAGCATACGGGTGTTTTGCAGAGGTTGTTTTTTTTGCAGAGTTACTGCACACAACTAAATTATCGTTCACTGAAATCAGGGCCTATCGATTAACATTCCACCCAGCTGAAACGGACTCCTCCATTAATGATTACTATCACTTAATATCTTTGGACTCTTCCATGAACAATTGCTATAATAACTCAACAGAAATGGATTCTTCCGTGAGAAATTATTATAATGCCTCAGTGGAATTGGACCCGTCCATGAGCGAATACTATAATGACTTAGCCTTGTCTGACTCTCAATGAGCGATTATTATTACGACTCAATAGAATTTGACACGTCCGTGAGCGATTACTATAATGATTTAACCCAGTTTGACTCTCAATGAGCGATTATTATTATGATTCTACAGAACTTGACCCGTCCGTGACCTAGTTTGACTCTCCATGAGCGAGTATTATTGTGACTAAATAGAATTGGACCCGTCCATGAGCGATTACTATAATGCCTTAACCTAGTTTGACTCTCAATGAGCGATTATTATTATGACTCAACAGAATTTGACCTGTCCGTGACCTAGTTTGACTCTCCATGAGCGAGTATTATTATGACTCAATAGAATTTGACCCGTCCGTGAGCGATTAATATAATGATTTAACCTAGTTTGACTTTCAGTGAGTGATTTATATTATAATCAAGGATTTAGGGTCTATGTTTAGCAATACGGACTGAGACTCGGGGGTGGTGGTGTTGAGCAATACGGACTAATACAGCTAGTACACCACCGCTTGCGCTATTCTTGACAATATTTGTCAATTTCTTTATTACAAAATACTTCAAGTGAACTTGAAATCAAGCAGCCTGATTGATTGGCTCAGCATGAGGTGGGGGAAGTTTTAGTGTTAACAAATTTGAGTGGTTAGTGACATAACCCAGACACACCCCCCCCCCCCCACAAATGTTGGAAATTGGAAATGTTGCTGAAACACTTAGGCATTCTGTTGCGTCGAAACGTTTGTAAGACTTTCTCCAACATTTACAGAAATAAAAAAGTAGTCTTATTCCTCTTTAGATTAATCAAAGGATTGAACGTCCTGAAATTCTTCGCAGTATGTGTTTGTGGATGACACATAGACTAACTAGACATTATATTTGTCAACATGGATGCCCCCGTGGCATACTGCTGGACTGTAACTGGAGAAGTGTTTCAGCGACATTTCGAGGGTGACCGAGGTCAAGGTCGTGTTGATGGTTGCACGAGTTGGTGACAAATGTTCAGGTGATTCAAATGTCCAAGTATTGAAAGAATCCTGAATGTAATATTGAAGATATTACATGTTGGAGAAACTCTTACAAATCTTTCGACGTAAATGTACACTGACGGACGTACGACGGACGTACGGACGGACGAACGGAACACCAAGAGCAACGCAATATGCCCCTTGCTATCGCACAGGGGACATACTAATTAATCTGGAGTGGAAAGTGCTTCGCGAAAAATAAACGCGGGAATTTCACAGCAGCAACAACAACGAGTTAAAAATAGATTTTTGGAAAACCCAAAATTATAGATTTCTATTTTGATACCTATTCTGAACCGAAATTGAATATTGTATTCGTGCACCGAACAATGGAGTTACGAATCGCGAATAATATCGAGTATGGCGGTTAACCGTCGCACCCTTAGACTACAGAAACATGAGCAATAAAGCAAAAAAAAACATTTATCACACTGAAAAGGCGTTCAAGCTAAGTTTCATTTTCATTTAACTTATATTTAATGTTGGAAATTGGCTCGAAGTCCTTCCATACCCGGTAATCAAGTTGTCAGAACTATTTATTGTTATGGCGTAAGACCCGTGTTTTTAAAAAGTTCAACCAGCAAAATATGTGCTTCGACCGACATAAGCTCAATTGCATAAAAGCTGGAAGACCTCAACATTTGGATGTGGGTTGTATAATTCATCGCTAGGTCTCGAATAATAAATGGCAAAATCAACGTCCAGCGCGTGCTAATGTATATTATGTGCACAAAGAAAAATAGTTTGCTTTCAGGATAAACATCCGATATATGACAGGGGTTTCGTGTCAGAACGTATAATAATAATAACATATAAACAATATATCATTTTTATCGCATTATACACTGTACGAAACAATGATAAATTATCAGACACACGCAATAAAGCAATAGTTACTGTAGGCTGTGACTGGAGAAACAGGGCTTATTGATTGTTTGCAACCAGTGTAGACACAGATCAGACTGATCCACACAGTCTGATCAGGATCTGAACTGTTCGCCATTTTATCAATGAAACACCCGTCATGCGTGTAGGAAACCACAGACCTCGTTATCAGGCTACACACGTGTCTATTTCGTCAGGGGCTACACTGGTCAGACATCCCATAAGCCCCATTTCTCCAGACACAGCCACATTTGATGATAAGTGTGTGTACTTGTGCACTGTACGTTGGAATGACATTCAACCAGTCACAGACCAGTTAATACAATTCACATTATTAACTATGATGACAACTCAATTTCAAATTATCTCCCCTGTTTATCACAGTTTCAGATACACCACCGCCTGCGCTAATCTTGCCAATAAGTGTAATTATTTGTTATGTAAAGATACTTGAATATTGTGCTCGAAATGCAACAGCTTGATTGGTTGAGCCTGAGTTGTGCTACAGCTCAGACTGAGCCAATCAAACTAATTGATTGCGAGTTAAGATTGCTAATACATGTTCAGAAACGTTGGTATCTGGGCAAGATTAACGCAGGCCGTTGTGGAGTATTTATTTGAATTTTACACAAACGTTTTGGAAATAGATAACACAAAGTGCTGCGATTGGGTGAAAAAATAATTTGTAGTGCATGAAGCGAAAAACACATTGAAAATCGAAGATATCATCTGAGACATACATGTAGTGCCTTTAACCCTTTCACCCATAAGTAACTGGAATGGAATTTGATATGTTAATTTTGCAACTATTCCAACCGGCACAAAATTATTTTCAGACTTTTCTATTTATGAAAGGGGGAGGTGGGGGGGTGGTTGTTCTCAAAAATATGAAAATTACTTGCAACAAGTGCAGATCCTGATCAGACGGCTCGTCACGAGCCGGCTCATCTGGATCTGCACTGTTTGCAAATAACACTATACAGGCCTGTGGAGTTGAAATGGTTAGTGTACATATATAGAGGATCTTACATGACTGACGATTTAATATGCTATTTATTAAACGAGTTTACCGATTTCATAACAAACGAGACTATGCCGAGTTCCTTATGAAATTGGTCAACTAGTTCAATAAATCCCATATTAAATCACCACGAATGGCATATTACATTTATTGCATAAGCACATCATTATCTATTGAAGCTGTACTAGTCAACAAACGTGTTTTCTCTAACGAGCTAATTTCCATATTTATTATACTAGTGTATTATGAGTTTTATTACAATGTGCTAATACACTGTGAGCGCACATTTAGTGCAATAAATTTCGTTGGATGGCAAACATATGCCACCAAAGGTGTATAATTATAGGTATGTACGTATTGTACAGGTGTATGAAGCGTTTGTAACGTACATATATCTTATATGGATGGCAAACATATGCCACCGTTGGACTGCCACGCTGGCGACCCGGGTTCGATTTTCCGTAAATGGCATCAAAAGTTGACAAAATGTTCAGAGTACGTACTCTGAACATTTTATCAACTTTTGACTTTATTTATGAAGGCACAGGCTGATCTGGGACTAAACTGGTTGCAATGCCTAGTTGCTGGCAGTAACTCTTGAAAACACCCGTACCGTCAGTGTAACATACAGAGCTTTTACGAGTTACTGCCCGTAACTAGCAAATTCCAAAAGGTTGGCCACCACCATAGATTTTTCCTTACAGTATCCAACGTCGATTGTAAGCTTCAGGGGGCCGTTTCACTAAGCTTCGCACGACTAAAATTATCGTAAGGGCAACATTATGACAGTCTGTAAATTTCACATTAAATTTCACATCAACAATGTGTTCTTGTAAACAATTATTGGATTTAAATAAATGTAAATCCATCAATTGAAATTTACAGACTATTCTAAATATGCACTTACGAACATTTTAGTCATACAAAGTTTAGTGAAACGGCCCCCAACTTTTTAGACGTATCTTACTATGTTACTGGTTTGTGTATGGACTGCACATTAGTAACAGGTGTAACCTTAATAGCTATGGTGTTCCATGCACTGTTCAGTCTGCTCTAGAATTGATTTTATTACGAAAAATGATTTCTCTGTGGGATTTTAACATCGGGGAAAAGAGCTGCAGAAGCTGCACGAGGAGCCGAAAAACAAAAAAAAAAAAAAAACATGGCTAGATAGGTTGGAAAATGATGTAAAAAAACGAAAGTTAAATTTTGAAAATCAGTCTACTGTTTCTGAAATTAGAAAAATATCCCCATGTTAAATCCCCATAGACATCTTCAATCGTCAAGATGTCTATGGGAAATAACATGGGGAAATTTGTTTTTCGCAATAAAAGAGATATTGGAACAAATTTCACGAAATAGAAAGAAGTCTCATTCTTAAATTTGGCTAAAATTTAACATTATAAAATGTTTTTGCATCGTTTATGTAGCCGTAAAGTTTGGATAGGTTTCGTAAAAAAGACAGTACATTATCTGACGCGGTACGAAACAATTGGGGTGGGTGGGGTTGGGTTGTGCGAGTTAACCCTTTGAACCCGAAATCCCGCTATATCGGTTTATCCAAAAAATGCAGATCCAGATGAGCCGGTGTAATGTGAGCCCCGCTAGTCCGTAAGAATTGTAAGACAAGATATAGCGACTTGCGGGGCTCACGCTGCGGTATGAGCCCCGCAAGTCGTAAGAATTGCAAGTCAGATATTAAATTCGATTTCGTTGGATTTCAATTCTCACGGCGGGGACATTATACATCCGCCCGTAAGAAGTGCAAGTCAGTGAGTATATCCGATTGATACAGTAATACTAAGTGGTTATGCATGCCATTTTATTGATAGAACCACAGTAGACATTTTTCTTGTATGTACGCAATGTGCGAACGTAGTACCGTAGTTACTCTAAAAATAGTCTCCTATAAATGTTGCCAAATGTTGAACTATTCATATTTCTGGTAATTAATTGTGTTCAGTAGTGTGATATCGGGTCCGGGACGTTTCCCACTGAATGTGACATGATTACAAAACATTATATTACACTAGAAAGCAATGACGACTATTATATAGGGCGGAATTTCAATCCTCACGACGGGGACAATAACTACTCACCCGTGAGAATTGCAAGTCAAACATTAATGTGGCCTGTATAGTGTAACCCCGCGTGTTTCTGTCACTGTTGGTAAAAACACGACGCATGCTTTATTCAAATTATTACACAATACGCACACATCTCACCGTGTTTATTGTACTTAAACATGCATTATGTGTGGTTCGATTTCAATTCTCACGTCAGGGGACAGTATACATCCGCCCCTGAGAATTGATAGTCAGTGAGTATATCTGATTCATAAAGTAAAACTGCGTTGTTGTGCAGACCGTTTTATTGGTAGAAACACAGAACATTTTTTCTTGTATTTTGCGCAATGTGCGAACGTTGTACCGTAGTTACTCTAATAAACAGTGTCCTATAAATGTTGCCAAATGTTGAATTATCCATATTTCTGGTAAATAATTATGTTCAGTAGTGTGATCTAGGGTCCGGGACGTTTCCCCAATGAACGTGACATGATTAGAAAACAATACTTTACAATAGAAAGCAATGGCGACTATTAAATAGGGCGGGATTCCAATCCTCACGGCGGGGATAATACATAGCCACCCGTAAGAATTGCAAGACAAATATTAAATGTGACTTATATAGTGTCACCGTGCGTGTTTCAATCACTCTCTCGTTGGTAAATACACCATGCATGCTTTATAGAATGTATTACACAAAACGCAAACATCTTACAGTATTTATTGTACTGAAACATGCATTTTATGTGGTTGGATTCCAATCCTCACGGCGGGGACAATACATAGCCACCCGTAAGACTTGCAAGACAAATATTAAATGTGACTTATATAGTGTAACTGTGCGTGTTTCAATCACTCTCTCGTTCGTAAATACACCATGCATGCTTTATAGAAAGCATTACGCAACACGCACACATCTTACAGTATTTATTGTACTGAAACATGCATTTTATGTGGTTGGATTCCAATCCTCACGGCGGGGACAATACATAGCCACCTGTAAGAATTGCAAGACAAATATTATATGTGACTTATATAGTGTCACCCTGAGACGGAGCTCAAAAATACGCATGTACACCAGCCCCGGACTGGAAAGTAACTAAATTTAACATTTGGGACATTTTTTATGCTCAGACGCATGTTAATTTCATTAAATCTTGAATTTTAGTCGATGACTAGCAATTCCTACACACCTGTCCCCGATTGCGATTGTACTTTCTGCGCATGCGCAGACGTATTTGTCTCTCAATCTTTACGTGACTAGCAAAAATTACATTATACCGGCTCGTAACGAGCCGTCTCATCAGGATCTGCACTTTTTGAAAGTAATTTTAATATTTTTGAGAACAAAAACACCCCCTTTTCATAAATGGACGAATCTGAAAATCATTTTGTGACCATTGGATTGGTCGGAACATTAGCATATCACAGTCCATTCCAGTTCCTTAGGGTTGACAGTTAAGTTAAGTTGTGCGAGTTAAGACCGGTGTAGTTCGGGATCAGCTAGAACACTCACTGGTTAATTACAGATCTATTTTTCCAATGACGTCATCATGAATGCTGTTGCCTCTCAATCGCTGAGAGTAGAATAGAACAAGACCAACTAGTTTATTTACATCGTTTCTGTATCATCAATCAGAAAATAGTACCATGCAACTGACAAGTAAACGTATATACAAAGTACATATTCTGTAGCCTATTTCACCAAAATTGCTAGCTAGCTATCTAGGTAATGAAGGAGTAATCATTTATTCTTCCCGAAATGCGTTATTTCATATAGAACTAATG
Organism: Conchocele bisecta; assembly: GCA_029237695.1. Lineage (NCBI taxonomy): Eukaryota > Metazoa > Mollusca > Bivalvia > Lucinida > Thyasiridae > Conchocele > Conchocele bisecta. The sequence goes on along the minus strand of CM055278.1, from coordinate 44,506,897 downwards.
GCTGCATATATTTGATGATTACAAGTATGTATACTTATTATATTGAATTTATTATAGGAATGAATGGCCTTTTTGTGGAATTTATCGGGGATATAAACTTGGAAAAGTCGCGGGAATACTGGACGAGGCCTTTTATATCCCCGATAAATTCCACAAAAAGGCCAGTCATTCCTTATAATTTCAACATTTGAAATAAATTCATCAAGAAAATGTGTTTATTTTCCGTTTTCTTAAGAATTATTTTAACTGCGCTTCACGGTTATGGAAAGTAGTTCGGCGTGGGAGTTTACTGGGATATACATTTTGGACAGAGACTTGCTACGGGCCAATCAAATGTTAGGGAATTGTGTAAATATTTTTGTGCTGGAAGTATTATATTATCACAGCCAAAATACTGAATGCATTACATTATCACAGCCAAAATGGCTGTGATAATGTAATACATTTAGTATTATAAAAATTAATACATTTATGCTTAAATTGAAAATTTCTCCCTCAAAGTGTACTGTGCAATTTTGGTGAAATCGGCTACTGATCATAATGCGTTGTTGCGTAGGCTAATCTTGGCCATGATAATGCCATTAATGGCGGCAAACACAATACGCCGCTCTTTATAAACCTGATACAATGGTTAGCAATTATAGCAGAAATAGCCAATTGTATGTCATAAATCGAAAATGCACGCGTGGGAAATGTTATGAGAGGAATTGGTGACCGATGACGTCATGAAACACACGTACAAATATATGTATACATGTATTAATATAAACGTGAATCACGTGATACGTGATTTTGGGCACGTGAACAGGTATTTTCTGACACAAACCGATCTAATTAGGATTTAAAGAAATACATTAATTAATAATTCCAGCACAAAAATATTTACACAATTCCCTAACATTTGATTGGTCCGTAGCAAGTCTCTTTCCAAAATTTGTATCCCAGTAAACTCCATGCCGAACTACTTTCCGTAACCGTCAGACGCAGTTAAAATAATTTTTAAGAGAACGGAAAATAAACACATTTTCTTGATGAATTTATTTCAAATGCTGGAATTATAAGGAATGAATGGCCTTTTTGTTGAATTTATCGGGAATATAAACTTGGAAAAGTCTTTTCCAAGTTTATGCCCCGATAAATTCCACAAAAAGGCCATTCATTCCTATAATATTATAGGTTGACTATGTCATGTTGAATTTATTCCTTGTATAACATACATGTGCATGTACCATGTAGGATGTTACAAATAAGTTAGATCACGCGTTTGTCTGCATGTACGAGCGATAATACGCTCGCTAAAGCTGGCGGATTATCTCCTCGTACATGCGGACGAACCCACAGGCGTTCGGCGTGTTTCGGCTTTCATCGGTATAACTCTATATATATGAACAAGGCTTCTAACTTTGGTCGGACACGACCTCGTATAATAACAAAATAATATGCTTAAAATTGTAATTTTCTATGCATTCTATGTATTTCTGCATTCTGCAGGGTATTGATACTTCTCAAATGATCATATGAACTTGCCACTACACTATTGACGTTAGCGCCTTAAACACTGCACTGCAATTAAGACATATGCACACTATAATATATTAGTGACTTTTGCAACAAGCACTATCACCAGTGATACATGGCAATGAAACACATGCAACTTAACCCCTTTGAACCCGACAGCCCGCTATATCGGTTTATGCAAACAGTACAGAAGCAGATGAGCCGTTTCATCCGGATCTGCATTTTTTTGCAAGTAATTTTCATATTTTTGAGAACAAAAACACCCCTTTTTCATAAATGGACTAGTCTTAAAACCATTTTGGGACGGTTGGATTGATTGTACAATTAACATGTCGAAATCCATTCCAGTTACTTATAGGGGCGAAAGGGTTCAACACAGTGGGATCCCCAGGGTATCTGGTATAGAGAGGATCCGTATGAGCACCACGGGCAAGTTGTGGTATGACCGACAAAGGCCTCAGTCTTTACATCATACCCACTTTTACTCTGATATTATAAATCTACAAGGTACAGTACGACACTTTCCATGTGGATGTAGCGTTCGTTCTTGAGACTGTGACTGGAGAAATGGGGCTGATGGGATTTATGACCAGCGCAGCTCCTGATCAACATTCAAATCTAGCCTGATAACCATCTATATTCTTTGTTAGAAGCATGACAAAGAATGTTTCATTGGTGGAATGGCGAACAGTGCAGATCCTGATCAGACTTGAGGATACACAGGTTGATCTGGATCTACACTGCTTGCATAACGCATAAACACCATTTCGTCATTCACAGCCACATATTATGTATGTATGATCGCGATATGTATCGTATCGTCCTAATGGGTGGTTGGTTGGGAGAATGCGAAGGGTAAAATTGACGGCAGGATTCATCCTTTCCGGAATCCCGATCTACCTGATTTGTCCCTCAGGTACGTTTTTGGCCTTCTGGTACTTGAATTGAATCCGGTTATACCCCATTTTAAGAGTAGTAGGATTAGTACTACTCCTATTACTATTAGGGGCCAGGGCTAAGTGACTCTGGTGTGTTTAGGACCTGGCACTAGGTCACGTTATTCTAATTTCAGGGCTGAATATATATTATTGTAAATATTCAGTTCTGATTTTGAAATTTTCCCCCATCCATATGCATATGGTATATTTCTTAATTTACCCGCTGTCCGAAGTTACCCGACTTAATCCTAAACTTACTCTGTACGCTTCTTTGAATGCAGAAAAAAGATCAATTGGCAATGAAAGAACCGGAAGTCAGTGACAATGATCTGCAGTGACAATGAACCTTCTCCGCAAGTTTCGTGAAATTACAACTAGACATTTGCAAGATTTGGACAGATGGACACACACACACATGGATGGACAAAGAGGTGACTTTTGTCCTGTTGAAAATATTTGCCATAATTTGCTAATATATTTTAATTTGGCCTATTTATTATTTTACTGCACCATTATGCGAGTACAATGCAGGTCCATAAGTGGTTCATGACGGAAACACGTATATAACAGTTACAGCAATATTCGTGTTACTGTATGCGGTTAATTTATTCGTACTTTTTAGCAAACCATGTGCTGATGATAACTACATCACTACAGTCAGTACTGTCTTCCTCCTCGCTACTCTCAAGAAGAATCGCGGCAAGTTTACGTTTTCCAAACATCTTAACTTGCTGTTGTTGTTGAAAATACCGGATCTGGATCTGTTGAGTACGTGTTCATTCGACTGAGCTCGGAACGTTCAGTACGGTCAACCCACTGCGCATATGGGCGGAGCTTAGCAGTGCTTAACAAAAACGAGCCAGTCGAATACGTCCATTGTCGTCCCTGTGGTGTCCGGTTTAGAGAGGTTTCACTGCTTTTAAGGCGCATGCGCACTGGTTTTGACAGATTGTATTATAGAGCATTTTCCGGGCTCGGCTCAGCTTTCATCGCACAGCGACGAACTGGAAACGTAAGTGCTTTGTGTTGCTTGGCACGGGAGGTACTTCCGGGGTGCTTCGATGTACTTCGGCTTCGATCCTGTGAACAAAGAAAATTAAATTTATATAACGGACATTATGCTTTCGGAAAAATTCGGTATCATTGAGTTTCGATCCGGCAGAACTCGGGAACCCTAGGCCCATTCCATAAAATCGTCACCATTGTTTTCTATACAGCTTAAAACAGGGTCATGCCTAAACTATAACGAAAGCCGAAAGCCGGAACAACAACTCTGTGGCCAAATGGATCCGGCAGGTGTTTTTTTCCGTCAGGGGTCCGAAGTTGTACCCGGAAAGTTTACTGAAAGTCCGATTCGGTACAGAGGTGTCCCTCTTTTGCAACCGACGCCTCGGTAATGAATCAGACTTTCAGCACAACTACGGATCACTGTGTTTTTCCAACGCACGGATACTTCATCATACGGCAGCTTAAAAGGGGCATGCGCATTTCTTTTATATTTCGTTCCCACGGCATGGTATCTCGTTCCTTGTTACCCAACCCCACCCCCCCCCCCCCCCACCACGCCATCCCCCAAAATAAAAAATAACAAAATAAAAACAAACAAAAACGTATGATTATTCGAGTTATGGACCACCGCTTCCATTATGTATCAATAATACGTAGAAGGACATAGAGAATAGTAGGTTAGTGCCATGAATGGGAAAAAATATCCGGCAAGGCTCAAGAATTTCTTTATTTCTCATCAGAAGTATATGTTGTGACCACTCATTTGAACCGTCTCGCCGAGACGGTTCAAATGAGTGGTCACAACTTATACTTTGGTTCAGAAATAAGGAAAATAGATAGAGAATAGTAGGTTAGTGCCGTGAATGGGAAAAAATGTCTGGCAAGGCTCAGGAAACGGGATGGGCGAGGCTCTGCCGAGCACATCCCGTTTCCGTGCCGCGCCAGATATGTTTTCCCATTCACGGCACTAACCTACTATTCTATTTATCCCGTCAACACCTAAAACTGGCTGTAAAATGCAAAAATTGTATTGACTGGATATCAAAAATGTTCCACGGCACCGTGTTTCACGGCACATACACACTGTGTTGACGGGATAAAATATGAACCTACATGCATGAGCATACTGACTGCACCTTTCTAGATAATATTTCTTGTTTCTTGGAAATATCGGAAATTATCGCACTAATTATCGGCTTATAATGAAAACCGCTGCTTATCGGAATCTGTCAGAGGCATGGTGACCGCTTCGGTCACCATTACCACTTGGGAGTGTGTGTGGGGCGGGGGCAAATTGTCCAATTAATACATGTTCGATAGAAGTTAAATACTACTTCAATACATATTTATTGCTTCAGAATGTATGTATATCAATCCAATCTCTATTCATTTGTCACCGTGTCGGTTATATTCTACCATTTAACAGTTCAACATTTCAAAACATACTTACATACTATGATATGTACACATGACAATAGCAAGGCATGCTTGGATAAATATTTTGTTTACCAAAAACCAAGATGGCCGCCAAATATCACGAGTTCCCATCAATTTCAATCGTGCTGTCTATTTGACAGCATTACGCAATTATAAAAAGTAAACAGTATTACATTGACACAGTTAAACAAATGTAAAACATGACTGTATACATGCTTAGTTAGTTTATTAAAATATAAAATGGCATTGTACGGCAACAATGTATTAGATATAGGATATTCCATCGTACATTTTGAATAGCGGGAAATAATACACGAGTGTGCGTCGGCTTCCGCGTAAGCAACGAGTGAGCGTGGCGAACGAGTTGCTTGCACGGACGCCGACGGACACGAGAGTATTATTTCAGTTATTCAAACATGTAAGATGGAATATCCTATTTAGTACACTTCCACGGCGGATACATATGCACATTTAGTCTATTTTTTTAGATTAAAATCAAAGAATTGTGATGTGCGCATGAATAGTTACACAATGACGTGTTTTCCCGCGTTTTGACGTTACGTTGTGTGACGTCAAATGTGACGTCATGTAAACTTTTTGAAATCCAAATTACGCATATGTATCGATGAACAAGATATATTTGACTGCATCTTTGGAATGTGTTCAATCACATTAACATTCTAGATTAGTCGAAACCCTTTCCAAGTTTTCAGATAACTTTATTTTGACTGTAATAAAAAGTAAACATTTTACATGGTAGCTCGTGGTTTCCAAGAAAGCATGAGCGCACTTACGGGTGTTCTCTTCACGGTGTATTATTTGTAAGGAGTTGATTACGGGCTTTCTCTCACAGCGAAACCCATGCAAATAACTCGCAAGAATATAATAATAAGCACTTTTTAATATTGGATAAGACGGTTACCGTACTGTTTATATTTCTGTTTGGACACGGTTTATTATAATATGTATACATAAGTAAGCATAGTCGTGTATGAAACAGACATAACCACCTTCTTACTTTGGTTTTGGTATATTGAATTCCCAAAGCAGTACTATTACGTAGGGATGGTGAAATATTTAAAATTGCATGCTTTTCATATTAATATTTCTGAACTTCTACCTGTAAGTTGGGTGATATGACATCCCGTACCCTGCCTTCATTAAATCAAACAGTAAATATTGGTATGTCCCGCGAACATAGAACTATTACAGACATAGTGTTAGCGAAGTATAATTCCAGCACAAAAATATTTACACAATTCCCTAACATTTGATTGGCCCGTAGCAAGTTTCTGTCCAAAATGTATATCCCAGTAAACTCCCACGCCGAACTACTTTCCGTAACCGTGATGCGCAGTTAAAATAATTCTTAAGAAAACTAAAAATAAACACATTTTATTGATGAATTTATTTCAAATGCTGGAATTATAAGGAATGAATGGCATTTTTGTGGAATTTATCGGGGATATAAACTTGGAAAAGTCGCGGGAATACTGGACGAGGCCTTCCGGCCTTCGTCCAGTATACCCGCGACTTTTCCAAGTTTATACCCCGATAAATTCCACAAAAAGGCCATTCATTCCTATAATATATAATTCAGTCTAAAACTACTCTACTCTATCAGACAATTTTCTATTGTCACTGAGCGCATTTCACATGATGTAAACGAAAGACGTATATCGCATGCCAATACCCAGTTTTCGAACATAATAACACATTGAACTGTTACATCTTTATTATAAACTGCATGTGAAACTCATTTTAATACTGCACTGACTATATTACTTAATTAGTAGTCATGATCGTATTGGTACCAGTAGATTATAAACTTTCCGATATATATATATATCAAGGGCGGATTCAGGGGGGGGGGGTGGGCGGTACGTGTTTTCCCGCGTTTTGACGTTACGTTGTGTGACGTCAAATGTGACGTCATGTAAACTTTTTGAAATCCAAATTACGCATATGTATCGATGAACAATATATATGTGACTGCATCTTTGGAATGTGTTCAATCACATTAACATTCTAGATTAGTCGAAACCCTTTCCAAGTTTTCAGATAACTTTATTTTGATTGTACTAAAAAGTAAACATTTTACATGGTAGCTCGTGGTTTCCAAGAAAACATGAGCGCAATTACGGGTGTTCTCTTCACGGTGTATTATTTGTAAGGAGTTGATTACGGGCTTTCTCTCACAGCGAAACCCATGCAAATAACTCGCAAGAGTGTAATAATAAGCACTATTTAATATTGGATAAGACGGTTACCGTACTGTTTATATTTCTGTTTGGACACGGTTTATTATAATATACATAAGTAAGCATAGTCTTTGTATGAAACAGACATAACCACCTTCTTACTTTGGTTTTGGTATATTTGAATTCCCAAAGCAGTACTATTACGTGAATGGTCGTATTGGCACCAGTAGATTATAAACTTCCGATATATATATGAAGGGCTTATTCAGGGGGGTGGGGGGCGGGGCCCGCCCTAAAATTCGCCGAGTAAAGATTTTTTACAAGTTACAAGGCACGTTTCTACGTTCGCGTTGTGAATTTATTGTTTATGGGGGGTTTTTTTTGCTTCCAAAATGCGCCAGAACGCAGGTAAATGCGATGTAGATTTCTTAAAAAAAATTCCGGGGGGGGGGGGGGAATGCACGCAGGAAATGCGATGTAGATTTCAAAAAATTTCCGTGGAATGCCCCCGGACCCCCCTAGCACTTTCGATAATATAGTCAAGTATTGCAAAATAGTTACACCCCGCCCCCCTCCCACCTAACCCGAAATCCTGGATCCGCTCCTGTATATTGAACATCCATATACGTATTGTACAGTACAAGGATGCACAAAAGCGTACCGTCCCGAATCGTCAGTTAAACCTGGTTAGCAAGGCGTCGCAACGTCCACGCGGTTGCCTTTACTTCTGACTGTGGCATACACAGACAGTAACACAGAGGAATATACAGCGATGAAATAAATGGTAAATAAGACAATACTCTGACATTGACAAACCACCACACTATAGGGTAATATGTGTCACCCAAAGCATGTAACAGGTCACCAAAAAGAAACAAGTAAGCACAACAAACAAATCAAATGCTACAAAAGATGGGATAACATGATCGAACAGTGTAGCATTTTGGACGCTGTCCTGAGCTCTGGCGGAAAACACCTCTTTAAACATGCCGCGTATTTACCATTACAATAACTTTAATTTATAGCAACACTGCACTTCAAAGTCATACCAGTAGCGGTTAAGATACGCAAAACAAAGTAAAATACTACGCATAACTGCACTTAACAGAATCCACCCTCAGCACTAGTTGGAGCCAACAGAAGTAAATGTCCTGATAGTAAATATTACGGGGCGCCAAGTGGGACATGGCTCAATTTTGTCAACAAAATTCATTTTTGTGCCACAAAATTCAATTCTGTGTAACAAAATTCATTTTTGCCTTGTGTAACAAAATTCAATTAATTGTCACAAAATTCAATTCTGTCACAAAATTATTGTGCACAAAAGATCATTTTCCTTGTGTCATTCAATTCATTCTTTTCGTGTCACAAAATTCTTTTGTGCCACAGAATTCAATTCTGTGTCACAAAATTCAATTCTGTGTCACAAAATTCACGTTTGTGCCACAAAATTCAATTCTGTGTCACAAAATTCAATTCTGTCAATTCTGCACACGCATGTAAGAAGGACTACCATTGGTCAGAAACTGCACTGGAGAAATGGGTCACGGTCGCCGATCTACACATTCAATGTCGATGATTCATTTCTCATTTTGCCGATGATTCATTTCTCATTCTGCCATTTTGCTTCAACTATCTCCAAACAGTCAAACGTTGACAAACCCATTCGTATTTAAACTCATTTGCGTTATAATTGTACACATAATGCATGTACATGTAGATCTCCCGCGAGTACTGACCTCATTTATTGTGTATCGCAAGGTACATCGGCCCCAGTTAAATCAATAATACACGCGCTGTGACCTGTGTTCTGACTGCTGTCTGTGTTTATAAACAGAATGTGTGTATTGGGCCATTTGAGGAAACCATTTGTAGTATTTGTGTAGATACCATGGATACTAAGATGGTGTATACTGTAAATAATGCATGTAGACACATAGTTGCGAACACGCAACTTCGCAACTAGTAGACACAGATCCAATACCATTTGTTTCACAAGGTTAGATCTACTGTTAGAATACGACGTCATCTAATATCATTTTCGAGCATAAAACGTTACCTGATAAATAGAATACCAGGCTAATGTATTTTAATATCAAGTTTATCAGGCTCGGCTCGGAAACGGTAGGAATTCCTCGGCAAGCCGCGGAATTCCTACACGTTTCCTAGCCTTGCCTGATAAACTTGATATCAAAATACACTAGCCTGGTATTCTCTATATATGGGCATGCTCTCAGGTCTAGCTATGTCCCGGCTACTTTATGTTTGACCCTGTTTACATAATTGAGGGAAAATTCTGAATATTTTTCTTATTTCTCCTTGAAAGTATATATGCTTATATGGTGTGACCACTCATTTGTAATCATAATATAACCAAAATAACTGTCCATAAAGAAGTATAATATTGATATATTGGGTTATATTTTCGCATTGAAATATTTAAACCTGCAAGTGTACTCCACCATCTAGTAAAATGGACTAAGACCGATCTCAACCAATCAACGTAGAGATGACATAGACTATCCTACGCAAACTAATTTTTGTGGACAAAAATGAATTCTGTCCCACAAAACTGAATTTTCTTCACAAAACTCAATTCTGTCTTACAAAATTGAATCCTTTATAACAAAAATGAATTTTGTATACGAAACGTATGCAGAATTGAATTTTGTGACACAGAATTGAATTTTGTGACACAGAATTGAATTTTGTGACACAGAATTGACAGAATTGAATTTTGTGACACAGTATTGAATTTTGTGACACAGAATTGAATTTTGTGATTTTTAGTGTTACAAAACTCAATTTTGTACACATAATTAACCTGTCCTGCATGGCGCCCCGTAAATATGGTATAGAGATTAGATAATTAGTGCAAATATTATCGTCCATGCTAGATTGGAAGTAACGTTTTGTAATATTAATCTGGTTGACTAAGTGCTTTAGAGGTATGACACTGGACAATTATTACAACACTTGCCAGTTGCGATGGTTCACCTGTGTGACTGGTGTAAAGTATTTGTAGCGTAACCAATAGACAGGGACATTGTCGCATGCCATATTGTCGTATGTTATGAAACTGGGGCCAGTTTCACTAAACTTCTTACGACTAAAATGTTCGTAAGTGGAAAATTATGATAGTCTGTAAATTTCACATTAACATTGTTTTCTTGTAAATAATTATTGGATTTACATTTATTGAGCATAGGCTGCATATGCAGTCTATGCTCAATAAATGTAAATCCATAAATTGAAATTTACAGACGATCTTAAATTTGCACTTACGAACATTTTAGCCGTAGGAAGTTTAGTGAAACGGGCCCCAGATATGGTTCTATTTGGCATTTGCGCATTTATTATCTTTAGTAAATACTCGTAACAGCAGTAATATATTTAGTTCGCAACTCTACTATTCCTGTTAGCTCGCACACTGAGAAGACTTACATATTTATATCAAGCGGAAATAATATCTAGAGATACATATTTTTCAGTAACATATAATAACAATTTGCCCCCCATCCCCAAGTGGTATTGATAACCCTATTTTCATGGGTCTGGCTCACCCACTATACATGATTTTTAAAAAGGGTTTTAGTGTTGATTGAAGGACCGCTTTTACGTAGCTTCAATGTAACATAATTTATGGGTGTCAGTTATTAACATTATAAATATTGTTTATGATTATTTGTATTGTTATTATTCTTATTATTATTTTATTATTATTATTATTATTATTATTATTATTATTATTATTATTATTATTATTATTATTATTATTATAATCAGTCGGCGGTTTCAGCACTGCTATATTAAACATAAATATCTGTATTATCATCAGTTTAATGATTAAAGGCACACACCGTCTCAGAAAATCAACATTTGTTGTGTGTGTGTGTTTATCTTTCTTCACTTTATGGCCTGCAACACAGGATGCCATTTCACTAAACTTCGTATGACTAAGATGTTCGTAAGTGCAAATTTTGCATCATCTGGGAATGTCAATTGATGGATTTACATTTATTGAGCCTATGCTCAATAAATGTAAATCCAATAATTGTTTACAAGAAAACATTGTTAATGTGACTTTACAGACTATCATAATTCTACACTAACGAACATTTTAGTCGTACGAAGTTTAGTGAAACGGGACCCAGGTTCCAGCAACGGAGCAAGGCCTGTAAATACAGTAAATATACATATGAAGAGTATGAACAAGTGAAAAACATAATATTATAGGAAGGAATGGCCTTTTTGTGGAATTTATCGGGGTATAAACTTGGAAAAGTCGCGGGAATACTGGACGAAGGCCGGAAGGCCTCGTCCAGTATTCCCGCGACTTTTCCAAGTTTATATCCCCGATAAATTCCACAAAAAGGCCATTCATTCCTTATAATTCCAGCATTTGAAATAAATTCATCACGAAAATGTGTTTATTTTCCGTTTTCTTAAGAATTATTTTAACTGCGCTTCACGGTTACGGAAAGTAGTTCGGCATGGGAGTTTACTGGAATATAAATTTTGGACAGAGACTTGCTACGAGCCAATCAAATGTTAGGGAATTGTGTAAATATTTTTTTGCTGGAATTATGATAGAATTATTCTCTTTACCCCAGTTATACGAGAATACAAGATGGCTATGTTCTTAACGGGTCGTACTGGGAGGGCCCCGAGACAACGGACTCTCACGAAAGAGTCACCGCAAAAAAAAGAAAGAACTTTAGCTCAGATCTAGTGTTTGTCAACAGAAAAGACATTGGGGCCGTTTCACTAAACATCGTACGACTAAACTGTTCGTAAGTGCAACAGTATGATAGTCTGTAAATTTCACATTAACAACATTTTCTTGTAAATAATTATTGGATTTACATTTATTGAGCATAACATAGCATATGTTCAATAAATGTAATTCCATCAAATGAAATTTCCAGACGATCATAAATTTGCACTGACGAACATTTTAGTCGTACGAAGTTTAGTCAAACGGGCCACTGTTTAATATTTACCATTATGTATACCAGCATGGTCCGATTTCTCCTTCCCGTCCGGTTGACACCGCACCTGCGTGTACGTGTTTGGCTGCATACTGTATCGGGTGTTGCATTTGGCACTGGTGGAACATGAGGAGTTGCACCCCATTTCGAATTGTTTACGCCGTGCTGACGTCGCTGACCATAGACCAGTCTTTGTATAGCTAATTCACTGTTATTATATTCAATTAAAATAAACATCACACGTAGCTTTGACGTTCAACTTGGCGTCTCAAGTTGTAATAGCAACGTTGGCGTCGTTGACTGCCGATACTCCATGTGTCACTGGCGATACTTGAGAGTACAACCTGGTTGAAGTAAACGTTCACTTTAACGTCGACGTCTCAAGTTGCAATAACAACGTTGGCGTCGTTGACTGCCGATAGTTCATGTGTCACTGTTGATACGTCAGATAACAACTTGGCTGAAGTAAATGTTCATTTTGACGTTGACGTCACAAGTTGTACTAGCAACGTTGACGTCGTTCACGGGCAATATTTCTGTCATCAGTGGTAATATATATAGGTTATTTGATTTGTATGTGGATATATGTACGAGTTCCGCAGCGTGCGATATTGCGCGACTTTAGGAGCGCAATATCGTTGCGCGGCGGAACTCGTGCATATATCCACATACAAATCAAATAACCTTTTTATTATACACGTAAATCACTCGCAATTTATATGCGCCGCGAGATATATACAAACTATAATCAAAATAAACATATTAGTGGTGATGTAGAAGGGACTATTTTGCGATGTAAAGCGTAGTTCCGGTACTGACCAATATGAAAACTCACGAGACGTCAATATGGAAATATATTGACGTCTTGCGTTGCATTGTGTTTCAATGGGAAACGAAAGTACGTATATACGTACTAATTACGTCTATAATGACTAGCTAGCTGTGACCATAAAGCTGGTTGAAGTAAATGTTCACTTTGACGTTGACGTTCCAAGTTGTACGTACTATATAGTAACGTTGACTTCGTTCACGGGCATTATTTCAGTCATCAGTGGTGATACCTTCGTCCCCTCTATAATGACCAGCGAGATTTGGTTAAACACTTGGTTAAAGTAAAGGTTTACTTTGATGTTTAACGTTTGAAGATCGTATATCACAGTTCGTGTTTTCTAAAGGTGTTTCAATTAGTGCTATTGTTTGTGTATATGCACGACATATAGTTGAAACACATACAATCCATATTTAAGTCATACGAATACATGTACATGCACCCACCCATTTCCATACACTATACATTACAGTTTTTCGAAGGTGGGAATCAGCTTCGCAAAATTGCCGTATTTTCGGGCTCGCTCAAACACCAGAAATTTCGATTTTTCTGCTGACTTCAAATATATTCACTTCAAGCATCTGTTTTTAGCATTTCGTTAGTTACGGGCAGAGTAGCTACCAAAGACGAGGCGATAATTGTATGTCCGAATATATGTTACACATTCTTGTGGGGTGTAGAAGCTAATGTGTTAAATCATGCCGAAATCCAATTACAGTTTCAACATATTGACGTGGATCACTGAAATAAACATCAAATGTTACAATTTTTGTGACTAACAAGTATCATCCACTAACCTTGAATTATGTAAACCGTCCATTAATTTTGATTTGCGTCGTTTACTTTCGGATTTCCTTTGTTATATTCGCAGAATGATCAATAATGACGTCACGGGAAAATCCGAACTAGAGTATCATAAATACTCCAATCAGGTGGCGAAATGTGCAGCTGATTGTATGGGATTCTTTCGGACAGAGAAATTTCTCTGTATATCTAACTGTGGTAGCTAATATGTGTGTAACTAACAATATACTAAACACAAATGTTTAATGTGAATATATTTGGGGGCCTGAATGCATTTATCTATTGCCAGAGACGCAAGTCAACAGAAAAATCAAAACTTGTTCTGTTTAAGCGAGCCCGAAACTAACCCCGTCTTTGGCATTTGTTTCCAATCTCTTGTCTACCTTGAATAGGCTATACTGTATAGTGTACGGAAATGGGTGGGTGGGGTAACATTTTTAGACATGAGCCATTTATTGGGTCATATGTCCGAGTCTTCCACCTGTGTGCCAGTGTGGTTTCAGATCGACGCCATCCCCACCTGTGATCTCTATTCATGTTTAGATCACAGGTGAAAGACTCGGACCTGTACGATAAAACAAAACATTGGAAATAAAATCCTATTATCCCGCCCACCTATTGTCGTACAGTACGTTCATTAAAAAAGTCAAATTACCCCACCAAACTATTAGCTTACTGTACGTTACGTTTCTATATAAAAACATAACGTACAATATGCTAATAGGTGGGTGGGGTAATACTAGTATTTCAATGACAAAACAATAGACCACGCGATCCCATGCCCTGTACACTACCCAGTATGTAAAATAAACAGAGAAAACGAACAATCATACGGAGCCCCACAGGGGACATGGATTTTTTTTATTAATTCGTTTCCACGAACTAACAATATTCGTTCCCTCAATTTAACAATTCGTTCCCTCGATATAACAATTCGTTCCTACGAATTAACAATTCGTTCCCACGAAATAACAATTCGTTTCCTCAATGTAACAATTCGTTCCTTCGAATTAACAATTCGTTCCCACGATATCACAATTCGTTCCCACGATTTAACAATTCGTTCCCGTGGGAACGAATTGTTATTTCGTGGGAACGAATTGTTAAATTGAGGGAACGAATTGTTAATTCGTGGGAACGAATTAATAAAAGAAAATAATTCTACGTCCCCTGCGGGGCTCCGTACAATCCACATCGCATACATGTACATGATATTTCAAAATATTCCGTTGTTCGATGAACTTGGCCAGTCTCAAAATTAAGATCTACAATGTCTATACATGTATATGTACTTCTAAGCAGTAACTTGCACACTGGTAGGTATGTTGAACACACCTTCAAAATGAACAATATACATTTGTTTTACAGTGGAACCTCTTTAAACCGGACACGCTTGGCGGTCCACAGTGTGTCCGGTTTACAGAGGTTCCACTGTAAAACAGACAGACAACTACTCCAAAACACGCGTGGGCGCTTCGCGATCACGAACAGACATGCTCAGCGGAGATAAATCGCAATGAACCCGATTAAAATTAAGTAGAAATAACTCCTATGTGTGTCCGGTTTATAGGGGTTCGACTGTATGTACATTGTATGTTGATGATAACGCCAACCCGTGTCAGGTTTCATGACAGACGCTGATCGGGAGCTAAGCTTGTTAAGCACTCAATAATCCCATTTTATCGTGGATGGTCACATATTTCATCAGGAATAGTCCTGTTCCGTACTGTGCTGTACATGTATATAGTACGTATACTGGTGCGCTTTATTTGTGGCTTTGACTGGAGAAATGGTTGCTCATCGGTATTGCAACCAGTGTAGATCCAGATCAGCCTGTGCATCAGCACAGTCTGATCAGGCTCTGCACCGGTCGCCATTCCAAGAATGAAACGCCCATCATGCTTATAACAAGAAATACATATCGTTATCAGGCTGCAGGCGTGCGCTATCTGATAAAAAACTTCATTGGTCACAAATACCATAAGCACCATTTCTCCAGTCACAGCCACATTTGTGTTGCTAAAACAATCAGTTGCAAGACAAAAGCTATCCTGGTTTACCGTATGCAACCCGAAACTAGAATCACGGATATTCGTGACCTTCCATAGTGTGTATAAACAATTAGTGACAGCGACACTCAGTATCCTAGTTTATCACATGCAACTCGATACAATAAACACGAATCTGGGGCGCATTTCACTAAACTTCCTACGACTAAAATGTTCATAAGTGCAAAATTATGATAGTCTGTAAATTTCACATTAACAACTTTTTCTTGTAAACAAATATTGGATTTACATTTATTGAGCATAGGCTGCAGCCTATGCTCAATAAATGTAAATCCATCAATTGAAATTTCCAGACGATTCTAAATTTGCACTTACGAAGATTTTAGTCGTACGAAGTTTAGTGAAACGGGCCCCTGGTTATAATAGTCCACATACATGGAAACGTTATCACTCCTGATGTACCACCGTGCTGTACTATCAAACAATAGGCATACAATGAGAAACTCGACTCATCAGGTTATAGTGTCTTCAGTTTGCTTCCGAGGATGGTCGATATACTATATATAGCGGTGTCTCGAGAAAAACGTCCGTTTGGAATGTGTGATCAGTGGTAAATTATCGGCTCTTTTTGCGCCCCAAAAATTATTGCGCCACTTATTGCGCCAATTTACAAACGTACAGCCTCGTTTCTAATGAAATCAATAACCTCGTGTATTTTATATCATATTAAATCACCACTCACAGATGATGTTAGCTCCTCTATTTCGCAGTATGTGCTGCAAATATATAAACCAAAGGCATCATTTTATGGGATCAGATTCCAAGTCGCTCCAATGTGATTTATTTAAATAATAAAACATGGGCTGTTTCGTTTACTGTAGTAAGAAAAACCTTTGGTTTGTTTATATTTTGCGAGGAGTTCCTCGTAATCCATGCACTTTAAACGGACCATATGCATTTCGTACTACCGTATTGGAACCCATAGTCTACTACGCGCATAAAACCATGGGCTGTTGCGTTTACTGTAGTATAAACACATTTGGTCCGTTTAAAGTGCGTGGATTCCGACGTTATTGACAACGACGATGTACGTAATGTACTTTAATGACGTCAAACACGCTTTGACGAATCGACAACGTCGCGCGACGTCATGTGGGGCTAATGTAATGTACTGAGATATAAACGCAATACGTGGAAAGGGAGTAAATATTATGACTTTAACCCTTTCAACACTACACGGCATGCCTGTATAGTGGTGTTGGCAAAACGTGTAGATCCAGATGAGCCGGCTCGTGACGAGCCGTCTCATCAGGATCTGCACTTTTTGCAAGTAATTGTCATATTATTTTATAACAAAAACACCTCCTTTTCATAAATGGACTAGTCTGAAAATCATATTGTGACAATTTGATTGGTTGCAAAATTAACATATCAAAATCCATTCCAGTTACTTTATGGGTGAAAATATTCTGTTATCTACTGTCCTAGACTGTGACAAGCAGGGGAGACAATTTGGAAATGAATGTCCACTATTACTGACACAAGGCGCACAATTTGTTAAACATAACGACTTTTTTGTGGAATGATAATAATATACCATATATAGAACAACTCACTCTCGATCATTCAAGTTGCTCGATTGGGATATACAACTATATTCGCCGGGTAAGGAAAGTATATGCACCAATTACCACCGTTCATTTCGGAATACACCTTTACGGGTATGAAATTTATTGAATATTGTATTTTTATTTTTGTTATTTCTCAATGGAAATATACGAAACGGTTCAAATGGTGGTCGCGACATGTACTTCTGAGCACATCTAGAAGGAAAATATTTAGGATTTTCTGCTGCTCCGGGAATTTTAACAATAGCTTACAGATATACGCAATATTAGCGCAGCTCCTGGTGTATATTTATTGCTAATCCAATGGATAATCTGTTCACGGATTATACATGTATACACAACGCTGAACTTGAGAAAAGCCATTCATATACACGCACAATTTGTCAATTACAATTCACTGGCGAACACATTATATCAAGGTTGGAGTCATATATCCAGTATCTACACTGTTCAGTAGATGCATATTTTAGAATACGTACTTAACAAGTGTCATTGTGATTTGCCGTGTGTGCAAATTTGAACCGTAGTCGACTACGCTCGTGAGACCATACCATAAAAGGATACACGTTCGGGGACAAAGGTAACTTTTGTCGATCGAGTGTCACCCATTTTATTCCAAAAGCCTATTTTCTTCTGGATATTATTAAAAACCAGCAAGGTAAAATCTTTATATTTTATTGAAAATCTCGCTGTTTCAACAGATATGTGCAGGATAAAAACATAGTCTATACAGTATGGTGGCTGATTGCGATTATTCCGCCATTTACAAAGGCGTAGTTCGAAAACACGACATAATTGGAGAGTAATTTCAGTGTGGCGACTTTCAAAACTTCAATCCGTCTTCATGTGTATTCATTACGGGAAAACACCACCGATTTCGTGTTTTCGCGTTTCGAGTTTGATTAATTCTATCATTCAATTTCCGTGTTTTTCCCCTGGCAATCGCGCCAATTTTATGTTTTCGCGTTTCGACATCGTAAAAGGCGAAAAATATAATCACCCACCATACAAATAGCCAGCAGAAAATACGTACATCATAACATGTATATGATTTTGTACCCGAGAACATGTGCGATATATCATGACAATTATTTACACAATTTACGATATCGTCCGTAAATGATGTCGAAAGATGACGAAATTTCCAACGCAAATGCGTGATTGTATTCCGCATGTGCGTAGGAAATATCGTCATCTTTACACCGCAATGGCAATTGTATTCCATTTGCTATGACCATTTCATCATCTTTCGAAGTCATTCACAGAAAATATCACAGTTTCTGTAAATATGTTTCATGGCAAATCGCAATGTTTTTAGGTACAAAATCACATGACTTGTCTCATTTGATATATAAACATATCTCTGTACAAGCGCACATTATTGATATTGTAACACTCCCATGTTTACATGCCATTCTCTTCTTTCACACTCAGCTCGGTTGCCAGAGAAACCGTTGTTTTCGAATAACAGCAATGTAAGGTGGTCGCCATTGTGTGTTGCATGTATATGCACTAATATGCGGCTGTGACTGGAGAAATGGGGTTTATCGGATTTGTAACCAGTGCAGATCCCTATTAAATAGCACACTCATGTAGCCTGATAACGATGTTTATTATATAGGTACTTTCGTTTCCCATTGAAACACAATGTAACGCAAACCTTCAATATGTTTCCATATTGAAGTCTCGGGAGTGTATATTGTTAGAAGCATGACGGGTGTTTCATTCATGAAATGGCTAACAGTGCAGATCCTGATTACTCAACGCATCGAGACGACATACAAATCAAGGTGTATGATCACGTGGTACTAACAGCAACAACAAGTACTGATTCAAAGTACATATTATTTTATAGTGTCCTGATTACGTAACGAATTTTGATGAAATATGGCTCATCAAACGCGTCTTGTTAAGCTGCATTTTGGCGGTCTCTGTATTTTCGCCCAAACTTCTGTCGATTTTGCGCAAAAACGACATAAGTCTGTGACAAACTCCCTAGACAACCAAATGCAGCACATGAAGACGCGTTTGCTGCGCCATATTTCATCAAAATCCGCTGCATAGTAAGGAAACTATCATATAATACCTTACTTTGGAGTGGGCGACGTTGTTGTTGTTGTAACCACGTGATCATACACCTTGAAAACGAGATAAAGTGGAAGAAATAAATAAGAGGGAAGCACGTCAAGAACATTATACTTCCCAATATAATACTAACTAGAGCAGCTTGAGCTGCATCAACGGTTTGAGCCTCAAACATTAATTTCATGTGTAACTAAGCTTTAGCCCAAGGTGTAAACTATCGGTTGCAAAAAGAATTTCTGAAGTTTTAGAATGAACAGTCCAACATTATTGTGTTCGCATCATCACACCGATGTGGGGCCGGTTAGCTTAGAGGTAGAGCGATGGGCTCGGAGCGAGGGATACCGGGTTCGATCCTCAGCCAAAGATTTAGCTAAAGGACAGAAATATCGACTACAGCAAAAACAATTGAAATCGAATGATAAATAACGAAGCTGACGTCACATCCGTTTGCTCTATTTTGAAAACTTGAAAAAATACGTTCATCTTTGACATCGAATAGAGCCGTAAGTAGTCAAGATATAGCTCTGAAAATTATCATCTTTCATGCGGCTGACACTCCCCTATCACCCTGGCAAGAAATTATGTTGCTGACAGTACTGTACAAATTGGAAAAAAAAGTTTGTAAAGACCACCCGTTATCAGTCGAAATTCGGCAAAATCGTTGAAAAGTATGTACATTTTTCAACTTTAAATGCATATAGCTCTTTTATTTGAGCAGACAGCCGAAAACTGTCAGCGAGTCTGAGATAGAGAATTTTGTCAGCTTTCCGATGCAAAAATAATTCTTGAAATCGGTTGGAAAATAAGGAAGTTATAGGAAGTATGACGTCACTTCCGTTTTCGTGGGAAGTAGCATTAACAGATATCTGAAAATCTCTGCTCACACTTGATCCGAATCGGCATGCAAAATTTGAAGTCGATCCGACCAGCGGTTTGGTGTAGATGGAGGGAGCCCGTAAGTCAGCGGATGATTATTTTTCGATAGTTATCGCCCCTAAATTGCAGTTTACGCCATTTGTAAATACACCTAATAAAACGGAAATTACATATGTGCAATATTCCGCCAGTGAAGTTTTCGTTTGTTTTTCACCATAGGCCGGGCACAAAGCGGGAAAGTTTTAGCTAAATGACTGAAATATCGACCGCAGCAAGAAATTTTGAAATCTATTGATAACTAGAGCAGCTGAAGCTGCATCAACGGTTTGAGGCTTGATGTACTGACAAACGTACACTGGCAAAGTGATTAGAAGACATTGCCAATGACGAAAACATATGAAACTCAAAAAAAATTGATGCAATTCCAATGAAATTGAAAAAATAAAGTTTTGTATTTTCAGAATCGCTTGACTATCCTAAGCATTTTTCATTATATAACGTTCTACGAAATGTGTACCGTTAACCCCCTAGTCTGACATTGAAGTTGAGACGATTCTAAAGCACTCACAGCATGTCAGTTCGTATATAAAACCAGTGTCTGATACAGCCCACCATACCTGTCTGGCCTCCACCTCGAAGTTTGTCAGCTGTACACACTGTTCTAGGCGGCTAAGTTTATATGCTCGTTCTCAAACTTCAAATGCATGTAGCTCGCGCATTTGAGCAGATAACTAAAAACTACCAGCGAATCGGAGATAGAGAATTTTATTGGCTTTTTAATGCAAAAAAAATATTTGAAATCGGTTGAATAATAAGGAAGTTATGACCATTTCAATTTTTTTTAAAAACTTCAAATGCCTACAACTCTCTCATTTGGGCAGATAGCCAAAAACTACCAGCGAAATGGAGATAGAGAATTTTGTTTGCTTTTTAATGCAAACAAAATATTTGAAATCGGTTAGATAATAAAAAAGTTATGACCATTTCAAATTTGAAAAATTGAAAAAAAACGTCCAAGTTTGAAAGACAATAGAATCAGAACTATTCAAGCCATTGCTCTGAAAAATATCATCTTCTGTGCGGATGAATGTCCCGCGTGACGCTGTCAAAAAATTATGTTGCTGAGATTACTGTACAAATTGGAAACTGTTTTCCAAGACCACCCGTTAAAATAAAATAAAAATCTGAAATTGTTGATTTTTTTCCTTTTTCTCAATTTCACATGTCTATAGCTCTCTCATTTGAGCAGATAGCGAAGATAGAGAATTCTCGCAGCTTTACAATTCAAAAAGAATTTTTGAAATCGGTTGGAAAATAAGGAAGTTATAGGGAATTATATGATATATGACGTCACTTCCGGTTTCGTAAAAAGTGACGTCATGAGAATTCTGAAAATTGCGTTATTCTCGTCTCACTGTTGATGCGAATCGGTATACAAAATTTGAAGTCGATCCGACCAGCGGTTTGGGCTGTAGTCTCGACGGCTGAATAAAAAGAAAAAAAAGAAAAAAAAAAAACCAACGAAAACAAAAGGTTTGAGGAATCAAATTCCTCAAACCTAAATAACGAAGCTGACGTCACATCCGTTTGCTCTATTTTGAAAACTTGAAAAAAAGACGTTCATCTTTGAAATCCAATAGAACCGGAAGTAGTCAAGATAGAGCTCTGAAAATTATCATCTTTTATGCGCCTGACACTCCCCTATCACACTGGCAAGAAATTATGTTGCTGACATTACTGTACAAATTGGAAAACGTTTGTAAAGACCACCCGTTATCAGCCGAAATTCGGAAAAAAATCGGCAAAATCGTTGAAAAGTATGTACATTTTTCAACTTCAAATGCCTATAGCTCTCTTATTTGACCAGATAGCCGAGAACTGTCAGCGAATGTGAGATAGAGAATTTTGTCAGCTTTCCAATGCAAAAAGAAGTTTTGAAATCGGTTGGAAAATAAGGAAGTTATAGAAAATATGACGTCACTTCCGGTTTCGTGGAAAGTGGCATTAAGAGATTTCTGAAAATCTCTAAGTCTCTGCTCACACTTGATCCGAATCGGCATGCAAAATTTGAAGTCGATCCGACAAGCGGTTTGGGCTGTAGACTGAACGGCTGAATAAAAAAAATAAAAAAAAACCAACGAATACAATAGGTTTTCGGCGCAGCAGAAAGCCGCCTCAAACCTAAATAGTTACTGTAACATCAATGTGTGTGCATTTACCGTGTCTTGATCACGTCAAGACGACTTGACTTGTTAACTGTTCATGTCGAGATTTTAATATACCAAGTCGTCAAATTGTAGAAATAAAATGATAAATCGATGTCGCTAGTGGGCAGTTTTACGGGTTTGACGATCTTTCGTGATAGTTCGCTCGTCGTGGTCGCCAGTTAGTAAGTCGTCTTAACACGATTCGATTCGATTCGGCTCATATTTAAGGGTGGGAATTGGATCGAACACCTTCCATACCCGGTCTTAACACGATAAATGTGTAGCGACTTATAAGGTGTATTAACTCTTTGCATGCTGGGAAACTTATGGGCTATAAATAGTTCAAAACTTGCGGACAAAAATACATCATATTTGCTTGTATTTCTCCCCGTACATATCATGAATAGGTCTTGGAATTTCATTAGAATTGAGTCCTGGGGACTCAATTCTAATGAAATTTCAAGACATATTTACAGAGAGAAATAAAACATATACTCCTAATTCGTTTGGCGGATATTTTCATCGCTAGCATGCAAAGAGTTAAGACAGCGTCATTCGCTGCCACGTAATATGGATGGGAGATACATGTATTTGCCAGGATAGATACGCGACATATATATATATAAACCCAATCAGTGTCCACGTATGTACTTAAATTAGCATATACTACAATATAGCACAACGCTATGTATCTGACAGTCAAATTCAGTACTCTAGTCCACATGTGGAAGACGCGGACATAGGAGAAAAAACGTTACCCCACCCACCGTACACTATACATTGTAGCCTACTCATTTACCCCACCCACCCATTTCCGTACACTATACAATATAGCATATAAATAGTGTTTTTTTTTCTTCAAATGAGCCATTTACTGGGTCCTAGGTCCGAGTCTTCCACCTGTGCTCCAGTCCATAGACTCGGACCCATTGTTTCTAACTTGCTTTTGGGCTACTCCTGGTTAAAGGTCCGAGTCTCTGCCCTTTGACAGTCACTAAGATTTGAAGGTCAAAAATGGCGGATTTCGCCTCGATGAGATCATCGGTCGCCAGCTCCGTCGTGCCCGTGCCCGAGTTCGGATACGGTGGGACGGCCGGCGATGACGACATGGCGGGGAACACGGTGACGTTCGGAGGGGTGGAGACGTTCGTGACGAATTCTGGTACTGCGTCGACTACTGGTACGGCGTCCGAAGGTTAGTTATGGGATATACGTAGTGTCCGATTTCTGGCAGCTCATCGACTACATACCGGCATCGCTAAATGATGGGAGTGCACATGTTGTGCTAGTATAAGTATACATTTTCGACAAATTGAGCCAATATTCTGTACCAAAATGTGCAATAACACTGATATGACAGAATAACACTGTACTGTGACCAGTAGCCTATTTCACCAACATTGCAAAGTATACTTTTCTAGCAAAGTATACTTTGAGGGATAAATCATTTATTTTTCCTGAAATGCACTATTTCATATAAAACTAACAACTGCATATATTTGATGATTAAAAGTATGCAGAATTATTATACCGAATTTCTTACATTATCACAGCCAAAATGGCTGTGATAATGTAATAAATTCAGTACAATAAAAATTAATAAATTTATAAAAAAAATGAAAATTTCTCCCTCAAAGTATACTTTGCTAGAAAAGTATACTTTGCAATGTTGGTGAAATGGACTACAGAATTCGAAGATAAAAATAACAACATGCTAGTGGTTTTTATGCCCCACCAAGATAGTGGAGGGGTCATGTAGTGTTACCCTTGTCCGTCCGTCCGTCCGTCCGTCCGTCCTTCGGTCTGTCCGTCACCAACCTTTTAACTCGTACAACTTTTAAACAGTACTAGCTACAGACCTGAGGGCCGTTTCACTAAACTTCGTACGACTAAACTGAAGTGCAAAATTATGATAGTCTGTAAATTTCACATTAACAATGTTTTCTTGTAAACAATTATTGGATTTACATTTATTGAGCATAGGCTGCATATGCAGCCTATGCTCAATAAATGTAAATCCATCAATTGATATTTCCAGACGATCCTAAGTTTGCACTTACTAACATTATACTCGTAAGAAGTTTAGTGAAACGGCCCCCAGAAACGTGGTTATATAATGAAGCTTCCGTATGATGGGTAGATGTGCAACGTTTATTTCGACTTTTTATTCCACCCCGGGTAATAAATTATCTCCCCATTTTCGACTTAGACTTTCCCAATTTTGCTTTGTAACTCGTAAAACTGTTTAAACCGTAAGAGCTGGAGGTTTTATATAGGAATGAATGGCCTTTTTGTGGAATTTATCGGGGTATAAACTTGGAAAAGTCGCGGGAATACTGGACGAAGGCCGGAAGGCCTCGTCCAGTATTCCCGCGACTTTTCCAAGTTTATATCCCCGATAAATTCCACAAAACGGCCATTCATTCCTTATAATTCAAGCATTTGAAATAAATTCATCAAGAAAATGTGTTTATTTTCCGTTTTCTTAAGAATTATTTTAACTGCGCCTGACGGTTACGGAAAGTAGTTCGGCGTGGAAGTTTACTGGGATATAAATTCTGGACAGAGACTTGCTACGGAGCAATCAAATGTTAGGGAATTGTGTAAATATTTTTGTGCTGGAATTATTGCTTGGTATGTAGCTTCTTTATGGTATGTAGATGCACAAATTTAATTTCTATGTTTGCTTTGACACTGAGTCATGGATTATCTCCCCCTTTTGGACTTTGAATTGTGCCTCGCTTACTATAAAAGCGATATGCGGGGCAGCCGTGTTCTATGTTTTTTGTTTATATCAAATATATCAAGACTTGGTTCGGAAACAGTAACGTTAGGAATTCCTCTCGCAGATATAGAGACAACCCGGCTAGTGTATTTTGTTTATTCTGGGCAATGTTAGGCAACGCGTAGGAAGTCCGAGGCTAGCCGAGGAATTCCTCCCGTTTACCAGCCGAGCTTGATTTATCAGGTAATATGTCATACTATGAAAACCTCATGTAAAGTTGATTTGCCGAACGAACGCCAAATCTACATAGACTCAAATAATTAATGCTAGCTCTAAATAATTAGAGCTGGCTTTAAATCTTTAGAGCTATCTCCAAATGATTTAGAGCTCTTAAAATTATTTGGAGCTAACTAGAGCTAGCATTAATTATTTGAGTTTATGTACATTGAACGTCAAATCTACATAAACACAAATAAGTATTGCTAGCTTTACATAATTAGAGCTATCATTATATATTTAGAGCTAGCATTACTTATTTGAGCTTATGTAGAGTTGGCGTTCCATACAGCTATAGTATTTATTCGGGAAGAATAATTAAGACGTCATGTATCCATATAAAATTATTTTTTTATAATCTTACCTTTTTCTGTTTCTGTTATTGTGCTTCACGGAAGAGCAACGAGTGAGTGGGCTAGTATTCGGCCAATTCCGTTACCCGATAAAAAGTTTGTATCTGGATATGTTTTCCCAGCTCACATGTCCCCAAAGCCGACGACGCCCACTCTTACACCAGCCTCACAGATGGCCGTGCCGACACCTACACCGGAAACGGCGGATAAAACGGCGCCGAGGATTAATATCAATCCGGGTAACTCTTGTTGTGAAGACTGGTTGCGGACAGTAACTCTGCGAAACTCCCGTACCGTCCATATGTATGGGCATATTGCAGAGTCCCTGTCCGCAACTATGAGAATATCTGATGATTTCTTGAATTCCCCTCATGTGTGCTGTGATATTGGAATATTTGGTTGTTATTTTCGATATTAACGTGATTAAAGACGTTGTAACCGCATCTTAAGTTCGGTTACGAGTAGTGATAACGTTCAGTAGGTATCAAACTGGGCTGCGATAAACATGGCCGAGTTGCATGCATCAAGGATGTATTATTCCGAATCCTTTTCAATTTCCATCTAACACTCTATCAATGTGCATGCTCATGTGGTTACAACAACAACAGCAATGGCTGCAAGTGTTGAAATCTTGCCCACTCCAAAGTACAATGTAAGTATTATTTGATATTTTCCTTAATATGCAACGGATTTTGATGAAATATAGCGCAGCAAACGCGTTTTCATGTGATGCATTTGGTCGTCCCGGGAGTTCGGCACATACTTGTGTCGTTTTTCTCGAATAATAGATTTCCGTGCCGGTTTGGGCCAAAGTACAGAGACCACCAAATGCAACTTAACAAGACGTTTGATGCGTCAGATCCAGGACAAAATAAAAGAATATGTTAATTGATCTGAGGGCTTCTGGAAGTTTCAGTACTTGTTGTTGTTGTAACCACGTGATCATACACATTGTCTATCGTTCAATGGTTATTGCCGTAGATTTGCACATTTAAATATATAAGTTTGGTAAACATTGTTAAGGTTCTTAAAATCTACACACGTATCACTAGTATCACTACCAGACATAACTACTTCTGATTTGTCCGCTGACTCTTATTTGTAATAAACAACTGAGGAAGATCAACTTTAAAGTTTGAAAAAGACAATCACAAACTTACAATTTCTGAAAGTTCCAAGGTTCACTCAATGTACCAGTTTCTCATTCGACGTAGATAACGTGAAGAGCCGGGACGCGTTCCCCAAGGCGTATTTGAATGCCGTGGTTGTCGGCCATCTTGATTCCGGAAAGTCAACTGTTTCCGGTAGACTGGTTTACGAATGTGACGCTATTGAAGAGGATTTGATGGCGAAATTCGAACGGGAAGCCAACCAGGTATACTTATGTATAATTAGACAGTAAGTTTACGAAGCAAACATAAACGCTGACTTTCACCACGGGTGAAACAGGGGTGGTAAAATGGCTAACTGTTCCCTATGTATGCTTAGAAACCAACAGAAAGTCCGATAAATAAAAATTTAGACGAAAAACCAAAATTCGCCACTAAAGGCTTTTTTTTGTTATTAGAGGCCGGTAGTGGCGATTATTGGTTTACGTGGATTTTTTCTCTCTGATATTTTGCTGATACAATGAAAAAATGGTTAGAAATTCCTTAATCAAGCTTATAAAGCTTGATTAAGGAATTTCTAACCATTTTTCCATCCCTGCTATGCATGTATGTTATTCACATGTGACCTTCACGTGACCCATTGCATAGTACACATGATACACGATTTGAAGATGGAATCACTAATTGAACAAACCATTAATTACCATGATTTCATTCTGTTATTATTACTCAGGCTAACAAAGCGGCTTGCAAGTACGCCTGGATAATGGACAAGCTGCAGTCGGAACGAGATCGAGGCATCTCCATAGATACGAAACTACGTCGCCTAGAGACGAGGAAGCATTTCATCAACTTGATTGACGCACCCGGACATATTGACTACGTACAAAACATGATCACAGGGGCCTCACAGGTAGGCGGGAACTTCCATTAAATGTATATAATGATTTTTGTCAGAAATAGTGTATCATCGACTAACTCATCCAGTAAGAAAATAGTTTACACTACTGCGTTTGACTCGTACTACCAGCTGCCAATATTGGTCTGGCAATGGTGTTAGAAAACCAAAACAAACCATAGATGGAATACTCGGACCTGGGACCCAGTAAATGGCCCGTTCGAAAAAGGATACCCAACCCATGCATTTATGTAGACTAAATATAGTATGGAATGAATATATTTGAATACCTAAGGCGTTTATCTATTGCTAGAGACATACATCAGGACAAATCGAGTCCAAAAACAACGACACAATGTGTCCACCCTGATTACTGCATTGGCATCGATACCATACACGTATATAGGCAAAACTGGGTGGTGAGGATAACTTCCTTCTGTTTTCTATGTTCCAGTCTCCATTTCGGCCACTCAATGAAACATGTGTTATGTCCCTCAAATAAAGATGGTAAGCAAGAATTATCCCGTATTGACACGTATAAAGGTCTAACTAGTAGTACTAAAAACAATGTAAAGCCGACACCACCTTGTACATCACCGCCTGCGCTAATCTTGCCAATATATGAATTTTGTTTTCGACAATACTTGAATATTTGCATGAAGTCAAGCAGCTTGATTGGCTGAGCCTGAGCTGTGCTACAGTTAAGGCTCAGTCAATCAAACTGCTTGATTTCGAGTACAAATTGCCGATGAATGTTCAGAAACGTTGACATCCGTGCAACATTAACGTATGCGGTTGTGTATATTCTGGACTGTTCACAACTAACTGTTAGACACTATGGACACCACCGTGTAAGCATAAGACTGGAAAAGCTTGATGCGAACATCCAATTGAAAATTCGGTTTGATAACCGTGAATACTTCCGGTGGTTCGATGCGAGTTACAATGGGAAAATTACATGTTTATTCGGGGTCTTAAAAAAGATATCCAAGGCATGAAACGTGGTACTTTTATCAAAACAATTTCTCGCTTAGAAGTTCGCATCAAACATTTCCAGTTTTAGGCTTATACGGTGGTGAAGGATGGATAACAGAATAACCGACTCGTATCACGGTTTACAGGCAGACGTAGCAGTGTTAGTAGTATCCGCACGAGAAGGGGAGTTTGAACGCGGAGTGGCCAAGGACGGTCAGACGCGCGAACACCTACATCTGGCGTACTCTATGGGTGTGAAGCAGCTCATTGTCGTGGTCAACAAAATGGACATCACAGCTCCGGCGTACAGCCAGGTATTGTAGCTTGCTAGAGACAAATTCGTGACTTCCATCGCTTTAACACTTTCAACACCACATGCCTGTATAGTGGTATTTTACAACATGTGTAGATCCAGATGAGCCGGCTCGTGGCGAGCCGTCTCATCAGGATCTGCACGTTTTGCAAGCAATTTTCATATTTTTGAGAACAAGAATACCCCCTTTTCATAAATGGACTGGTCTGAAAATCAGTTTGTGACGATTGGATTGGTCCGGAAGTTAACATATAAAAATCCATTCCAGTTACTTAGGGGTGAAAACGTTAATAACTCTTCCGCCACTGCGGACAGTATACACCACCGCCTGCGCTAATCTCGCCAATATTTCAATATTTAGTTCTGTTTAAAAATACTTGAAGCCACAGTTAGATACAATACATTTTATTCACTCTAAGCCACATACGTGACACACGAGGTATACAATAGATTACATAATACAACGATGGGTAAAAATACAAAATGTATATGTATAAGCTCACTAGTCATTATAACCATAAAGCATTTCTTATAAAAATAACTAAATTTCTTAATTGCTTTCCAGATTTTTTCTCAAATAGCTGTGCGAATTTTAAAATATTTGGTCTTCTAAAATAAAATGGCTTGATATACCGTTTTCGAACTTCATCATAGAAGCGGCACTCGAAAAGGAAATGAAACTCGTCACCGAGAGCACCAGCGCCACATTTGTTGCAGACCCTGCTTGCTCTCGGCACACCTGTCCATCTACCAGTTTCGACCGCCAGTCTATGATTACAAGTTCGAAATCTGGTCAATGTTTTTCTTAACCTTTCCGTGAGATTAATTAAATATGTTTCTAATCCAAACTCTGTTTTAAAGATTCTATATGTAATTCCACGTGAAGATGAATCGATGCTGGTGAGCCATGACTGAATAAACTGGTTCTGAAGCTGAGTCCTGGCGTAGTGGCTCAGCCAGATAGCATTAACATCGTTCTGGCTAAGCCATACGCCAGGAACTCCAATTTCAGTTAAAATAGATTTAACATTCTGAATCCATCGGAAATGAGTCACATTTGCTTCATGTTGTGTATATAATAACTTATACATAAGAAACAATAATTTACTCTGCTTCCCTGAAACTAATTTTGCCCAAAACGAAATAATTCTACATTTAATGTCAATAATAAGCGGAAATTTGCCGAGTTCTCCATAAACCATGAAATTTGGTGTGGATTTCTTTACCCCCAAAACAGTTTTACAAAATTTCAAATGAATTGTTTCTATAGCCGAAATGTTTTCAAATCCCCAGATTTCACAGGCATAGCAGAGAATTGGAATGATACATTGATCAAATAACTTAAGCTGACAGTCTACTGGAGTTGACAAGTTGTTAATCTTTCTAAATAGGCCGAAAAGAGCTTTGGATGCTTGGTCAATCAAATGTTTCTTAGTCTTATGAAAAGTTCCGTTTTGTGAAAAAACATTTCCCAAATATGTAAAGTGGTCTACAATTTCAATTGTGTTATCGTTATATGTAAAGGCTATCTTTTTTGATGATTTACGTTTTTTGAAAATCATAATTTTGGTTTTTGATGCGTTTACTTCCAATTTCCACTGAATACAGTATTGATGAAAATAATTTAGAGCATCTTGTAGGCCAGTTTCTGTCTCAGACATGAGAATAGTGTCGTCAGCGTATAATAACAAGAATAGTTTAACATATATATCTAGATGTTGAAACATGTCAGATGTAACCGATTGTAAATCTACAATAGATCATGGTTCGTCCGCATGTACGAGGAGATAATCCGCGAGCTTTAGAGAGTGGATTATCGATCATACATCCGGACGAACGTGATCTAACTGTGTTATCACATCCTCGTGTCCATGCATTGCCCATGTGCTGCGTAATGCAGAAACAAAACTGGAAAAGGTTTCAAAGATGTGATAATATTGTGTTTCAAATCAATCAGCTTGACTGGATGAGCCTGAGCTGCGCTACATCGATTCTTCGTGACAATACACGGAGTCTTCCACCGGATGGAAAATGCTATTCCTCCGCATATCGCATAGACGCATATCGTAACTGCTACACCACCGCCTGCGCTAATATTGCCGATATTTGAATTTATTTTCATTTCAAAATACTTGAATAAATACTGTGCTTGAAGTCAAGTAGCTTGATTGACTGAGCCTGAGCTGTGCGAGCTGGTATTGCCAATAGATGTTCAGAAACGATGACGTATTGGCAAGATTAACGCAGGCGGTTATGTGTAGATAACGGGTTTATAAAGGAGACCAATGAACCCCCAGAAAGAAAAACACACAATTAATTATGCAAGTAACGCGACAAGCACACAGCGGAGCCTTTAACGCGGCATAAACATAAACTCCACGGCCAGTGGTCCCGACAGGAAAGCAACAGCTGGGGGCCGTTTCACTAAACTTCCTACGATTAAAATGTTCGTAAGTGCAACTTTAGGATCGTCTGGAAAGTTTAATTCATTGGTTTACATTTATTGAGCATAGGCTGCTATGCAGCCTATGCTCAATAAATGTAAATCCAATAATTGTTTACAAGAAAACAATTTTAATGCGAAATTTACAGGCTATGATAATTTTCCACTTAGGAACATTTTAGTCGTACGAAGTTTACTGAAACGGCCCCTGGTGATTTAAACATACATTCACCATTGCCCCACGTAATGAATGACATTTATTATACATTTTATATCATACGTAAATTTCCACACTGATATCAGGGGCGATAACCGTGTTTCCTTAAAATGTTAACGGAGATTACTATTTATTCTCTGTATTTATTTTTTTATGTGAAATGATCATACTTTATAATCTATCGCAAATGTTATTATTTGTTAAGGTGACGCATTTAATTACAATGTAGTATAAATAATTAACAAATAGCATGCCTCATTTGCATATGAAAATAGCCTGACACCTCCGCGCGCTATCAGTAAAATAAAGCGGGCACTTGTACTTTTTGTGCTCAATAAATGTAAATCCAATAATTGTTTACAAGAAAACAATTTTAATGCGAAATTTACAGACTATCATAATTTTCCACTTACGAACATTTTAGTCGTACGAAGTTTACTGAAACGGCCCCTGGTGATTTAAACATACATTCACCATTGCCCCACGTATTGAATGACATTTATTATAAATATATATCATACGTAAATTTCCACACTGATATCAGGGGCGATAACCGTGTTTCCTTAAAATGTTAACGGACATTACTATTTATTCTCTGTATTTATTTTTTGATGTGAAATGATCATACTTTATAATCTATCGCAAATGTTATTATTTGTTAAGGTGACGCATTTAATTACAATGTAGTATAAATAATTAACAAATATCATGCCTCATTTGCATATGAAAATAGCCTGACACCTCCGCGCGCTATCAATAAAATAAAGCGGGCACTTGTACTTTTTATAACTGGTGGAATAGTGACATATACACTTATTGAATTGCTATAAAGAACAGTTTGTGCCTACTGACGGGGCATGTACCTTTAATACATAAACGATACAACAAATATTTTGAAAGCCTCACAGGAAACGATCCCCAATGAATCAGATATGGATGATCACAACGAAATACATGTTATAATCTATGTAGTCTTAAATTGCTCGACTGTCCGTATGTTCCGACTCATAAACAACCACACACTGTTCCTCGTACTACATTCACTTGTGCTGTACTCCGTACCGGCGTAAAACGATTCACGTCAAAAATGCGCCGGTTTCCTGACGAGATGCCACCCAGCTCTACATGGAGCGATCGCATGTTATCTAGTAATTTCTTGCGCCGGACGAAATGTGTTTATGCAGTATCTTCTACAATTCGGCGAATGGGAATTCGTCAATAATCCGGCACCTATTTCGACGTGAAACATTTTACGCCGGCGCGCAATGCAGCCACCAGTGGCATGTATCTTTACAGAAACGGTACAACTTCATAGTCCAGAATATTGACCTGCTGACCAAGAAGGCTGGCTTTGACCCCGACACCGTGATCTATATCCCCATCTCGGGCTGGAAGGGAGATAACCTGGTGAAGAGGAGCGAGAACCTCAACTGGTACAAACAATGGCAGATAGAGCGAAAGTCCGGCGGGGCGTCAGGGCGGACGCTGATAGGTATGGCTGTATTAAAATGTTGCTGTGGCTACTATAAACTCACATAATACGAGTGTAAACCATTAGCAAAATCGTTTTATGTTTAGGTCAGTCTCCACGAAGTAGAAAGTAAACAAATAACACTTCATATGTACTGATGTACATTTGGAAATACCACTCCGTCATAACGCATATGTAATGCAATTAAAGTTATGTACTCTGTAGTCGATTTCATCCAAATTGAAAGTATACTTATCTACCAAAGTGTACTTTGAGGGAGTAATCATTCATTTTTCCCAAAATGCATTATTTCATACAGATCTAACCACTGCATATATTTGATGATTACAATTATTCAGAATTATTATACTGAACTTGATGATTTATTACATTATCACAGCCGAAATGGCTGTGATAATGTAATAAATTCAGTACAATAAAAATTAATAAATTTATCCTTAAATTGAAAATTCCTCCCTCAAAATATACTTTGCTAGATAAGTTGATGCAATAGAGTTATGTACTCAGAACTAAACTAATCGTGTTTTCTAACCCGACAGAGGCGATAGACGCCATGGAACCGGCGGCCCGGTTGGAGAAGTTCCCGCTCAGAATCGCCGTCCACAGCGTCTACAAGCTTGGAGGTTAGAATGAATGGGCTGCCGGCTGGGGAAATGGGAATTTAGAACGTACCTTTTATGTACAGTATACACGGTATACATGGACCCAGTTGCTAAAAACCTCTGTTAGCTTAACGGACTGTTAAATCCTTAACATTGTTAAGGATTTAACAGTCCAATGTTAAAGATTTAACAGTCCGTTAAGCTAACAGAGGTTTTGAGCAACCGGGCCCTGGTTGTTAGTGGAGACACATGGCTGATGGCATTCGTATCGCGTATGGTACCGTGTTTTCTCCACCCAATGTCCATGTAAAGCGTGGCTTAAAGGTACATGCCCACTCAGTAGGCACAAACTGTTCTTTATAGGAATTAAATAAGTGTATAATTGTGTCACTATTCCACCAGTTCTAAACATTACGAGTGCCCGCTATACAGATATAATCATTTAGTAACATTTATTTTAATTGATAGTGACGTGCGTTGGTATCAGGCCATTTTCATATGCAAATGAGGCATGCTATTTTTTTAATTATTTACACTAATTAAATGCGTCACCAGAAAAAATAATATTTTTGACAGATTATAAAGTATGATCATTGCACGTTAAAAACTAAATACAGATAATAAATAGTAATGTCCGTTAATATGTTAAGGAAACATGGTTATCGCCCCTGATATCAGTGTGAACATTTACGTCTAATATGAAATGTACAATAATGCCAATTATTACGTGGGGTATTGGTTAATTAATGTTTATTTTGCCAGAAAATGTCTCAGATGATGTCTCTGATATAAAGAACAGTTTGTGCTTACCTTTAATATAACTGTTTTACCAGTATTACCAGAAGTCAATAAATGGTGGGAATCTGGAGTTTTCATGAGATGCATTAACTGCTTGCATTAACTGCTTGCATGCTAGCGGTGAAATTAACAGCCAACATATCAGCACTATGTTATTTCTCTCTGTAGCTACATCTTGGAATGTTATTAGAATTGTGTCCTCCGGTTCTAATAAAATTCCAAGACATATGATATTTCAGGGGCGGATCCAGCATTTGGGGAACGGGGGGTTGTCTAGTTGCGAAGGTAACTCTTGCAATCTACTCCCGTACCGTCCGTAGCTAGCTACGGACGGTACGGGAGTAATTGCAAGAGTTACCGTTCGCAACTAGAGGGTTGTCCTATTTTTGAGCTCTTTGAAATGCACTTTCCTGTGTTTTACGACATTTAAATTCAGACTCCAACTGGTGGTAAACTGTGATCTATGTAAACTCCGTGGCTGAACGGGAGGGGGTGTTGTTGCAACCCCGGACCCCCCCCACCCCCCCCCCCCCCTCTATATCCGCCCCTGTATTTACAGGGAGAATAAAAGAAAATATAATGAATTGGCGTCTGCTATTTTTGGAACTATTTTGAGCACACAATCGTTCATATCATTAATCAAGTTTTTCTCGAACTCAATCATGATTGAACGTTTTAGAATAGAAATTACCGTACAGGTGGCTTTCAATTTCTTTTTGTTCTTCTGCGAATGATGTCTGTTCATGATATAAGAGCACACAGCAGGCCATGGATAGCTCATATACAATTTACATTGGAAACTGACAAGGTGGGAGGAACTTCCAGGGTATCTTGTTTAGAGAGTTTTGTTTATTTATTGGTGTTTAACGGCCTATCAACAGCTAAATTCATTTAAGGCCGGGCCAATGGGTTCAATCCCGTATTAACCTGCTGCATTAGGGGGGAGGTGGGGTGGTGTCCCAAAATCAGAACGGAATATTGCATCGAAAAAATAGTCAGCCCTGAAATTAGAATAACCGGACCAGGTCCATACCACCACACCAAAGTCACTTGGCCCCTTACCCTCAAAGTAATACGATTACAAATAATCGTAATACTCGCATAAGGGGTATAACCAGATTCAACTGTCACATATACAACAAGAGCTGTAGGAGAACAGCATAATTCGACTACGAGAGTTGTCGATGTACACATAGCTTGACAAACAAGGTGGCCGCGGCCTGCATAAAAACCTTAACCTAGGTTGACTAAAAACCTTAACCAAGGGAAATTTAGTAAGTAATTCAAGGTTAAATGTAGATCAATGTCAGATATAGGTCCGGGGTTATTGATGTACATCACTAGAATATGAAGTTTTCCAAATATGGTTGCTGTAGGCCCAGGAGTATTTCATATACAAGATTGACTAAAAACCTTAACCAAGGGGAAATAACTAAGTAATCCAAGGGTAAAAGTAGGTCAAGGTCAAATATAGGTCTGGGAGTATTGATGTATGGCATGGTGTTTGTATGCACAATAGTATTCCATCTACAAGCTTGACTAAAAACCTTAACTAAGGTCGAGTAAAAACCTTAACCAAGGGGAATTAGCTAAGTAATTCAAGAGGAAATGTAGGTCAAGGTCAAATATAGATCAGGGGTTATTGATGTACATCCCTATGAGAAAAGGTTGTCCAAGTATGGTGTCTGTATGAACAATAGTATTCCATGTACAAGCTTGACTAAAAACCTTAACCAAGGTTGACTAAAAACCTTAACCAAGGGGAATTAACTAAGTAATTCAAGGTTAAATGTAGGTCAAGGTCAAATATAGGTCAGGGGTTGTTGATGTACATCACTAGGATATGAAGTTGTCCAAGTATGGTGGGTGTAGGGACAGGAGTATTGCATATACAAGCTTGACTAAAAACCTTAACCAATGCGTGACGGTGACGCCGACGCCGGGGTGACTACACAAGCTCTCACTATTCTTCGAATAGTCGAGATAAAAATGCCAAACACGTATGTGAGGGCCAAACCACGTCTCCGGTCTGGATTCCGTAAGAATGAATCCCGATCGTTAAACTTCCCATCGCGTGCTCTCACCTGCTACCCACTTGTTTAACGAGATTCGAAAGTAATATTATGTTGTTTTCTTTTCTTCTTTTTTTTCGAAAATTGTAATTTTTTAAGGCCTCGTCCAGTATTCCCGCGATTTTTCCAAGTTTATATCCCCGATAAATTCCACAAAAAGGCCATTCATTCCTTATAATTCCAGCATTTGAAATAAATTAATCAAGAAAATGTGTTTATTTTCCGTTTTCTTAAGAATTATTTTAACTGCGCCTCACGGTTACGGAAAGTAGTTCGGCGTGGGAGTTTACTGGGATATACATTTTGGACAGAGACTTGGTACGGGCCAACCAAATGTTAGGGAATTGTGTAAATATGTTTGTGCTGGAATTATCAGCACGTGGATCCACGTTTCAACTGTAGGCATCGTGGCGGTACAGCAGAACCTGTCTAATCCGGACACCCTGTATATTTGTTCAGTGTAGAGAGGTTCCACTGTATTATCATCACGTGGTTGCGTGTTTCAGCTGTAGGAATCGTGGCGGCCGGGCGTATACACAGCGGATTTGTGCGACCGGGGATGGACATAACCCTGGGACCTGCGGACATCAAGACCAAGGTATCGTAGTTCCACATGTGGAAGACTCAGACCTATAGTATGTTTCACGAAAGTTGCCCAAATTTTACGGCTATATAGACAATTCAAAAACAATATTATTTTCGATAATATTAAATTAAAGGAAAATTTAAGAATGAGCCTTCTTTTTATTTCGTGAAATTCGGTCAAATATTGATTTTATTACGAAAAATTGATTTGTCTATGGGAATTTAACATGGGGGAAAAAGTGGTAAGGAAGTGTGGGAGGAGTCAAAAAACGAAAAAATTTGGAAACCGACTCCGAAACCTGACTATAGTCTGTTTCGCGAAAGCTGCCCAAATTTTACGGCCATATAAACAATTCAAAAACAACATTTTTTTCGATAATATTAAATTAAAGGAAAATTTAAGAATGAGCCTTCTTTTTATTTCGTGAAATTTGGTCAAATATTGATTTTATTGCGAAAACAAAATTTCCCCATGTTAAATCCCCATAGACATCTTCACAGAGTGAAGATGTCTATGGGGATTTAACATGGGGACATTTTTTTTAATTTCAAAAATACTGGACCGATTTTTAAAATTTAACTTTTGTTTTCTTAGTTAGATCATTTCCAAGCTATCTAGTCAGGTTTCGGAGTCAATTTCCAAATATTTTCGTTTTTTGACTCCTCCCACACTTCTTTACCTCTTTTTCCCCCATGTTAAATTCCCATAGAGAAATCAATTTTTCGTAATAAAATCAATATTTGACCAAATTTCACGAAATAAAAAGAAGGATCATTCTTAAATTTTCCTTTAATTTAATATTATGAAAAGAAATCTTGTTTTTGAATTGTTTATATAGCCGTAAAATTTGGGCAGCTTTCGTGAAACAGACAGTAGGGCCCAATAAATGGCTCATTTGAAAAACGTTACCTCACCCACCCATTTGCGTACACACTACAGTGTAGCCCACCATACCGTGTTTGGTCCTAGGTCAGAGTCTTCCACATGTGGTTACTATAGATATCGGTCCGCCAGTTGGTAAACAGGACAGTACACAACCGCCTGCGTTAATCTTGCCAAACTCATCAACGTTGCTGACTTCTATCGACAATGCCAACTTGCAATCAAGCAATTTGATTGTATGAGCCTGCGCTGTAGCACAGCTCAGGCTCAGGCTCAGTCAATCAAGCTGCTGGATTTCGAGGAGAATATTCAACTATTTTGAAATAACGACATTGACAAATGATGGCAAAATTGGCGCAGGCGGTGATGTATACATAACATTATTTACATTTCTGTTTTGAACATGGATATAGAGAATAGTAGGTTAGTGCCGTGAATGGGAAAAAAAAACCGGCAAGGCTCAAGAATTTCTTTATTTCTCATCAGAAGTATATGTTGTGACCACTCATTTGAACCGTCTCGCCGAGACGGTTCAAATGAGTGGTCACAACATATACTTTGGTTCAACAATAAGGAAAATAGATAGAATAGTAGGTTAGTGCCGTGAATGGGAAAACATATCTGGCAAGGCTCAGGAAACGGGATGGGCGAGGCTCTGCCGAGCACATCCCGTTTTCGTGCCGCGCCAGATATTTTTTCCCATTCACGGCACTAACCTACTATTCTATTTATCCCGTCAACACCTAAAAATGGCTTTAAAATGCAAAAATAGTATTGACTGGATATCAAAAATGTTTCACGGCACCGTGTTTCACGGCACATACGCACTGTGTTGACGGGATAAAAAACAAAGCTTCACTAAGAGAAAAACAAATAAGCTCAAAAATGTCTTTACTCCCTCCTATCACACATACCGATATTTTCGATAGGAGCGAGTAAAAACTTATTTTTAGCTTATTTCTTTTTCACTTATTGATGATTTTTGGTATATTTAATGTATTTATATACCATGGTCCGTTACTTCAACCTGTGCCTTAATTTGCCTTCATTCCGCTAGGTACGTGCGGTGCAGTTACACCACGACGCCGTGACGGAGGGCTACCAAGGTGAGAACGTGGGTATACAGATTGAGGGGCTCGATATCAAGGACGTCCGCAAAGGCTATCTGGTCGGCGAGACCAACAGGGACCCACCCAAGAAGGTGCAGATGTTCACAGCCCAGGTAAACGTGTTTGTCATTGAGCCGAGGGTTGCTGGGCCCAGCTTGTGCTGCGGGTACATGTAAATGTATGTACAGTGAAACCTCTCTAAACCGGACACCCTGGGAGGTCCCCAGGGTGTCCGGCTTAGAGAGGTTTCACTGTAAATCAGGCATTTGATCATCTCTGAGCCATAGGTGTGTGCTATGCGATCACGAACAGACATTATCACCTGAGATAAATGACCAAGAAACACATCGAAAAGGAGATCACATGCGTTTTCTTGGTGTCCGGTTTAGAGAGGTTCCAATGTGCAAGTTATTTTCACATGTTGTTTTTTTGGGACTATTTCATGTTAAGTTTGATACTGTCAATAATGCACAAAAGGGGGTAATTTTGTAAAGATTTAAACAATATCCACAAATGGTGCAGATCCTGATGAGACGGCTCTTTACAAGCCCGGCTCATCAGGATCTACACCATTTGCAAACAGTCTACACTCTCAAGTCAAACTACTGATAAATGAAAGTCAAATTCTCGGCCCAATTACATGTTTTCATATATATTAACTCTTGTTAACTAAAATATTCTTCAATCCCCCCCCCCCCACCCTCCTCGGACTTCAAGTAAACGAGTGTAGACTGTATTATGAAACGGGTCTCCGGTGTTGAAAGGGTTAATACCGCAGGGTGTCTGCAACGGACGACACTGGTTTGTGGAGAGTGTACCAACCCAGGTGTACTTTGTAATCATAAACATGCATCACCATTACAGATAAAACACAGAGACCCACTAAAATTAAACAGAATAAGATGCGTAATTTTGCCAAATAGTGAGGTATTTTTCTTTGTTCTTCACCAAAAATGGTAAATTGGTAGTTCTTTAGAATCGTCTCAAAGAGACGATTCTAAAGCACTCCCAACTTACCATTTTTGTTGAATAAATAACAAAATCCCCCCCACCCCCGAAGTTGATCAAATTACGCACCTTAACTGGAGCTCTGGAATATCTGTGGATAAATGGAGCCTGGTTACTCTTGATCATCGAGTTCACTGCAATCAGAAATAGAGAATGCCAGGCTAGTGCATTTTGATATCAAGTTTATCAGACAAGGCTAGGAAACGCGTAGGAAATTTGAGGCTCGTTGAGGAATAATAAACTTGATATAAAAATACACTAGAATGGTATTCTATTTATCAGGTAACATTTTACGCCACAGAATTATGAGCAATTATGAAAGAAAGTGGACTTGTTTATGTTGTGTCATTACAGACATCATTGGGTAATGTCATGTGATGCCGTTGGCCCAATGAAATGTCAGTTTTCAATTTGTTGTAACCCGGATATCATGTCAACGTCGGATACTATAGGAATGAATGGCACTTTTGTGGAATTTATCGGTGTATAAACTTGGAAAACTCGCGGGAATACTGGACGAAGCGATAAAAAATTACAATTTTCGAAAAAAAAAAAAAAAA
Source organism: Conchocele bisecta (assembly GCA_029237695.1). NCBI lineage: Eukaryota > Metazoa > Mollusca > Bivalvia > Lucinida > Thyasiridae > Conchocele > Conchocele bisecta. Next base: position 44,465,948 of record CM055278.1, on the reverse strand, counting down.
AAAAAATTTTCCCGAAAATTGTAATTTTTTAAGGCCTCGTCCAGTATTCCCGCGACTTTTCCAAGTTTATTGCGGATGAACAGGCTGATTTGGGTCTACGCTGATCGCAAATGCAAATGCCATTTCTCTGGTCAAGGCGACAAGGTTGTTGGCTGTCTACACCACAACTACATGTATACCCGCAGATCTAAATATACCAGTGCTTCTGTACTTTGTAACTGGAAACCAGAAGTAATTACACTTGCTTCCGTTTATGTTCTATGCCACACCTTTATAATTAATTTGCTTTCACATTCATTGATTGGGGATTTACATATATAGACGTCATTTCCGGCGAAGAAACAATTCATATGACAACGTTATAAGCTTGTCTAAGAGCAAGGTTCACATTTTTTGAACAGCACGTAATATACAATTTATTTCAATACCATTTTTGAAATACCGGATTTATTTCCCTTGACATCTGTAAATCCGCACTCGTTGCTTTGTCGGATTTCCAGATGTCTCGGGGAAATATATCCGGTATTTCAAAATGGCAGTTAAATAAACTCTATATATTGGTCATATGGGATTGCTGGCATAAAGGATTGGCATTGACACTTACTGCAATAAGTGTATAGTGTCTAATAAGTTAAAACTGGCTGGCCCTATATGGAGGAGACACTATAATAAACAGCCACTTTACTTGATACAGTCGGGTAGTGGTGGGGGTGGGGGGAGTGGCGGGGTTGGGTGGGGGAGCGGTCATACATTCAACATTGAAAACTTTCAGCACTGTAAGACTGTAAGACAGTATCCTGATCTGGTTCCATTGCCTGAACTGCGAACAGTGCATACCCTGATCAGACTGCGCTAATGGCGAACAGTGAAGACCCTGATCAGACTGCGCTAATGCGCAGTCTGATTTGGGTCTTCACTGGTCGGGAATTCCATATGCGGAATTGTTCCAAAGATTATTAAATGCGCTGGATGATCTGATCAGGAGCTACCCAGTTCAGTATTGAGTTACTTGACTGAAAGTTTTCTTATGCGGCATATATTTTTGTTGGCTATACAAAATCTCTCAATATGACGCTGTGACTGGAGATCTGGGGCTTATGACCATTCTAGCTCCTGGTATGCTTCAGTCGATTTGATTGATTTATTGATTTGATTTAGTGATTTGATTTATTGGTGTTTAACGGCCTATCAACAGCTAAGGTCATCTAAAGGTACATGCCCACTCAGTAGGCACAAAATGTTATTTATAGTGATTAAATAAGTGTATACTTGTGTCACTATTTCACCAGTTCTAAAATAAAAATTATCAGGCTATTTTCATATGGAAATGAGGCATGATATTTTTAAATTATTTATACTCAAATGCGTCACCTGAACAAATAATATGTTAAGACAGATTATAAAGTATGATCATTGCACATCAAACAAGAAATGCGTCTGTCGAACGCGGATGCCACCTGCAGCATATTTGAGAAATTGTGACAAATTGGTTAACCGAAAAGTGTGACAGACAGACGGACGGACAGACGGACGGACGTTCCAACATTTTGGGTTTATGGGGTATTTCCATTGTTTGAAGAACAATGAAAAAGCCCCTAAACAACAATAGAGTTTATGAGCTTACGGAATATTACAAAGGAATATTTTGTTCCTAACACCGCCCCTAAGCTCTCAAACCCCCGGACGTTGGCCCGGACGGACGGACGGACGGTCCAAACACTAAATGCCACCCGTTTCTTCGAGTGAGTGAGTGAGTGAATAGGGTTTAACGTCCGCTTTTCTGACATAGAGGTACAAGCCTCAGGGAGTCTACATGCAGACGGGTCAACGGGGTCGAGTCCCATATCCACCTGTCCAAGGGGGGTAAATCCCAACTTCAGAACTCAATATTTACAATCAAAATATATATTCAGTCCTGAAATTAGAACAACCTGATCTGGTGCCAGACCCTCGCCACACCAGCATCATTTATCCCATCCCCTAAAAGTAATAGGATTAGCGCTAATCTTACTTTTATATATGGGGCATAGCCCGACTCAACTCTCACATACAAGAAAGCCAAAAATGTACATGAGGGCCAAATCCGATATAGTGGGTTCCGGAAAGTATGAACCCAATCGTTAAACCAGTTTAATCGCCTTTTACGACAAGCAATGGCTACTGCAGCACTATTCTCAGGATCAGTTGATCCCGCCCCGGTGCCTGCACATACCTCCGTTAACATTTTAAGGAAACACGGTTATCGCCGCTGATATCAATGTGGAAATTTAAGTCTGATATAAAATGTATAATAATCCAATCAAAACGCAGGGTAATGGTGAATGAATGTTTATTTTACCAGAAAATGTCTCAGATGATGTCTCTGATATAAAGAACATTTTGTGCCGACTGAGAGGGCATGTACCTTTAAGGCCGGGCCAACGGTTCGATCCCGCATTTAGCCTGCTGTATTGGGGAGAAAATCCCAAAATCAGAACGGAATATTTACATGGAAATAAATATATATTCAGCCCTGAAATTAGAATAACCTGACCTGGTTCTAGGTCCACACTACACCAAAGTCACTTGGCCCCTTCCCCTAAATGTAAAACCGGTAGGATTACTCTTATAAGGGGTATAACCAGATTCAAGAAAGCCAAAGACGTACATGAGGGTCAAACCAATTTGTTTCTGCAGTCTGGTAAGGATCTACTTGTTAGAAATGTGCCAGTTGTTTCATCGACAGAATAATAAACAGTGCAGACCCTGATCAGACTGCGCATAGGCATGGTCTGATCTGGGTCTACATTGATAGCAAATGCTGTAAGCCCAATTTCTCCAGTTTCCTACAGCCTGATAAAAGATCTATACAACTTGTTAACCCTTACAATGCTGAATTAAATTTTGAAGTCTGCTGTTTATCTGATATTTTTCATTTTTCGCAGCAGAAACATGTCTTGACAACACCTTAGAATCATTTCCAATGGAAATGATTCTAAAATGCTGTCAAGCCATGTTTTCATTGAGAAAGAAGACAAAATATAAAACATTAGCAGACGGCTATTTTTGTTTCCCGCATTCTAAGGGTTAATAGCAACATGACACATTTCACTGACAGACTAGCAACACTACAGGGGCGCGTTTCACTAAACTTCATACGACTGAAATATTTGTAAGTGCAAAATTATGATATTCTGTAAATTTCACATCCACACCATTTTCTTGTAAACAATTACATGTATTGGATTTACATTTATTGAACATAGGCTGCATATGCAGCCTATGTTATGTTCAATAAATGTAAATCCATCAATTGAAATTTCCAGACGATCCTAAATTTGCACTTACAAACATTTTAGTTGTACAAAGTTTAGTGAAACGGCCCCCTGGTCCTGACACTGGTCACAAATTCCATAAGCCATATTTCCCCAGTCTCAGCCACATCTCAGTTCTAATTACAACAGACAGTCATATTGATGAATCCCAGATATTAATTTGTTTCTAGGAATGAACAAGCTTTAGGTTTCATGTCCATGTTTTTATGTCTAGTCCAATATTGATATTAGCTCAGATCTCGTACATTAAATGTATATAGCAAAACATCTGTAGAACAAAGGGCCGTTTCACTAAACATCGTTTGTTTGTTTGTTTGTTTGTTGGGGTTTAACGGCTTATCAACAGCTAAGGTCATTTAAGGTTAAGGGTTTAGTACTAAATCCCATATATTACCTGTACATGTACATGTTCAAGTACATGTACACATGGGGGGAAAATCCCAAAATCAAAACAGAATATTTACAATAACAAAACTATATATTCAGCCCTGAAATCAGAATAATCCTGATCTGATGCCAGGTCCTCGCCACACCAGAATCAATTGGCCCCTCCCAAAAGCAGTAGGATCAGTAATAATCTTACTACTTTTATAATGGGCAATAACCCAATTCAACTCCCAGGTAACTAAAGAGCCAAAGATAACAAGAGCTGTAGGAGAACAGCATAGCTCGACTACGAGGGTTGTCGACGTACACATAGCTTGACAAACAAGGTGGCCACGGCCTGCATAAAAACCTTAACCAAGGTTGACTAAAAACCTTAACCAAGGGAAATTAAGTAAGTAATTCAAGGTCAAATGTAGGTCAATGTGACCGCGGCCTGCATAAAAACCTTAACCAAGGTTGACTAAAAACCTTAACGAAGGGAAATTATGTAAGTACTTTAAGGTTAAATGTAGGTCAATGTCAGATATAGGTCAGGGTTTATTGATGTACATCACTAGATGAAGTTTTCCAAGTATGGTTGCTGTAGGCTCAGGAATATTCCATATACAAGCTTGACTAAAAACCTTAACCAAGGGGAAATAAGAAAGTAATCCAAGGATAAAAGTAGGTCAAGGTCAAATATAGGTCAGGAATTATTGATGTACATCACTAGGAGATGAAGTTGTCCAAGTATGGTTGGTGTAGGGCCAGGAGTATTGCATCTACAAGCTTGACTAAAAACCTTAACCAAGGAGAATTAAGTAAGTAATTCAAGAGGAAATGTAGGTCAAGGTCAAATATAGATCAGGGGTTATTGATGTACATCGCTATGAGAAAAGGTTGTCCAAGTATGGTGTCTGTATGCACAATAGTATTCCATGTACAAGCTTGACAAAAAACCTTAACCAAGGTTGACTAAAAACCTTAACCAAGGGGAATTAACTAAATAATTCAAGAGGAAATGTAGGTCAATGTCAAATATAGATCAGGGGTTATTGATGTACATCACTAGGAGATAAACTAGGAGATGAAGTTGTGCAAGTATGGTGGGTGTAGGGCCAGTAGTATTCCATATACAAGGTTGACTAAAAACCTTAACCAAGGCGTGACGGTGACGCCGACGTCGACGCCGGGGTGACAACATAAGCTCTACTTATTCTTCGAATAGTCGAGCTAAAAACGTACATGAGGGCCAAACCAGGCAAATCGTGATTCTTATAAGGAGGAACCCATACCGTTAATTTACGCCATCTCATTCGCCCGACCACCACCCACTAAACATCGTACGATTAAGACGTTTGTAAGAGCAGAATTGGAATTTAGAATAACATTTGCAGTGACAGTGGATGTTGACAATATTCAGTGGATGTGCTCACATGTAATGATATGTACCAGGGGCGGATCCAGGATTTCTGTAGCCTATTTTACCAACATTGCAAAGTATACGTTTCTAGCAAAGTATACTTTGAGGGAGAAATTTTCAATTTTAGGATAAATTTATTAATTTTGATTATACTGAATTTATTACATTATCACAGCCATTTTGGCTGTGATAATGTAATAAATTCAGTATAATATTTCTGCATACTTTTAATCATCAAATATATGCAGTGGTTAGTTCTAAATGAAATAGCCTAATGCATTTTGGGGGAAATAATGATTACTCCCTCAAAGTATACTTTGCTAGATGAAATCGGCTACAGGTTAGGGGGGCAGGACTTCTTAATTGAAATAGTTTACTTTATTTTCGAACTAGCACCGTTCGTTCGTCGACCTTGGGAGACTGCTAAGTGGGTCCAGCGGTATGCCCTCCGGTATATTTTTGATATCTACACCCCATTTTGCTGCGTTCTGGTGCATTTTAGAGAACCAATATCTTTACTCGCCAAGTCTTTTTATTGGGGTGGGGGGGGCGTGCCTACGTGAATCTCCCCTTGTGTACATGTAGGTGCAATTGGCTCCAGTCACATCCACATATTATACAGTGTATACGGTTGTAATATAAGACATGCCATGTGATTTTGTACCTTCCGAAATCTGCGCAATTTCATTAAATACGTTTACAAATTTACAATATTTTTCATAAATAAAGTCAAAATGTTCTGAGTACATGTATAATTATGAAGGTTTTATCAACTTTTGACACCATTTATGGAAAATATTGTAAACTTACGCAGATGTCTGTAGGTACAAAATCACATGGTGGGTCTCTTATTACAACCGTATACACTGTATATGCGGCTGTGACTGGAAAATGGGGCTTATGAATTTTGCGACCAGTGTAGTTCCAGATCAGCCTCTGCATACACATAGTCTGATCAAGATCTGCACTGTTCGCTATTCCATCATGAAAGACACGACACGCAATATATATCACTATCAGGTTACGGTGTGAGATATTTGATCAGGAGTTACACTGGTCACAAATCACATAAGCCCCATTTCTTCAAACATTACCACATATTTTGTATTTATTACATAACAAGCTCTGTATTGACTGAATACTGCAAAAAGTACAGATCCTGATGAGACGGCTCGTCACGAGCCGGCTCATCTGGATCTGCACGTTTTGCAAGATAACACAATGTCAGTCATTGACCTGATACAAATAACCAGATTACAAAAAAATGAAAACTGACGTTTCATTGGTAGAACGGCGTCACATGACCGAATGACATCAGTGTAATGTCGCAATATAAACAAGTTTGTTTTCTTTTCAATGAGAACCACGTCACCATTGCGAATTCTGTAGCGGAAAACATTACCTGATAAATGGAATACCAGGCTACTGTCTTTTGATAGACGCTTACAAGGCTTGGCTCAGAAACGGTACATTCCTATGCGTTTCCTAGCCTTGCCTGATAAACTTGATATCAAAACTCGGCTCGGAATCGGTAGGAGCCTCAGAATTCATACGCCTTGCCAGATAAAGTTGATATGAAAGACCCTAGCATGGTATTCTCTATATATTACAGATGGTGATTCTAAACCACCCAGGGACCATCAAGAAGGGTTACACGCCCATGATACACTGTCACACAGCCTGTGTCCCTGTCAAGTTCGTAGAACTGAAAGAGAAATGCGATCGTCGCACCGGAGGTCAACTAGAAACCAACCCGAGTGTATTAACAGCCGGAGATGCTTGTGTAGTTGATCTACTCCCAACGAAGCCGATATGTATCGAGTCATTCTTTGATTATCCGACATTGGGAAGGTTTGCAATACGCGATACGAAACAGACGATCGCGGTGGGTGTTATTGTGAATATTCCCGGTCGTGATCCACCACAGACTGATGAAGATAAATGGGCGGTGGGAAGGAGACCGCAAACGACCGGTGGGCGGAGTGTGACGTTCTCCATTCCACAGCCAGACGAGTTCGATAAGACACCCAGAAGCAACATGCAGGAAAATGACGAACCAACATTTAGAACAAAATCGGGGAAACTGGAAACAGAACTGTAAAATGTGGGTCATTTCTAGATAAATGTTGAACAATGTCAGTGACAAAGGAAATGGAACTGTAAAACGTGCGTTACATTCAGAATGTGGTCGGGAAAATTGCAAAAAGAATTGTAAAACATGTGTCACATGCGGATACATGGAGAATGATGTCTGTGAAGTTAGAAAATGGAACTCATTTACTGTAATACAAGTGTCGCATGCAATTTATTCAGTAAAAAATCAGGAAAATTGCGAGTTACCATCTTAAATGAGACGCGGCATGAGATTTTAAACCTAGGAAACTGTGTGATATTTCATGAAACATACATGTATTTACAGAAACTGTGATAATTATGTTCTGTATATAACGTCGAAAGATGACAAAATTTTCATAGCAAATGCGGAATTAAATTCCGCATTTGCTATGAAAATTTCGTCAACTTTCACGTAATTTACGGAAACTATTGTAAATTTTGTAAATATTTTTTCATGAAATATCGCACATGTTATTGGGTACAAAATTGCATGGTTTGTCTCAAATGTGGTTTGATTACCATGGTTTGTTTGTTTGTTTGTTTGTTTATTGGTGTTTAATGGCCTATCAACAGCTAAGGTCATGTAAGGCCGGGCAAACTGGTTCAATCCCATTTTAACCTGCTGCATTTGGGGGAAAATCCCAAAATCAGAACGGAATATTTACTACGAGAAACATATATTCAGCCCTGAAATTAGAATAACCTGACCTGGTGCCAGGTTCATACCACACCAAAGTCATTTGGCCCCTTCCCCTAAAAGTATCATATGTGGCTGTGATTGGAGAAATGGGGCTTATCGGATTTGTAACCGGTGTAGTTCCAGATCAGTTAGCACAGTTAGTATGATAACAATGCAACAGGTGTTTCATTGATGAAATGACAAATACAGATCCTGATCAGACTGCAGATGTACAGGCTGTCTGAATCTAGACTGGTCGCAAAACCCGTAGGCCTATTCTCCAGTCACAGATAAGCTCAATTATTTACAGGTATGTGTTCCTCAAAGCCAACAACTAACAAAGGCAACTAACATCGATAATTGCAACATATTTATTCACCAAAAGGGGCCACATAAGCCCGAGCATATGCGAGTTACATTGTAATGTATCTGTATACAAAAATATAGTTTGACCATTGACTGAATTCAATTACATGTATACATGTACGTCGGCAATATAAAAATATATTTTGAGATCAGACATCACAGATACATTGGCTATTCAACCACCATACTCTCTAGTTGTGAACAGTAACTCTTGTAACCGTCCGGATGGTATGGGAGTAGATTGCAAGTTACTTTTCGCAACTACATACTCTCTAGCGGTGTAGAGCACGACTGGGTTACAATTAGCCAGCTTTGTACCTATCACTGTGTTCCTGGAAGACTGAGGGAAATTAATTCATGGAAGTAGCTTTGTCCCAGTAGCCAATTTCATCAAAATTGCAAAGTATACTTTCCTAGCAAAGTATACTTTGAGGGAGCAATCATTGATTTTTCTGAAATGCATTATTTCATGCAGAACTAACGATTGCATATATTTGATGATTAAAACTATGCAGAATTATTATACTGAATTTATTACATTATCACAGCCAAAATTGGCTGTGATAATGTAATAAATTCAGTATAATAAAATGCCCACCCTGTGGTGCTGCCACCATTCAAAGGGATTTAGACTGCCGTGCATGCCAACTGCATCAATAGGCAGGGATTTGATTTGATTCACTAGTGGTTAACGGCCTATCAACAGCTAAGGTCATTTTAGGCCGGGCTAACAGGGTCGTCGAATCCCATGTTACCCATTGTAATGGGGGTAAACTACAAAATTAGAACTAAAGATTTACAGATTTACGGGCCAACGGGTTCGATCCCGCATGTACATGATGTAACCTGCTGCATTGGGGGGAAAATCCCAAAATCAAAATGGAATATTTACATTGAAATACCCTTCCCATAAAAGTAATATGATTAGGAATAATCATATTACTCATATAAGGGGTATAACCAGATCTAACAGTCACATACAAAATGCCAAAGACGTACCTTAGTGCCAAACCAGGTCTCTGGTTGGGATACCGGTGTAATAGTCAGAAATCCCCCCGCCCAAAATCCCCCCCAGGGGGGGGGGGGGGGGGGGAGTTTGGGCCGGCCTAATATCCCCCCCGGGGGGACTTCTGACTAGTCAACTTTCCCCCCACCAGTCAGAAATCCCCCCCCCCTCTATTTTTTTCAACAATGAAAGGTTCAATGGTAAATTTTCAAATAATACATAGTGTGATGTTTACCGTATACATGTACATGTAATCTATATAGACATAAAATATTAGTTTAAGTTTGAGGGTGGGGGGATTCTGGGCCGGCCCCGGATTTCTGACTGGGGGGAAAGTGGCCTGTTACACCGGTAAGGATGAATCCTGATTGTTAAATTACCCATCGCATGCTCCCACCTGCCACCCACTAATAAAGAAAGCCGAAACACGTCTAATGCCTGTGGTCTATGGCACATTGGTAGCAATAAAAGATGCAAATATAAAACTGTACACACTGAATACGAGCTATTCCCAGATTCCATACTGGACTGATTGGGGTTTTACATCCAGTACATTTCTCAACTTATGTTTTCATTTTTTTGTGCAAAATGTAAAATGTTCAAGTTGACTGGCATTACAATTTTCTGTGCATTCCAATGCAAACTGCCACAGATTTGGACATCAGTCCTGTAGCCTATTTCACCAAACATTGCAAAGTATACTTTTCTAGCAAAGTATACTTTGAGGGAGAAATTTTCAATTTTGGGATAAATTTATTAATTGTTATCAAGGTTATTATACTGAATTTATTACATTATCACAGCCATTTTGGCTGTGATAATGTAATAAATTCAGTATAATAATTCTGCATACTTCTAATCATCAAATATATGCAGTCGTTAGTTCTGTATCAAATAATGCATTTCCGAAAAAATAAACAATTACTCCCTCAAAGTACCGGTATACTTTGCTAGAAAAGTATACTTTGCAATTTTGATGATATAGGCTACTGGTCAGTTGGTCAGGTCCAGCATGATACCCGATACATGGCTGTCTGGATAAGAACACTTACCTTCGCCAGTTCAGTCAAAATTATCTGGCATGAGTAATTATCACAGTCATATTCCTGGGAAACTTGGGGCTTATTGGATATGTGACCCATGTATATCCAATTAGCCCCAAGTTTTATAAATTCATGTCATTTGCCTTCAGTTACGGCCACAAATATTCTCTGAGAATAACGTGCATGTACAAAATACATGTAATTTACATAAATTACATAAGATATAGCATATCATATAACAGTTTGCTTTAAATACCTAAACATATAAAACAAATTCATTCACGAAAATATCACAGACATGTAAATAATAAAATAAAATCTCGAAGACGCTGACACACCTATGATCAGGGTGGGGGATCGTGTTATTTCAGAATCTACTCATGCAATGTTTCATGTCATTTTCTCAGAGATAAAGAGTTTATTATAGGAATGAATGGCATTTTTGTGTAATTTATCGGGGTATAAACTTGGAAAAGTCGCGGAAATACTGGACGAAGCGATAAAAAATTACAATTTTCGAAAAAAACAAAAACAAAAACAAAGATTCTTTTTTTTTTTTTTTTTTCCTCGAAAATTGTAATTTTTTAAGGCCTCGTCCAGTATTCCCGCGGCTTTTCCAAGTTTATATCCCCGATAAATTCCAAAAGAAAATGCCATTCATTCCTTATAATTCCAGCATTTGAAATAAGTTCATCAAGAAATTGTGTTTATTTTCCGTTTTCTTAAGAATTATTTTAACTGCGCCTCACGGTTACGGAATTCGGCATGGGAGTTTACTGGGATATAAATTTTGGACAGACTTGCTACGGACCAATCAAATGTTAAGGAATTGTGTAAATATTTTTGTGCTGCAATTATTCAACAATAATTTCATTGTACATGATTGAGCATTGATCTGCATTGTTATTCATCACGAGTGACCGCATCCAGGCATACGACACAAGTTAATATATGGCCTTACTGGAGAAATGGGGCTTATGGGATTTCTGAAAACATCCGATTCCACACCCTGATGATGTTAATTAACACAATATACGTGACCTAACATCATTAGAAACAATATCTAATGGTTTATTGACAACATGGAGAACAGTGTAGTCCCAGATCAGACTACATTGGTCGTGAACACTCAAGTCTAATGTTTTATTGGCAACATGGAGAACAGTGTAGTCCCAGATCAGACTACATTGGTCGTGAACACTCAAGTCTAATGTTTTATTGGCAACATGGACAACAGTGCAGTGCTACACACACTGATCTGGGACTACATTGGTCGTGAACACTACTGTCTATTCCACATTTTGCTGCCGACAAACTTTTGGCTATTAAACACATTACATTTAAAAAAAATTTAAATGTAAATATTTTTTCATCAATAAAACAGTTGCCCTCCCCTATAAAAATTATTTGATGAAATTCCATCAAACATTAATTTAAAACAACAATTTTCCTATGGGAATTTAACATTAGTCAAAAAGGATCTGAAGCAGCTGCAGGTGGAGTTGAAAAAAAAAATGGAAATTGACTTCAAAACCTAGCTAAATACCATGGAAATGATGTAACTAAGAAAACAAAAGATTTTAAAAATAAATCAATAAATTACAAAATTATTCAAAAAAATCTAGTTCAGCCCCCATGTTAAATTCCCATAGGAAAATTGGAGAGGGTGACTTGTTATTGACGACATTAAATTGTTTTTTTTAATTTAATGTGTTTAATGGCCAAATGTTCGTCGGCAGTGAAACATGGAATAGACAGTAAGCATGATTTAATATATGCCATCAATAAATGAAAGGTTATTGCAATGAGGCATATGAGAATGACACTGTAATCTCTATATTTTGAGTCATACTCATGATTCCCACAAAGCTGCACATGCTGCAACATATAAAACCCCCACAACTCTGAAGTTAAACTTGATAATATTCCTCATTCTGGTTCCGGTAGAATGGCTGTCAGCCATGGACAAAACTCCACCCATACTCACTATGCATGTCCAATTGGAGAACGGCTGATTCTCTTGTCATGTGTTATCTCCCATGTTTCCAATAATCATGGCTGCGATTTCTGAAGAAATCATGCTGTTGTTTACTGTCTGTTTCACGAAAGCTGCCCAAAATTTACGGCAATATAAACAATGCAAAAACAATATTTTTTTTGATAATACATGTATTGAATTAAAGGAAATTTTAAGAATGAGCCTTCTTTTTATTTTGTGAAATTTGGTCAAATATTGATTTTATGACGGAAAATTGATTTCTCTATGGGAATTTATCATGGGGGAAAAGGAGCTTGAGGAGCTGTGGGAGGAGTAAAAAAAAATAATAATTGGAAATTGACTCCGAAACCTGGCTAGACAGCTTGGAAATTATCTAATTAAGAAAACAAAAAGTTAAATTTTGAAAATCAGTTGTGTATTTCTGAAAATCAAAAAATTTCCCCATGTTAAATCTCCATAAACATCTTCACTCTGTGAAGATGTCTATGGGGATTTAACATGGAGAAATTGTTTTGTTCGCAATAAAATCAATATTGGACCAAATTTCACGAAATAAAAAGAAGGCTCGTTCTTAAATTTAATATTATCAAAAAAATAATTGTTTTTGCATTGTTTTATATAGCCGTAAAATTTGGGCAGCTTTCGTGAAACAGACAGTAGGTCATTAGTTCTGGACATTCAAGTATACAATATTGGTTCATGGAATTCTGGTTGCGTATGTGTAGGGCCTGATCAATAGCACATTCCTGTAGCCGGATAACGATCCATATTGCTTGTTAGAAGCATGACAGGTGTTTCATTTATGGAACGGCAAACTGTGCAGATCCTGATCAGACTGTGCGGATGCACAGGCTGATCTGGATCTACACTGGTTGCAAAACTTATAAGCTTATTGGGTGAATGAAGTTCGACTATCTTTTTTTAATCTTAACTATGTAACATGCGTAGTCTCTGTAGCACTTCAGTAATCATTGCACTTGTCAGATTTCTCCCGATGTTAATTTAATTTTGCGACAGTTTCTGCAGCATGTAGGCTTCCAATATTTCTAATGAAACTAGACTTATGCCATACAGACTTCTTTCATTAGTGTCGGTCATGGAAGTGCCATTCATGTAGACTTCTGTCATTTCCGTGGACTTTTGTCATTTCTTCGTACTTCTGTCATTTGCTTTGATGTATCTGTCATTTCCGTGGACTTTTATTTTCGTGGACTTCCGTGGACTTTAATTTCCGTGGACTTTTGTCATTTCCGTGGACTTGTCATTTCTTTGGGACTTCTGTCTTTTCTGTAGACCATGGATTTCTCATTTCTATGGACTTATTTGTGGCCGTGACTGGAGAAATGGGGCTTATGGGATTTGTGACCAGTGTAGATCCTGATCATATAGCACACTCCTGTAGCCTAATAACACTAATGAGTGCTTGGTAGAAGCATGACGGGGGTTTCATTGATTGGAATAACGAACAGTGCAGATCCTGATCAACCTGTGCGGATGCACAGGCTGATCTGGATCTACACTGTTCGCAATACCCACAAGCCCCATTTCTCCAGTCCGAGACACAGCCAGATTTGTGGACCATGGATTTGTCAGTCCAGTGCACAGTGTATGCTATTTTATGGACCTTTGACTTGTCATCATTTCTATAGACTTCTGTCATTTGTCACATTTGTGTAGACCTTGTACCTTCACTGTTCGCAATACCCGTAAGCCCCATTTCTCCAGTCTGAGACACAGCCAGATTTGTGGACCATGGATTTGTCAGTCCAGTGCACAGTGTATGCTATTTTATGGACCTTTGACTTGTCATCATTTCTAGACTTCTGTCATTTGTCACATTTGTGTAGACCTTGTACCTTCATTCTTGTATATGTTGGACTTGCAACATTGCTGTACATCTTAGGCTCCTGCCATTTCTGACTACATCGGTCTGTAGATCTCGATTGCCTGTAGTTTCTGCAGCTCTATAAAGCTCACGTGTGTCACCTAGTATCAGCTGTTGGCGACTTGAGGCCCCCGACTACTTGGAATGGTGTCTGCGAACTGGGGTTAATCCCGAGCAGCCCACACGCCTTCTTTCTCTAGCAGGTTTGAATTAGATATCTGCAACAATCAGACATGAGAATGGCTGTCGCTGAAAACATCTGAAAATCCACTGAAACCCCCTCACCCCACTTGTAAAAGTATAAAATTTGAGCATACCAGATTGATTCTGAATCATTTTGAAAACGCAAATTATGACAAAATCCACTGAAATCAGCTGATCAGCTGAAGATTCCCATGAAGATTACTTTTTTATAATTAAGAAAAAAGTCACCCTCCCCAAAAAAACGATTTTCCTATGGGAATTTAACATGGGGGGTAAAAATTGATTTTTTTTTTAATATTTTATTTATTTGTTTACCGATTTACAAAATCTAACTTTTGTTTTCTTAGTTACATCATTTTCAAGCTATCTCGTCAGTTTCAGAGTCAATTTCCAAAATCTTTCGTTTGTTGATCAAAAAACGAAAACTTTTGGAAATTGACTCACCATGTTGAATTCCCATAGGAATAAAATCAATGGAATTTCATCAAACAAAATGTTTTGGGGAGGGTGACTTTTTTGTTATTGATGAAAAAGTACTTTTAAATATTTTTTAGATTTAATGTGTTTAATAGCCAAAAGTTTGTCGGCAGAAAAACGTGGAACAGACAGTAGATATTATGTTTGTAAAACATGTATATGCCCCCGTGGCATACTGGGCCCCGTTTCACTAAACTTTGTACGACTAAAATGTTCGTAAGTGAAAATTTATGATCGTCTGGAAATTACAATTGATGGATTTACATTTATTGAGCATAGGTTGCATATGCAGCCTATGCTCAATAAATGTAAATCCAATAATTGTTTACAAAAAAACATTTTTAATATGAAATTTAGAGTCTATCATAATTTTGCACTTACGAACATTTTAGTCGTACGAAGTTTAGTGAAACGGCCCCCTGGACTCTAACTGGAGAAACTCATGACAAACTTTTTGACGTAAATGTACACAGACGGACATACAGAGAGACGGACGGACAGACATACAGAACTTCAAGAGCAACGCAATATGCTCCCAGCCTTTTTGGATAACGAGTTAGTCAGCCAAATTATGTGGCATGGCATGTGTGAATGAAAATCTGATGTAGGTGTTTGTAATTGTGTGAGCCTGTAATTTAACTTGTTAGAATATCACCCGCAAACAATATGAAAAGTAATTCACACAGCATAATAGAATATGGCACATAGTATGCAATAAAGTGATTGTTGTCAGCTTTACAAACTGAAACAAAATACCAAAACGAAAATAGAAAAATAATAACTCCTTCAATTTTTGCTGACCATAATTGAAGAGGTCAGTGGAACTAACTCAATTCAGTGATAAGTTTTAACCAGTAAATAGATGATACAAGGGTAATTAATATCTTGTAGGATCAATTTTTTACGGCTAGGAAACAAGTACACTGCAGCTCCATTATAACGCGATCTCCATTATAACGCGGGTTTCTCGTGGATCCCAAAAAAATAGAGAAAAAAATCGTCGGACGTCTTAGTCATCGTGTAATTAGTTGATTTGTGATTTCTGTAACTTTATTCAAACAACGACATTCAAAGTCCATGAAAGGATTATTATTAGTATGTAATACCTTTAATCAGGTAATTATCATTATCATGTTAATATGCATACAGTGCGACCCCCCTATTGCACGGAAGTCCGGCGACATACGACCTTCCGTGTTGCTTATCCGAACCGTGCAATATCCGTGCCAGGGGATGAATTCCAAATCCGAGATGGCATTACACCCGACACAGATTATTTATTGGATAATGGAGGGTGTTCATTGTTGAAGCTTTTAGGCATATTTAATGTTTTTATAGCACCATTTAAACCGTCTCGTCGAGACGATTCAAATGAGTGGTCGCAACGTATACTTTCATTGAGATGTAACAAAAATAAAAATAATTTTTTTAATAATTTCATACCTGTAAATGTGTATTCCGAAAGGAATGGATTAAAAAAAAACACTCTGGATTATACGCAGATCTGTCGCCATATTTCGCCGATATTGATTTCGAAAATATTTTCCGTAAATGATGTTGAAAAGTTGACACAAAATTCAGAGTTCATGCGGAATTGTCGGTGGGATTATGCACGTAACGACAGCTAATCGTCCGTGACCATTATTTATTATCAATTAATCCTTTTAAGCGCCTGTTGATCGCGAGCATTATACATTGTAATAAGCATCTGTCTATCGCGAGCACTATACAACGTAATAAGCATGATTTTATAAATAACTCGTGTTTAATACAAGTTTGTATGTCATAGTCATTATTAATAATTACTTTAACTTCTGTTCAAATGACATGATTTTATATGAGTCCGTTGCTAATTGAATTCCCGCAATAGTTGGTAACCGAAATGCGGATGATACCAGTACCCGTGCATGTCCCGAAATTTTATAGCGCGGTCGGATTCGATCGCGATTTGAAATCTTGGACCCCCGACCATCGCGTTATAATGGAGCTGCAGTGTATATACATCTTGAAGCTCGAACGACAAACCTGCTTATGCCCTGAATGATATCGCGAAGGTCGCAGTCTTAACAGCATAATTATCAGACTGCGCAAATTTGCAGGCCGATCTTGGTCTACACTGGTTGCAAATGCCATAACACCCATTTCACCAGTCAAAATCACATGAGTTTGAATTCATAAACAAGAATGAATTGAACAAACCGGCTGATCCAGCGCTTTGTAGGTCTCGACTTTATCCGAGAGCAGTATGTCCTTGATATCATCAGGATGGTCGTGGACATGACCCGCCCCCCACAACTCGGCATCCAACTCGTGGAGCACGAGTTTCCTGGTGGCAGCGGCAGCATGCTGAATATCATCCAGCTCCTTAAAGCTCGTGTCCACCCGCAGCTCCGGCGGGATAACTTGGGCGGTAGACCTGGGAATTTTAGTTAAATATATTTATTTTACAATGACAAATAAGTGCGATAGCAGTTATTAGATTGGTGGACCTGGGAATATAAGAAAGATTTTATTTATTTTACAGTGATAAGTATAATGTACTATTGGAAAGATTGGGGCTTCTTTTATGTCATTAGACGGACATTATTTGGTACATCACATGATGTCATTCGACGAATGAAATGGCAGCCAAGTACTTATAGGTTATTTGATTTGTATGTGGATATATGCACGAGGTCCATAGCATGCGATATTGCACGACTTTAGGAGAGCATTATCGTTGCGCGGCGAAACAAGTGGCATATATTCACATAGAAAGCAAATAATTCCAGCACAAAAATATTTACACAATTCCCTAACATTTGATTGGCCCATAGCAAGTATCTGTCCAAAATTTATATCCCAGTAAACTCCCACACCAAACTACTTTCTACAGGTGCGCTGTCAGTGCTGTCAATGTAAACAAATGGCTGCCGTCTGTCAAAATAAACACATTTTCTTGATGAATTTATTTCAAATGCTGGAATTATAAGGAAAGAATGGCCTTTTTGTGGAATTTATCGGGGATATAAATTTGGAAAAGTCGCGGGAATACTGGAGGCCTTCCGGCCTTCGTCCAGTATTCCCGCGACTTTTCCAAGTTTATGCCCCGATAAATTCCACAAAAAGGCCATTCATTCCTATAATAACCTTTTTATGATATACGTAAATCACTCACAATTGAATGCGCCTCTAAACATCTACAAAATATAAATGAAGTACCGGTACACAATGATGATCTAGAAGGAACTATTTTACGAGGTGAAATGTACTTCCGGCACCGACCAATATGAATTCACGAGACGTCAATGTGGAAAAATATTGATGGCTTTCATTCCATTGTGTTTAAATGGGAAACAAAAGTATGTATATAATAATTCTCAATATAAACTGACCGTGATACATTTTATCAATGTCTGTGACTGAGACAGACATTATCAGCCACGGTGTATTCAGTCAATGTCCGGCTGGTACCTGGGGCCCGTTTAACTAAACTAAAATGTTTGTAAGTGCAAATTTAGGATCGTCTGGAAATTTCAATTGATGGATTTACATCTATTAAGCATAGGCTGCATATGCTCAATAAATGTAAATCCAATAATTGTTTACAAGAAAACACTGTTAATGTGAAATTTACAGACTATCATAATTTTGCACTTACGAACATTTTAGTCGTACGAAGTTTAGTGAAACGGGCCCCAGATAAAATGTCATATACTTACAGTGCGGTATAGGATTCCCACATGGAGATTCTCTTGCCATCTTCATTCTCATCCTCAAACTTCACTACAATCATCCCGTTGAAGGTCTATAATGGAATACATGTACAACACATTGTCTACAATGGCATCCAAGATGGCCACCAAAACACATGATAAAATGCCCATGAAATGTGTGTTACATTCTCAGTTTTAAACTTCATGACAGACAAACCGGTTCATGTCCGATAGAAAGGTGATATCACGTAACGTTGTAACGTAGCGTCAGTCTCTGATGATCTGCAAAAGCAATGAAACTGGTTCGACGGAATTAAATATTTAATGTCTACATAAAACTGTAAATTATATTGGAAACAGGCATTTTGTTGTATTTTCCAATGAAAAATACAACAAAATGCCTGTTTCCAATATTTCCAATAATTTCCATTATATGTTTAGATATTGGTGGAGCATTGAACATATATTAATGCATGTCCTTCGCTATGATACATATAATAGCTATGGTGAGTAGCATCGGAAGTTCAAATAACAGGCATGGGAGTGGATCCCCAATCCTGAAAATTTATTTCAGCAGCGGATTGCACTGCGATTTGCTAGTGGGGTCTAGGTGCATGCAATTCTAGATGCTCTGTGCTTCATTCCGAGGTATATTTTGCATTAAATTGATCACATTTTACCCTGAAAAAATATGCTATAATTAGGAAAAATTGGCAACATAATCCATTTCAATTGAAAATAATACTTGCAACAAGAAGTCAGTACATGTATAACAGGGATTCCGCTTGGGAAAATAAAAGAATCGCCAATTAAAAAGAAAATCTTGTAAATCCGTTGAGAATGGCGATAAAAAATTACAATTTCCGAAAAAAAAAACAAAAAAAAAAATTTTTTATCGCCATTCTCAACGGATTTACAAGATTCACAAAAGTGGTCCCTGGGACCTCAAATCCGGATTTCCGGATTAATCCGGAAATTTCCCATGCCTGAAATAAACCAATAAGGGTGTCAATGATATTTTGAAACACCTTGTACCCAGAGCTCCAGTTAAGGTGCGTAATTTGACCAACTTGGGGTGACATTTTGTTATTTCTTCATCAAAAATGGCAAGTTGGGAGTCCTTTAGAATCGTCTCATTGAGACGATTCTAAAGCACTCCCAACTTGCCATTTTTGATGGAGAAATAAGAAATTTACCTCCAAATTACGCACCTTAACTGGAGCTCTGATTTACTCTCCTGGAGCTCTGCTTGTACCTTTCTTCAGTCGGGGGAGGGGGGGGGGGGCATACATGTCTATGTTAGAGTGAAACTCCCAGAGCTCCAGATAAGCTTTGTGTCTAAAGCGTACTATACCCCCTGATTTCAACATCATTGCATATTTTACTTTTACAAATGGGTTATTGATTTTCTTCATTACTAAATAGGGAACAAATGATAAAAAATATAACAAATTTAAACATTCACTTATTTCAACTGCAACTGTTTGATTTTTGCAACTCCACAAAGTGAATGTTCAACTTTATGACAGTATTTTCACTACTCAATTTGAAAATCAATACGTATTTTCACATTGCTGTGCATATTTTGTACTCCCACTTCTGATAATCAATGCGTATTCAGCTAAAATAATTGTGTAAAAAATACGCACCTTATCTGGAGCGTTTCTGATTGGCGATCTGCCAAACTATACTACGCACCCCCCTTAACCCTTTCACTCTTAACCCGCAGGCATGTATAGTGGTATTGGCAAACAGTGTAGATCCAGATGAGCCGGCTCGTAACGAGCTGTCTCATCAGGATCTGCACTTTTTGCAATTAATTTTCATAATTTTGAGAACAAAAACACTCCATGTTCATAAATGGACTGGTCTGAAAATCATTTTATGATGACTTAGATTGGTTGCAAAATTAACAAATCAAAATCCATTCCAGTTACTTAGGGATGAAAGGGTTAATCTACCGAGGTCTGTCCGTGGATGTGTAAAAACAATGTTTAGCCCTTCGCGCCGTCGATAACGCACCCCCCTAAAATAATTCCTGCGTACGGGCCTGATCTGCCAAACTATACTAACCTTGCCATAGCAGATACAGTATATGGAGCCATCGAAACATACCGATGTACACAGGGTATCACCATGCAATGACAGCTCGTTGGAATCCAGTATACATCCATCAAAATCTGAACGGAATAGAAGTGTGGCAGTGACTGGAGAAATGGGGCTCATGGGTCTTGTGACAAGTGTAGCCACTGATCAAATAGCACACTCCTGTAGCCGGAAAACTATCTATATTGCTTGGTAGAGGCATGACGGGTGTTTTGTTGCTGGAATGGCAAACAGTGCAGATCCTTATCTGGATCTACACTGGTTGCAAAGCCCATACGCCTCATTTCTTCAGTCACAACCACAAATAAGTTATTACTAGATGAAAAACCTTAACCAAAAACTGTAACCAAAATCTTTAACCAAAAACTTTAACCCGGACACACGTACGTACGCCAATGTGCCGACAATATCACGCTGTCCACAAGTGGGCACGACAAAAATGATATGTGAACATGTTGAACAATCAACCAATAATAACAAACTATAGTCTGTTTCACGAAAGCTGCCCAAATTTTACGGCTATATAAACAATTCAAAAACAAGATTTCTTTTGATAATATTAAATTAAAGAAAAAATTAAGAATGAGTCTTCTTTTTATTTCGTGAAATTTGGTCAAATATTGATTTTATTGCAAAAACAAAATTTCCCCATGTTAAATCCCCATAGTGAAGATGTCTATGGGGATTTAACATGGGGAAATATTTTAGAATTTCAGAAATACTGGACCGATTTAAATTTAACTTTGGTTTTCTTAGTTAGATCATATCCAAGCTATCTAGTCAGGTTTCGGAGTCAATTTCCAAAATTTTTCGTTTTTTGACTCCTCCCACACTTCCTTACCACTTTTTCTTAAATTTTGCTTTAATTTAATATTATCGAAAAAAATGTTTTTGCATTGTTTATATAGCCGTAAAATTTGGGCAGGTTTCGTGAAACAGACAGTAGCAATTTACATGTCAGGTCTAGGATACACCAAGCAAAGCCTTTACTAAAGTACGACATGCCCATTTTTGAAAGGATACACATGGGCCATGATCTAATAAAAGTTACTGGAAAGTGAAAGTGAATGAGTTTAACATCCCAGCAACAGGTAAGGCAGAGCTCTAGTTGAGGTGCGTAATTTGACCAACTTGGGGTGAAATTTTGTTATTTCTTCATCAAAAATGGCAAGTTGGGAGTCCTTTAGAATCGTCTCATTGAGCCGATTCTAAAGCACTGCCAACTTGCCATTTTTGATGGAGAAATAAGAAATTTACCTCCAAAGTACGCACCTTAACTGGAGCTCTGGTAAGCTCATATAGAGACGGGACCACAGTTTCCATTGCTCACTGCTCATCCCTAAAAATTATTGGATTTGTGATTTGCGAATACTGAAGACTCTGATCAGCCTGTGCTTCCAAGCCTTCCACATAGTGTTATCAGGACCTAAACTTTTTACAGTTCAATCAGCAAAACAGGGATTATCCATTCTACCATATTAACCCTAAATATTTGGACACAATTTGCTTTGCGAAACCCAAACAAATTGAATCCAAATACATTGTAATTGTGAAGAAACCAGTACTGCCATAGTATCCATAAATATTGGCACGCTCACTGTTATGGGGAAACCATATACTTTATGTGTTTCCACAAATAAAGGGTGTCTGAATATTTAAATATTTACAGTTATTATGGAACTTTAATATTCAGTATACATCACCTTGCTGACGGTATCTGGTGTCCATCATTATTTCCACAAACTGGCCGCTAGTTAACGAGACACAGCGAAGTTTTCCATTGAGCAATAAAAACAGATAGTTGGAGCCCGTCGGACCGAGGGTACGCGTAACCTGTAGCACGATTGATGGGTGTTTCAAGTCAACGTCACACAGAATACCCATTCATTGACATTTACAGGGTATATATACACTACCTCCTGCACTAATCTTGCCAACATTTGTCCATGTCTTTATTTCAAAATACTTGAATACCGTGCTTGAAATCAAGCAACTTGATTGACTGAGCCTGAGCTGTGCTACAGCTCAGGCTCAGACAATCAAATTGCTTAATTGCGAGCTGACATTACTAAAAGATGTCAGTTTGTTTGTTTGTTTGTTTATTGGTGCTTAACGGCCTATCAACAGCTAAGGTCATGTAAGGCCGGGCAAACGGGTTCGATCCCGTTTTAACCTGCTGCATTGAAAAAACTAATTCTTTATTTCACCACAAAGGTTTATGTTTCGAGTGTTCAAAAGAATAGATTTACAATTGATCTTTCAACACTACCGACCTATTTAGCTGTGTTTTCAAAAAGTGTATATCCTGATAAGCCGGCTCGTGATGAGCCGTCTCATCAGGATCTGCACTTTAGAGATAAAACACTGCCTTCTTATAAATGGACTAGTCAGAAAATAATTCTGTGACAATTGGCTTGGTTGGAAAATTAACATATCACGGTCCATTCCAGATATTTAGGGTTGAACGAGTTAATAATTGTATTTGTACTAAAAAACACTACATGTGTCAGTAAAGGAGGACTCAAAGGAAATAACCTGTGTCGTCCCCAACAAAGAACAACGGCATCATTATCATTAAGCTAATCCCTTCAATGGCAGCATTGATAATAGAACAAGTTACGGGTTGTATGCAAAACAACATACCATCCCTACACACACATTGTGGCCAAATATTATCAAATTCGGTGAATCGATTCATAAGTTATTGAAGAATGAAAGGTGTTACTAGCGTACGTACATGGAATAACGCTATATCCCCATCTTGCATATCGGCGAGGTGATAATCAAAGGGAAAAAGAAATTTACTGCCAATGTTAAGTTTTATGATGAGTGAACAGAAAGACAGACAAATACATGTAGATGAACAGACGGACAATCTTACTCCATGATATGAGAATGTGAACAACTTCTGGGGCATCTTGACATTAGAATATGCAAAATTTGTCAGTTTGGCGTCAAGTTAAACTAATTAACCCATTACATGCGGAATACACCTTAATTTTTTTTAATATTTTATTTTTATTTTTGTTATTTCTCAATGAAAGTATATGTTGTGACCACTCATTTGAACCGTCTCGACGAGACGGTTCAAATGGTGGTCACGACATATACTTCTAAGCACATAGAAACAAAATATTTAGGATTTTCCACACACAAAATGCCATATCAGCATGAAATGGATTAAACCAACCAAGGTGACATAAATCCGTCAAACTTCACCAATTCTAACACCGATGATGGCCTGGAAGTTGTTCTGAACGAAATTACTCGTGCTTTTCTAACTTCAGTAACCGATTTACAAGGTTGGTATATTCAGGGGTGTGAGCAGTATATTGTGAGGAAATCGGTGAAAAAAATGTAACAAAAAAGAGGAAACCCTGCACAAAGTTTGTGCAGCTTCAACAAAAGCCAGCACTTATATTTTGATGAAATTTTAATAAAAACAGGAAATGCGTCTGTCGAACGCGGATGCCTCCTGCAGCATATTTGAGAAACTGTGACAAAGTGGTTAACCGAAAAGTGTGACGGACGGACAGACAGACAGACAGACAGACGGACGGACGGACGGACGGACGGACGGACGGACGGACAGACGGACGGTCCAAACACTATATGCCACCCGTTTCTTCAAAACCCAGTGGCATAAAAAAGGAAATCAGCTGAAAAGGAAAATTCACACCCCTGTATATTACACAGTACATACACTGCAGGAGAAGAGGGTGGCTGTCAGCAGAGTTGTGTAGTCCTCGTCCTTAATGGGAATATCTTTACGGAAATCTCGCAACTGGAATGTCTTCAGATCCAACACAAATACGGTCAAGTGTGCACCTGAAATTACATGTATATACATGTGACTTTGTGATGAGCAATGTTTACAGAATATATTTTCTGTAAATAACGTAGGATGTCAACAAGATTTTCATAGCAAATGTGGAATTATATTCCGCATTTGCTTTGAAATTTAGTCAAAACTTTCAGAAATCATTTACAGAAAATGTATATTTTGTTAATATTTTTCATGAAAACTTGCACATTTTATTAGGTACACAATCAGTGGGCCGTTTCACTAAACTTCCTACGATTAAAATGTTCGTAAGTGCAAATTTAGGATCGTCTGGAAAGTTCAATTCATTGGTTTACATTTATTGAGCATAGCATGCGTATGCAGCCTATGCTCAATAAATGTAAATCCAATAATTGATAAGAATAAGAAAACAATTTTAATGCGAAATTTACAGACTATCATAATTTTCCACTGACGAACATTTTAGTCGTAAAAAGTTTAGTGAAACGGCCTCCAGATATATATATATGTGAGCCATCATGAGACAATGGAATGACCGAGTTTCCAACCAGTGAAGATCCGTATAAGATACCATACTTACACATGTAAAGATGGATCTATAGCGTTGTTAGAGGGTAACAAAGCATGTCAGGTGGTGCTGATGCCTGAATGTGTGGCGTATATATGTGGCTGTGACTGGAGAAATTGGGCTTATGGCTTTTGCGACCAGTGTAGATCCTGATCAGCCTGTGCATCCGCACAGTCTGATCAGAATCTGCACTGTTCGCCATTCCATCAATGAAACACCTGTCATGAGTCTAACAAGCACTATTGATCGGCATTTTGCTACAGGAGTGTGCTATTTGATGAGGAGCTACACTGGTCACAAATCCCATAAGCCCCATTTCTTCAGTCACAGCCACATATAATGGTGGAAGGAACGGCAAAAACTATATACCCAGCGGCAATTTCATGACATCGTCATGAATATTCAGGTCAATTTTCACTCAGAGTGGTCACTTTCAGTGGTAAACCGTCACTACGCGGAAGACGAAAATTGTTGTCTGCTGTTGTTTTTTTGTCTTAATTCTTAAAAAATAAATAAAAATGTTTTGACAGCACATGTGAATCGTCTCCAGTGGAGACGATTCTCATGCGCTGCCAAAACAGGTTTTTATCGGGAAATATTGAAAACATTTCCAGTAGATGATAAAATTTAATTCAGCATAGTAAGGGTTAAAAGCAGTATTGTTTCTATGGTCAATTCAACCTTTGGCTCAGGTGAACAGAAATGGTGACCTACCCTTGGGTGGAAACCTCTTGAAGAGAAGAACAAAGACTATCTCTGTACTGGTGGGAGAGCCGATTACTTGTACAAGCTTGGTGTATTTCACCTGTAAATACACGATTGCTTGATTCTTATTTACCGTAATAGCCATAAATATTCGGACACAATTTATTAGGGGAAACACACGCGATATACCGCTTTGATCACAGGTGGAAGACTCGGACCTACGACACCAAAAAAATGCCTATTAAAAAAATCCCATTACCCCACCCACTTGGTCTCGTACAGTACCATCTTCTATTATCTATAAATAGAAGATGGTACTGTACGAGACCAAGTGGGTGGGGTAATGGGATTATTTTAATAGGCATTTTGTTGGTGTCATAGGTCCGAGTCTTCCACCTGTGGCTTTGATAGTAAGTTTTCG
Organism: Conchocele bisecta; assembly: GCA_029237695.1. Lineage (NCBI taxonomy): Eukaryota > Metazoa > Mollusca > Bivalvia > Lucinida > Thyasiridae > Conchocele > Conchocele bisecta. The sequence goes on along the minus strand of CM055278.1, from coordinate 44,439,771 downwards.
TGAAAATCTTCCAAAAATCATGCACGCTGGCTTTCAATTGGTTTGATTGATGGAAGGGGTTTTATACACATTCAACAACAAGGCCAAATATGGCTGTGATTGGATAAATGGGGATTATGGACATTTCGACAAGTGTAGATCCAGATCAGCCTGTGCATCTGCACTATTTAAGCAGGAGCTGCACTAGGTACAAATGTCATAAGTCCCATTTCTCCAGTGACAGCAACATATAGAGATGAGACATTCAAATGGAGATAAGGCTTGTGATTTACATTTGTGGCTGTGCAGGGAGACATTGGGCTTATGGGTTTTGCGACCAGTGTAGATCCAGATCAGCCTGTGCATCCGCACAGTCTGATCAGGATCTGCACTGTTCGCCATTCCATCAATGAAACACCCGTCATGCTCCCGACAAGTAATATATATCGTTATCAAGCTACATGAATTATTTGATCGGGAGCTAGACTGGTCACAAATCCCATAAGCCCCATTTCTCCACCGACAGCCACATATAGAGATGAGAAATTCAAACGGAGATATGCCATGTGATTGTATACCTATGACAATATGAAATTTTAGAAACTGGCATATTTTCTGTAATTGATGTCACAAGATGGTCTGAAAATGTTTTCAACGTATGTCGTCATTTACGAAAATATCATACATTTTTGTAAATATTTGTTCACGAGATATCGCACATCTTCTTTAATACGTACAGTCGAACCTCCCCGAACGGCCACATCTCTACAACAACACCCTCTCTTATTTTACACCGCTATTTTATATCCCAAATGGATTATTTCCTCTGTATCTAACCCTTAGACTGCTGAGCACGAAACTTGTCTGCTGTTGCTTTTGCCTTCTTTCTCAATAAAAACATGTTTTGACAGCATTTTAGAATGATTTCCATTGGAAATGATTCTAAAATGTTGCCAAAGCATGCTTTGATGGTAATTATCGAAGAAACTAAATAAAATTTAATTTAGCATTAATCTCCCTAAAACAGCCACCTCTCTACAACAGCCAGTTTGCGTCTTCCCATGGGTGGCTGTTGTAGAGAGGTACAAATTCACATGGCTTGTCTCATATGTAGATCCTGATTATAGTGCACGGTCACATCATATGAGGTATGCTATATTGGTTTTCCTGATGACAAAAAGCTTTTCAGTGATTGAAAGGAGAGTACATGAGAGCTCCAGTTAAGGTGCATAATTTGGAGGTAATTTTTTTATTTCTCCATCAAAAATGGCAAATTGGGAGTGCTTTAGAATCGTCTCAATGAGACGATTCTAAAGGACTCCCAACTTGCCGTTTTTGATGAAGAATTAACAAAAGTTCACCCCAAGTTGGTCAAATTATGCACCTTAACTGCAGCTCTGATACATAGGTCTTTATGAGACTGCGCAGGCTGGTCGGAGTCTACATTGGTCACACATGTAATAATTGCTATGATGATTATGATCTATTCTGCACAGAATTTTACCCCTCCCTATATCACCCACATTGTCAAAGCTCACAGCATGCATGTTTTAGCTTTTCAGTGCACATACATTGAGAGGCTTGTAGAGTTGTGTTGTGTACGTCGCCAGCTGTTTCGTGTCCTTGTGTCGGTGTACAATGTGGAACACGGCTCCCGACTGGGACACAACACCGTGGGGAGCGAATATCTGCAGCTGAAATATCAGTTAGATAATGTGACCCATCAATGATTGCTACACTTGAAAAAAAGTGTAGCAACTGATCAGCTAGTATATTAATGAAACAATATACATATGTAAGATTTTGTTACAGACATGAAGAATGTTCCTGCACTGCAACAGCAAACCGGGTAGGCTGTACTCAGACTGTACAAATGGAAAACTCATTGCAACCCAAATTTTTGTCGTCAACTCGTGTATAACAGTCAAACCTCTCTAAACCAAACATAGAGACAAATTAGTTGTGCTTATTTTTTATATATTTTGTTTCCATTTATCGCTGACGATAATATATGTTCATGATCGCAAAGCACCCATGCGTGTCTTGAAGTAGTTCTATGCATGTTTCAAATTGGAGGGTGTCAGGTTTAGAAAGGTTTCACTTTACTACATCAGCCTACAATTCACAATCCGCAGGGGCTTGTTATACAGAAATAATGCAACAATTACTGGAACTAATAAGACAAATTGCACTTTCAGCATTTACAACCAACTTAGTCCCAGTGTTGCTTTTACAACATGTATTGCTTTTACATCCATATACATCGCATATTAACCCTTTCCCTGTTTTGCGATATTTCGACTCTTCCAAATCGAAAACATCTGAATAAAAGAACCAAATGCTGGGTCAAATGATGGTTAAATTATCTGATAGAGTAGAAAACATTGTGGGAAAAGGAGAAATTGCTTGTTACAAGCAATTTCTCCTTTTGCCACAATGTTTTCAAAAGACATCTAGGCGTGAAAAGTCGTCTCTATCAGGGAAAGGGTTAAATGCACGCGACGTCGCACGATGTTGTTGATTGATTAAAGTTCCATGAATTGCGACAAAATTATGTAAACCATGAGTATTGTTAATTTTAACGCCATATTTGGTTATTTACAGTTTTAAAACTATCAGAAAATGCAGTGTATAAAAAAGTAAGAAAACCATGGGCTATTGCGTTTACTGGGGTGAATAATACATTTGGACTCCACAGACTTTAAACAGACCAAATGTATTGTGATTGAAATTGATGAAGGAGTTAAGGAGTTATTGAAAACTTAACCGTATTTGTCTTAAGGACGGACACACAGACGGACGCACACACGGATGGTAAAACATAATGATCCCACAATAAAATGGTGGGGGCATAAAACAGGTCAATGTCACTTCGACGACACAGGGTGGTTATAGTCTGTTTTGCGAAAGCTGCCCAAATTTTGCGGCCATATAAACAATTAAAAAACAATATTTGTTTCGATAGTATTAAATTAAAGGAAAACTTAAGAATGAGCCTTCTTTTTATTTCGTGAAATTTGGTAAAATATTGATTTTATTGTGAAAAAAAAATTTCCCCATGTTAAATCCCCATAGACATCTTCACAGAGTGACAGAGTGAAGATGTCTATGTGGATTTAACATGGGGAATTTTTTTTAGAATTTCAGGTGGTTAGGTATCAATGTAAGGAATTTTAGCAAACATTTGACTAACATATCATGAGATATACACGGACGCGACATATATTTCGAGAAATGTAGGTCAAGGTCACCCGAATGAAGATACTCATGAAGTTTATCAGACACCTGACAAAAGTATCAGGCGGTATACAAAATTTTGACATACGTCCAACTTTTGACCAACCGCATGACCTGTTTCGAGAAAAGTAGGTCAAGGTCACGTGAATGACCCCATGGTGGTTATGTATCAATGTAAGGAAGCTACTCATGAAGTTTGGCAACTTCCGACTAACGTATCAGGCGATATACAAAACATGGATGAACATCCAAGTTTTGACATCCAAGTTTTGACGAACATGACCTATATTTTGAAAGAAGTAGGTCAGGGTCACCTGAATGACCTAAGGTGGATAGGTATCAATGTAAGAAAAGTATTGATGAAGCTTGGCACACATCCAACAAACACATCAGTAGATATGCGAAATTTGGACGTACTTCCAAAATTATTGACACAAATGTTAACGTCACCAAAGGTGTTTGTTTGTTTGATTACCGGTATTGGTGTTGAACGGCCTATCAACAGCTATGGTTATGTAAGGCCGGGCAAACTGGTTCGATCCAATTTTAACTACAAACAAAATTGCTACCCCGCTCCATACCTCTCGCGCGGGTAGCAATTTAACCCCATCTCTTTAATGTAACGCATGGAAGAGTGATTTTTGCAATCGGTTATCCGGCGTATTTGGTATGTTAGCGATATAAAACTGTCAAAGCGGTTATTTTACTGTGTCAAGGTGTTTATCTGACATTTACAGGTATATCTTGTAAATTTGAAAGCTCCATTTCGTTATGTTGAATGTTGAAAAACAACTAGAGAACAGATAGCTTCCATGGGAACATGATTTTCCTGTTCTATTATTTTTGGCAATTTACTAGTTCTACATCAAAGATTATTTGTTTAAAGGCATAAAATATACAGTTTACTAAAAGTTGACCTACATGCAACATGTTTGGGTATGCACTTCGGTTGCTCACATTTTTTGAATGGGTCAAATTGTAGCCGTAGATAACATATTGGAGGCAAATTATTGTAGCTAGTTTTAACCTGCTACATTAGGGGGAATCCCAAAATCAGAGCAGAATATTTACATCGAGAAATAAGATATTCAGCCTTGAAATTAGAATAACATGGGATTTAGTACTAAACCCATTGACCCGGTGTCACATGAGATTTTCACCCGCGCGATATTTTCACCTACGGGTGAAAAAAATGCCATGAGATTTTCACCCCCCCTATGAGATTTTCACCCGCCCTCCAATATTTTTGTCAAATGTTGTTGTTGCTGTGTTGCTTCTATCTTATGGTTTGTGAGAGTCATATGACCTTTATATATGGTGGTAACAAAATTGAAAGAGTTGCAGGGGGGGGGGGGGTGGGGTGAAAATCTCATGGCCATGATATTTTCACCCGCGGGTGAAAGATATCATGGCCATGAGATTTTCACCCCCTCCCCCTAATTGTCTTAAACAACATATCCATTGGCCTTAATTGTGCTTAGCTGTTGATAGGCCGTTAAAAAACCCCAACAAACAAAGAAACAAACATTCTATTAATAACCCTTTCAACACCACAGACCAGTATAGTGGTATTAGCAAACAGAGTAGATTCATTCCAGTTACTTAGGGGTGAAAGGGTTAACAGACCAGTATAGTGGTATGAGCAAACAGAATGTCACAGCTATCACACTGCAATGTGATTTTGAAATGCGACTGGAAAAATTATGATATTTGAGACCTGTGTAGTCGCGATTAGGCTACACAAGCGTGCAATCTGATCAGTAACTACAATGTCACCATTCAGTCAGCAGTGAACCATCTGTCTTGCTTATTTGAACAAGCAATATAGATCCTTAACAGGCTACAGGGGAGTGTTAACTAACTATAGTCTGTTTCACGAAAGCTGCCCAAATTTTACGGCCATATAAACAATTAAAAAAACCATATTTTTTTCGATAATATTAAATTAAAGGAAAATTTAAGAATGAGCCTTCTTTTTATTTCGTGAAATTTGGTCAAATATTGATTTTATTACGAAAAATTGATTTCTCTATGGGAATTTAACATGGGGGAAAAAGGTAGAGGAGTTGTGGGAGGAGTCAAAAAACAAAATTTTTTGGAAATTTTCTCCGAAACCTAGCTAGATAGCTTGGAAATGATATAACTAAGAAAACAAGTTAAATTTTAAAAATCGGTCCAGTATTTCTGAAATTATAAAAAATTTCCCCATATTAAATCCCCATAGACATCTTCACTCCGTGAAGATATCTATGGGGATTTAACATGGGGAAATTTTGTTTTCGCAATAAAATCAATATTTGACAAATTTCACGAAATAAAAAGAAGGTTCATTCTTAAATTTCCCTTTAATTTAATATTATCGAAAAAAATATGGTTTTTGAATGTTTATATGGCCGTAAAATTTGGGCAGCTTTCGTGAAACAGACTATAACTAACGTGCGTATGCATGCACAGACATCAACTGTTGCTATTTATCCCGTCAACACAGTGCGTATGTGCCGTGAAACATGGTGCCGTGAAACATTTTTGATATCCAGTCAATACAATTTTTGTATTTTACAGCCATTTGTTGGTGTTGACGGGATAAACAGAATAGTAGGTTAGTGCCGTGAATGGGAAAAAATATCTGGCGCGGCACGGAAACGGGATGTGCTCGGCAGAGACTCGCCCATCCCGTTTCCTGAGCCTTGCCAGATATTTTTTCCCATTCACGGCACTAACCTACTATTCTCTATATTCCCTCTTGCCGTCGGGGATAATGAAGGAGAATTGAGGGTCTTACAATCATCCGTTCCTCCTCCAACTCCTCCTCATGCCACGGGGGTCCCAAAGTCAGGCTGTGTATGAAGTCCTCAGCTGGAACAATCGATTGATGGATTGATTGGGATTTTATGTTCATTCAACACCAAGGGCATACACAGTTTGTTTGTTTATTTTTGTTTATTTTTGTTTGTTTATTGGTGTTTAACGGCCTATCAACAGCAAAGGTCATATCAGGCCGTGGCAAACAGGTTCAATCACGTTTTAACCTGCTGCATTGGGGAGAAAATCCCAAAATCACTGTACAATTAGCACTGACATTCAGGGCTTCAGATAAGAAATTAGTAATTGAGTATTGTCACTCCATCATTTCTGAAGCAATTGGGTATTTCAAAATTTTAAATGGATAAAATAAAATCACACTACTGTTTACACACAGCAGACAGCAATTATTGAACAGTTTGCTTCGAAATGAAAACATGTCTTGGCATTTCATTAGAATTGTCTCAATGAAATAACAAGATGTGTTTTCATGGAAAATAAGAAAAATATGCAATATTTATGGTCTGTTTATTATTTTCTGCAGCATGATAAAGGTACCACAAATTTTTTATTGCTTTTTGATAGTTGCTACTTCCGATTTCAATTGGGTCTTACGCAATTTTAATTGGGTATTCAAGCAAATACGCAGCTTATCTGGATCTCTGGACATTACAACAAGGCAACGAGATGTTTGGACTAACCGATCAAGAGACACTTGGAGTGGACACATGTCCAAAATTATTGACATGAAGATCAAGGTCACCAATGTGAAGGTCAATGTCAACTGAATTACAGTAGATGGGTAGCTATGAATGTGAAGGTCAATGTCAACTGAATTACAGTAGATGGGTAGCTATGAATGTGACGGTCAATGTCAACTGAATTACAGTAGATGGGTAGCTATGAATGTGAAGGTCAATGTCAACTGAATTACAGTAGATGGGTAGCTATGAATGTGAAGGTCAATGTCAACTGAATTACAGTAGATGGGTAGCTATGAATGTGAAGGTCAATGTCAACTGAATTACAGTAGATGGGTAGCTATGAATGTGAAGGTCAATGTCAACTGAATTACAGTAGATGGGTAGCTATGAATGTGAAGGTCAATTGTCAACTGAATTACAGTAGATGGGTAGCTATGAATGTGAAGGTCAATGTCAACTGAATTACAGTAGATGGGTAGCTATGAATGTGAAGGTCAATGTCAACTGAATTACAGTAGATGGGTAGTTATGAATGTGAAGAAGCTCTTTATGAAGTTTTGTAAGGATCCGACTAATGGATCAGTAGCCGATTTCATCAAAATTGCAAAGTATACTTATCTAGAAAAGTATACTTTGAGGGAATAATCATTGATTTTCCCACTATGCATTATTTCATATAGAACTAACCACTGCACATATTTGATGATTAAAACTATGCAGAATTATTATACTGAATTTATTACATTATCACAGCCAAAATGGCTGTGATAATGTAATAAATTCAGTATAATAAAAATTAATAAATTTATCTTAAAATTG